>JASVER010000017.1:1615590-1951089 GCA_030449065.1 Oceanodroma leucorhoa
GAGCGTGTCCAGAGAAGGGCAACGAAGCTGGTGAAGGGTCTGGAGAACAGGTCTTATGAGGAGTGGCTGAGGGAGCTGGGGTTGTTTAGCCTGGAGAAAAGGAGGCTGAGGGGAGACCTTATCACTCTCTGCAGCTACCTAACAGGAGGCTGTAGCAAGGTGGGTGTTGGTCTCTTCTCCCAAGTAACAAGCAATAGGATGAGAGGAAATGGCTTCAAGTTGTGCCCGGGGAGGTTTAGATTGGACATTAGGAAAAATTTCTTCACTGAAAGGGTTGTCAAGCATTGGAACAGGCTGCCCAGGGAAGTGGTGGAGTCACCATCCCTGGAGGCGTTCAAAAAACACGTAGATGTGGCACTTCAGGTCATGGTTTAGTGGGCATGGTGGTGTTGGGTTGACGGTTGGACTTGATGATCTTAGAGGTCTTTTCCAACCTTAATGGTTGTATGATTCTATTCTACGACTACTGTTTCTGGTGATAACTTGGGCTTGTGCTGCATCGAAGTGGCTGCATAACCAAGCCCTTGGTTTATTTCTACACTGACCAGCCATTTGTGCTGTTTAGTTATGTTGTACTCATATTTCAAAGCTTATCCTCCCTGTCTGCCTTTACACACCACTAATGCTTTTTCAGCCGAAGCATCTCTGAATGAGATTGCCCTGGTGTTCCCCACTGACTGGGGAGTATGCTGTGTCTCAAAAGGTAGCACTCTCTTAGTGGTAGGTAGCCAAGAGCTGATTGGAATGGAGGGGGGAAAAAAATAGAAAGAGGAAACATTTCCTGCCGCTTCCATTCATCTGGGTCTCAGCGGTGGCTGGAAGGATTGGGGTCTTTCAGGCCAAAATAGTGGTGCTGCATTGTGATATGTGCTTATTTGAAGCTTTGAGCACTCCTGAAAACTGTTTACAAGTCATTTGAAGGTCATTACTTGAAGTTCTGGCCACCACAGGTGGTTTTTGTGTTATCTGTCCTGCCTGTCATGACCCAGCACAGACTGTAAGGAAAACTAGTAGAAAGCTCGGGAGTTTAAGGGTAGCAATTTAGCGGCTGTGCTTCACTTGCAGCCTGACTCAGAGCTGGTTAAGTGCAGATCGGCCCTCTTGATTTAAATAAGTGTTGCTTTGTGCTTATATGAGTGCTTGCTCATTGTGGATCTGCTTCTACTTTTTTAGTGTGTGTGATGAGGGTGGTGAGTTTCCCTTGGTTTTCTTTGGCTTTTCAGGTATTTTTTGTCTTTCCCAACCTCATCAGGATCTACTTTCAGACCTTGCTTGGGCAGGAGGGGTATAAGACTACTACTATTTTAGCTGGATTCAGAACTGAGTCCTAGTCCTACTAGAGCTGTATGGCTATCAGGTGGGAGAGTTTGAGCATCTGGTCCAAAAAAGTATAAATACTTTTCCTTCCTGTATGTTGATAGCTATAAAGTTCTTTCCAGACTGACTAAATGTTTTGCATTTCAAGCAGTGCTGTGAAAACTGATCCATTTGGCATTATGCATTAGCTGGTCTGTTAGCAGATGTAGGATATTGAATGCTGACTACATTTCCTACCAGTGAATCATGGGAGCCTTTAGCTAGCTGGTTTGTTACTCATTTGGGATTTAAGAGCTGGTTATAAATATAGGGTCCAAAACTAGATCGTTGGGTGAGTCTCATGGGAGATGGGTGCCAGTGCTGGTATGCAGAGAGGGATTACTTGATTTACTTTCATCCTGCAGGTAGGAGATGTTCCCCTGGCTCYGATGTGACTGCAAGTAGTCATAAAACCTATGTGCTTTATCCTGAGACAGATAACATGCTTGGCAGAACTGGGGTCAGTGACTGATGGCTTTAAGAAGTTAATTAATTAGAACAGTGTTCACGGGCCGGTGGTCAGTCTGCTGTCAATGAGCTGTGTAGCACTAAACATGGCTACAACTTAAAGAAAAAACTGTACAATCATACATAAACATCCATCCTCGCAGCCACAGGTTGGCAAAAACCATGCAGGAAAATAAATGTAGTAAAGACACATTCAGAAGTCAAACTAAATTTTGTTCAGCTGTGTAAACAAAACCCATTGTAATAATCTATTGCATGAGGTGGGCTTGGGTTTCTTCCAAGAAGTCTTGAGTTGGGGAGGGTTAGATATAAAAGGGCTCAGAAACATGGAATTAGGGGTATGATGTTATAATGCTTCGAGTGGCAAAGCTGGCTTAGGAGATTCCTGCCCTTTCTGAAATCCCCATCTCTGGGTGTTGTTCCTCCCAGCTGTGTTGACACCACTGTTTGTGGGACTGTACTTGTCATAAATTGCTGACAATCAGATTAAAAGCAAAACTTAAAAGGAGGGGAGGGTGAGTGGAACCTAAACCTAAGCTTAGTCCCAGGAATGTTTGTGGGGATGGTAAGTCACCGTAGAGAGGGTGGGAGTGAACACAGTAGGAACCTCTGAAGCAGGATTTGCAGCCAGAGGGACTGTAAGGTGGAATTGTGCCCTTATGCATCCCCGGTAGGGCTGCAGTGGGCCTGTGAGCTCAGGGAAGTGCCCTCCATCGGGGAAGCGAAGGCAGCTTTATTTTTGTGAGACTAGATTTTCTTCTAGGGTATATCTCCAGAGTGTGTTGTTGATATACATTTCAGTAACTCTCATTAAAGTCAGAAACACCTTTAATAGGGATTAAAATTGCTCAACTGTGACATATAGACTGCAACAGCAGCCCACAATAGATATGTTGATGTGGCCAGAGCCATCTGACTAATTCATAGCAATTAACTTATTTTGTAAATTGAACATGTTTTTCTACTTGCATATTGTTCACTGGCAGTTTGGGATTTTTCTCAGGTTTACTCATTCTTCAAAATTATCTCCTATGTATCTCCTATGACTCATTCTTCGTCCATGGCTGACTCATGAACTCCTTCATACAAGCGTTTGATGTGCCGGTTAATTTGAGTTAGCTTTATAGGTCATTTGGCATTGGTTTGGTGTCTGATTGGCCAAGTCCAAATGTTAGGTTCAGGGTCCTTGAGAAGAGTTCAGATCAAGCTGTACATAACTGTGCTCCATTATTCATATAGATTTGCTCTTTCTGTGAACTTTTAGACAGAAATGTGCTCATTGAAAGTATTTTAAGAAAGATTACATCAAAAGATGCTGGAGCAAGATCAGGGCCAGATCTTTAGGTTGTCTGGGGAGATAGGGGGATACTACTGGACTAAATTTTTAGCAGTCTGTTGTGGTAAGTTTTCTGATGGCTACATCAAGATTGGTAAAAACTGTTCTTCAGCAATAGCTTATTCAACTTTCCCCTTTTGCTGCCTGAGCAAGCCTGACGGTAGGCACATGCATGGGATGGGATGCCATCAAGTTACACTGCTGTGATCACTTGCTACCTCTCATCTGAATCTTCAGCACTGAGTGATGTGCATCCTTTTTGTGTACTACCGCTGAACTCTGGAGGGACGAGCACCAGTAACATCTCTCTCATGCTTCCTTCAGTGTGAGGTTATGCCCATAGCAGAGAGGGCAGAAGTGAAAGTGTGTCATCTTCTCAGCTGCTCCTCACTCAGGTTAGGCTGGTAAAGAGCTCTGAAAGAGATGTGGCATGTATGCTATCAGCTGCAAATCTAGCATTGGTTGTGTTTCACATCTTGGCATATTAACTTAAAAATTATTTCAATCTGTAGGTAGGTCTGTGTGGCTCAGGAGCACTCTTCTTCTGCTGTAATGAGTATGTCCTCTGGCAGAGGGGCAGAACAAGCAGCTCGGGGAAGGGAACATGTTAGAGCCACAGGAATTGTTCAAGCTCTTCTCTCAGTACCCCTTTACTCATTTGTGATCTGTTTAACTGACGCATAAACTGACTGTGGGACGGGTCGCCCGTACCACAGCAATTATAGTGGCCCAGCTTAAACAATCTTTAGTCAATATGCTTGATTCTGTTTGGGTCTGGTATTGGCAGAAATGTAGCTTGGCCTCCGACCCTGCTGAAGGTTCCTGCCAGTCTTGCTGGGGTTGTGCCTCATCATGTCCCTGTCTGACAGAGCCGTGCTGATGCATGCTTGGAAGGAATTGTGTTTTGTGAGGAGGGAGCTGGGTAATAATGGTTATTTGCAAAACCCGACTGTGTTAGTGAAAATGAAATCCTGCCTGCTTGCAAGCAAATCTAAAATACTGTAGCAGTGCAGTGCTCTGGAATTGTGAGAGCGAGCCCATTTCCAAAGTGACAGGCATGGGAGATAGCTTAGCGTAGATAGAAGGCTCATCCTTACCGTGTGTCCTAGGCTCAGAACTTGCCTGGATCTGTAACTCGCTGCTGGTGGCTTGCATGTTTTCCCCTCCATCAGTCTCATCCGTCATGGCCTCCCTCCTGGCTGTGGGAGCAGTCTGGCAGGCAGAGGTGGGTTAAGCTATGTCAGAGCTTTTTATTATTGAAAGCACGTTCAGCCCGTGGACGTTAATCAATGGTAAATTAGAATGCAATTGATATATGCATATGACATGCACATTAATTTTAAATGTGTTTATTGTAATTAGTGCTATTACAATGAATGCCAGAGGAAATGGGGAGTGATTAACCTCACATAAGCTTTGTTATAATTTGTTTAAGAAGTTCAACTTTAAAATGAGACAATCAAAATGTTGCTGTTTGATAGGGGGGGAAGACATAGGGGCATGTGTTTGAGTGTTGTTTCCCAATGAGGAGAAACCTTTGCCACTCTCTTCTGACTTGCTTGGGTGACTCCTTCTCTACTGCCTCTCTCCTTCCTGATTAAGGCTTTAGGCTTGGATCTGAAAAGTTTGCAGTGCAGAAGCTTCTCTACTCCTCTGTGATACTCTGCACTGCTCAGTCTGTTGTCTCTGATTTATGGGGTATGTGTGGGGCTGGAGTGAGGAGCTATTGGGAGTGTCCCACCTAGCAGGACCTTGTGTTCAAAAGAGCCTTAGAGGATGATGTCTTCCCCTGGTAATATATAGAATTAGGGTCTCTCCTGGCAATACACAGCCACAATGGTGTAATCTCATGTAGCAGGGCAAGAGGAGGCTGAAAAGTCTGTTTGAAGCTTAGGCTGTGTCTAGCAGAGGTGTCGGCCGGAGTATCCTACTGAAAGTGACAGTCTCTCTCTGGTATCCCAGTAATTCCTTACCCAGACTTCGTGTGTTGCTCATGTGAGAAACTTCGTTTGCTCTCATCCAACCGGTGTTGCCCAGTGGGCACTTGTCCAGGAAAATAGATATGTGAGCCTGCCACAGGTGTGGTGAACAGAGCTAGGGCTTTAGCCAGCAGGCTGGGGGAGGACCAGGACTCCCTGGCTTGTTTTCTGTTCTTGGCAATCTGCTTGGAGTGTGATGTTAACTATGTCTTCTGCAAGTGCCAAAAGGGGTTGCTTCATCCCCTCTATAGCCTGTTTGGTCTTGGTTAACTCCAGGGATTAGGCAAAGGAAAAACAAAAAGCTGATGTAGAGGTCTAGCAGAAACTTGCCTCAGACAAGTGCTGTGGGTGACTCACTACATCCCTCCTCCTTTCTGCCAGCCCCTACTGCCTGCACAGATTCAGTTCTGCTGATGTATCCCCATCCTGGTAAACTGCACTCATGGTGGAGGGTTGTTCTAGTCCACTTGGTTAATAATAAATACACCAATAAAACTCACCACCACTTCGGCATTGTTATATAAGTATAAATCTATAAGTAGATCAGGCTTTGTTCCATGGACAAAGAACATCTATGAAAGCAGARATTAAAGAGATTAAAGAGGCTGGATATTAGAGACCCTTGTCTGCTATGCAAAAGTAGGATTGCAGARTAGCGGTGGGTCCCTGCTATTTAACTGATAGCGCTTTGATCTTTCCTCCTTCTTTCTTCGTGACGTTCTCCTGGTTTCTATGAAAACTGATTCTGTATTTCTGGGCATGCATGTCCTGTGCAGAGACCTAGCTCTGGAAGGAGCTGGTAGCTGCCCAGATGTGTTGATGCTGTTGTAGAGAGGTCATAGTGGAGTGGTACAGAAAGGATTTTTTTTGTTGCAGATACACCCTTGACCCGCTTTAGACAGAGCGCTTTTGGTACATGAGCTTGTGTCTCTGCTGTGCATGTGTGTGGACTGGCCAGCTGGGAGCCARCTGTGGGATTTCTCTGCTGTATCCCTTCAGATGATGCTGCCAGTGTCCCAAATGTAATGAACTGGCCTGTCCACATTCTACTCTTCCCTCCCATAAAAGCTGTGCCAATCTCCGTGCAACTCTAATGAAAATGTGGGTATGCATGTGCCTGTTTTTTTTCTGCCTAGTTCTTCTGTCTGAAGGATGATTGAAAGACACCTCTAAAAAAGGGTGTATCTTCTCTCGTGTGCCTGTTTGTTTTCATCAATAGAATATAACCCTTCAAGAATGATGGCAAAGTAATGAGCAAGTTGAGAGAAGCCCTATGAAAACTCCAGTGGCTGTATCTTGGGTAAAGGGCCTTGGAATCCCACCCTGCAGTTTAATTAGCCCAAGATCCTAGTGTTTGGTATTAGGTGGAGTTCCCAAAATGCTCTTCATTTTCTCTATAGCCTGTTGAGAGGAAAAGGGAGATGTGTTTGGTGAGGAAATGTTTGAACTAGCCTGCCTTTACAGGTTTCAAAGATAAAGACATTCTTCAGGGTTGTCTAACCTGATATCGMCTGTGATGGAGGCCAGAGGTTTACACTGATTTCTGCCTCTATTGCAGCATGGTTAGGTTTTACTTGTAGATTAAAAGCAGTGACAGCATGTGGCTTCATCAGAGGCCAGTGTTCTTGATCACATGACAGCAAGTCCCTGTCTCTGTTTTGGTCACGTACTGTGAGATCTTTGGTTTTGCTGGGGGACAGCTTGTTGGGAATACATTTTGCTTCCAGGACAGTGTAAATAGTTAGCTTGTTGGCCAGCATCGTGGCTTTCTGAACTTAATGGCTGTCCTAGTTTTGGAAGGTATTTGTGTATAATGGCCAGCCTTCCAGACATCAGCTACTAATAGCTCATGTAGGAAAAACCAATGTGTAGGAAATCTGTTTGATAATGATGGCATGATGCTGTTGCAAAACAACACTTTCCCAAATAACTTCTGTCTGCTTGTTATCCATCACTTAGCTTCAGCATCCGAGGAGAGCTGCTTTCTTCGTACTGGGGCTCACTTGGTCTATTCAGTTTCCAGGGGAAAACAGAGGTCACTCAATCCAGGACCCTTGAACCAGTTTCTCCCAATCTACTGGGGATACTGCCTATTAATCATGGTTAAGCAGTGGTAAATCTGCTGGCTTTTGGGGATTTTTTTTCTGTATAGGCCTTTAATATATTATCCCTGCCTATAACATGCTGGGATTGAAGAGGTGATTACTGGTATGTGCTGCTCCTTTGCTGCATTAAGCTGCCTCAACAACTGTGGTTGCTGCTGTGGCAGTTGGACATGTGTAAATGGATGGATCTGCCCATTTTTGAGATCTATGTTCTGGTGCCTGAGGTTTTGACTCTGGCAGAGGCTCAACTCATTTAGCTGTTTGTGCTTCAAAATGGTAAGTGGCTGGGTCAGGGCATGAACGTCTCAGGCTTCTCGATTGTCCTCAGTGTGACCATAGACTTGTATTGTCCACAGCCTCCCAGTGCTACACAGAAGCCAGGGAAGGATCTGCTGTTGGTTGAGCATTAGCTTGTTTTTGTCACTTTCCCAGGGAGTTGACTATTATGTGTATGCTTACAGGGCATACCAATCCCCTTTGAGCTTTTTTTTTTGTTTTAAACTCATTAGCTGATTTCAGCCAAATTTGGCAAGAAGGCAGAGGCATCAATGCTAGAAAGCCTTTATAAGCTTCAGGGTAGAAGATGGCCAGAGAAGGGAGAGAGACTTTTGGACTGGGATGGCGGCTACTGTCACCCTGTATCAGACATGAGGGAGTCCGCATGGGGACTTCAGTGACTGGGGAGGCACTCTGCCCGGAGCAGCTGGGAAACTCTGGACGCTAAGGACYGGATGTTTGCCCTGTCCTTGTCTCCTTTCTTAAGACCTTGGTGTCAGGTCTCCACCCTTACGACTGGATGGTGGGAGCTGGTTATGCTGGGTGCCTGGAGCTTGCACATCACCACCTCATCTACAGGGACTATTTCACAAGCCTGGATAGAAAAGGACCCAAGGTTGTGCACGGAAAGCAGGCAAAACACAGCTTTGTGCTCAGGGGGTGGCTGGTGCAGGGCAGAAGGTGGGTGGTGAGCATCCCCATTTCCAAGGAGTGGGGAGTGATGACTCTGAACACACTTGATTTGTGTTGTGTAGTAAGTCTGTGAAGTAAAACTGTGTCTGCAGTGAAATAAGTCCTGCAACCCCAGGGGTGTCCATTGCTGGGTTACATACAGTTTGAAATACAGGACACAATGGTGAAGTAGGAGCACTCTGTGCTTTGAAGAACAGCACAGACCAACTTACAGCCAGCTGCGTGCTTTATCTAACTGATGACTCACTGTCCTGCTAAAGAGTAGCTTTTGGCTTTTAGTTTTAATCTTGGAAATAATAACAGCATGTTGCATGATTCATAATTGACCAGTAGGGAACCCGAAAGTACAATCCTGTGATCTGCTTCAGCCAGATTCTTCTACTGCCATGGTGGGTGACTAGTTCAGAAACTGATTTGGGCAGGGCAGGCAGGGAATGATGTGAGATCCAGGTTCACGAAGGCTGCCTGTTGTCATAGCCATCCAGACAACACAGCAGCAGCTGATGTTCACGTTGAACATAGGAACCCTGGTTTTTGTGGTTTAAAATGGACATTGTCAACTATTGCTTTTAAAGTCTTTCTTGCTCTTTGCAATACACCCCAGAGGTTCTTGAATTACATGTCTTTCCCCACTTATTTGTAAGGTCTCATGTATAGTTTCTGTGGGCAATTTAGCCACTTCATTGTTCTACCCCAGAGGTAGCTGCATAGGAAATAAATTGTGACTAATTGTAGGGAAATTGTGACTACCTGAAAGGAGCTATAAGAGAATATAATATTTTCCTTTCAAAATGAAAATGTACCAGAAAATCCTGGATCCTAGAAAACTTCAGTGCATCAAGTCCTGTATATCTTTAATAAGCTGGACTATAGGTAAAAGAAAAATACCCTGCAATGTGATCTGAAATTGTGTATTTAGCAAACAATGGCTTATATGATCTAAATAAGCAAGTGCTATGCAGTGAAGAGAACTTAAAAATGCAGACTCTCCCTTGCTTTGTGATTTTCATCAGTTATCAAAAGCATCAGTCCACATTGTGAGCTAGCTGCTGGGTTCTTTCTTGTAATGAGAGCTGAGTATGAGTTATAGAAATGTAAATGGAGCAATCAGAACCTGCATTTTTGCTTTTCCTACTTCTGCAACTTCTGTAATGGGACAGAATGGAAATAAATCAGCTTAAAAAAAACCCACCAAACAACCCATTTAATTACTTTTCTGAAAGCTTGCACACTGGGTTTTGACAAAAGCTATTTTTTTCCACCAAATTGTAAACCCTTGGCAGGGGTGAGGATGGGGCTTTGCAGTGGGAACGGCAGGAAGGGATCCTTATCTGTGACAGCGCTAATGGGTGCTCTTATCATTCTAGATGGTGGGAATTGCCAGGGTGAGCAAATGATGCATTGATTTGAATTTTTTTTTATCCCAATAGTATAAAGAAAGAGAAAAGACTTCAAGAGSGAGAGGAGAAAAGGAGACCCAGAATCAACTGCAAATGTGTTCAATGAGGGAAAGAAAAAATGAGGTTCAGCACTGAACAGCTCTCTAACCTTTATGTATTGCTTCTCGAGGGCTGGCGTTGGACATGCAGACGGGACACAGCTGGAGAAGCTGAGTCTGTTAGGGTGGAGCTATTCGGTGGCTGCTGGTCTCTGGGGTTGTCAGTCTGTCTCCTTTAGCACTAGCTTGACTTAAATTTTGTTAGTCATTTGGTTTCTTTGGACAAGGGGGAAAGAGATCCATGCATAACACTAAGACTTCTTGTTGCAAACAGACTACTTTGTGGAGGGCAGAGTAGAGATGTGGTCATGGTGATAGTATCTCCTTTCTTTTTAACAGGGGCAAAGATGTAGATTGATACACTGTTCTTTAGCATGCAAAGGTGAGACTGAAGCCAGCCATGTGAGCACATCTTCTAATTGAATAATAGTGGCATGTAACAAACCCAGTTCCTTATTGATAGGAAGAAAGGTTTAGGTCTTCTGAAACTTCATTAAACTCTCTGTAGTAATTAACCACTGTGCAAAGGTAGCTCTTTGCAGTGCTGTCAGCTGGGCTAGTTCCAATTAGATGCACTGCCTGGACATACCTTATTGACTAATCTAGCCTGAACATCAGGCTGCTTGAGAGAAATGACTTGGAGAGAACATGCTTCTCTCTTCTCTCTTGTTGGGAGGGGACCAGGTAGTTTGTTTTTAAGTGAGCGGTGAGTCTGGTTATAAGAGTTTCTTCCATGTTTTTCTTCTTGTCATGCCAGGAGACTGAAGCCAAGGAGTTTTTCACAATGCCATGAGTGACCAGCGCTGAATGTGACAATAGCCATTTCGGACCAACCTAAAGACTATCTAACTTAGCATCCTAGCTCCAGGGGTGATGGATAAGTAGGAAAGTAGTGAAAGGAGTGGGGCAAATTGGATTTTTTAGTTGGCTTTTGGCCATCCTTGTATTTAATTTTTTGTTGGAGTCCATTCCTGTTCAAAAGGCCTGTGACCTGTATAGTAAAAACGGGCACAGTCTAGGGAAGGAAAGGGTAATAGATGTACAGGAAGGGCAGTGATGGGACTGGAGGGTATTAGATCCAAGTACCCTGGTTCCTAGATGTCTTTTCCGTTGGTATATGTTAAATTTTGCTTTAAATCTACCTTTAGCATAGCTTGTCTATAGTAGAACACTTAAGTGCACACAACACCCTCTTATTCAATAGACACGCTTTTCCAGTTGTGTCCTTGAGTCTCTTTCCTTTGCTGTGAAAACGCGCTGTCTCCTCCTGCGAGCTCTGCAGAGCTAATATAGCTGTAGGAAGAAGATGGATTCTGCTCACCTCATCTATCATCAGCAGCGTTGTCACCCAGGTACGTTTCTGTTGCTGAGCCCTTTATCGCAGGTATGGATGGGAGAATGCAGTTCCCTGGCTAGTGAGGATATACCGCTGGTGCCCTCTCCTGGAGGCAAAGCCGTGCACTGCTCATGCTCATAAGAGCATCATCCYCTGTCACCTTTTAGTGATTCATGGCTTGGAGAGTATAAGGCATCAAGATGGGGACTGTGGTGGGGGATCAGAAGAATGAAGTGTGCARTCCCATACCTTGTGACAAATACCAGATGCTTCAGAAAAATGCTTGGCATCTGTGTAATAATACAYGCTGCAGGGAAGTTTCTTTTTTATCCTAGATTGGTACAGGCCCAGAGTATGGTGCTTTAGAGCTGTATGTAATGCTGTAACATGGCAGTGGCATTTTAATGCAATGAGGAAGGTTTGTGTGGTGTTCTGGGGCTGTGCCATGCCAGTAGAAAGCCCATGTAGGATGTGGGCTACATGCTGTGCTCTGCTCTGGGGGTCAGGACCTTGGAGGCTGTAGGGCTGAGGCGTTGTTCGCTTTGTTGTTCTCAGCAGTCAGAAAGACAGTGGGAATTTGGTCACCAAAAATCTGCAAGGTCAAATTACACTATTGAGGGGCAAAACTGAGGGACAGTTCTCACCTCCCTTCCCCCCAGTTAAAAGCTGTTGAGGTGGTGGAGGTAGGTGTTGTCTCTTGGCCTGGTTTTATATGGAGGATGGTCCAAGCAAGGCCCTGCTCCATGACTGGGCATTATCTCAGTCACTGGGTAGCCACAACCTTTCTTTCAGAGCCTTCATTCAAAATGCAGCCTCTAGCCATTAGGCTGGCCTATCCTTAAAGCCACCAGTAATGCAGGTTATTCTATACATGTCATTTTTCACAAACTTCATACTTACAGCTTTTCCTGTCCTCTTCCCCTGCAACTCTTTAGCTATCACAAGGAAGAACAGTGTCTTTATTTCCTCTGTGGGGCAAAGAATGGGCAACCCACTGTTAAAACTTGTGTAAAGAGAGACTGTCTACCAGAGCCTAGCAATGCCATGTAGCAGTCCCACTGATACAGACCAAAGGCCTGTCTAACCCTGGATCACTGGTATTAGAGAGAACAGATACATGTGCTGAGACCAGGTTTATCAACTGCACTGGATCAGGAGCTGTGAATTGCTACCAGATATGGAGGGGAGCTGGGGTGAGGTATGTTGGCAGCCTGGGAAAAAGGAGGTGAGGAGGCAATAGTGTGGGTGTGAACATTGTGTAAGGATATGGACACAAGGGTGTAGGAGCTGGTAAAGTGCAAGAAGGCAGAAGGAGAAGGATAAGGTTGCTGGGGGTGTATTAGAGGAGATGGAGACCAAATGGCAGCAGTTGAGTTGGCAGGAGGGGAGGAACTGGTGACAGAAATTGGATAAGTTGCTCTAGCATCCAAAGCAGGTGGTCTTGTTCTTCCTCCATCTCYTTGCTGCTTCCTTGCAATCCCCAGCCCATTCCCTGCCTTGCTCCCACACAAGTCTCTGTGCAGTCCTGAGGTGAAGAGGACTGATGTCACTGAACAAAGCCTGTTATTCTTCTGGGACAATTTCCCAGTCTATTTTTCTGTGTGGTTGCTCACACAGCAGTATTGGTGAAAGACAAGTTGCAGCTTATGAAAAATGGCCCAAAGAGGGATGGGTTCCCTTAGCAGCAATGTCAGCTCCTGCTGGCTTTGCTTGTGTCAAACTAAGCCCAGTGTATGAATGTGAAGGTGCACCAAGTCCAAGTCTTCCCCTTGCTTTGTTTTTTGTGGTGATGTGGAAATGCCTTTAGGAACCTAAGCTGAGGAAACACAACCTGAGTGCAGAAGTTGCTACCTTAGACCCCAAGTCTGTCTTCTGGTTTTTGTGGCTCTATTTGATAGCCCCTTTCTGCCCTATCTATGAAGTACGTACAAAACCAAGGATGGATAGCTTAAGGCAGTGCGTACTGCTGGACAGTGAGATGCCTCCTTGGCAGATACTTGCAGTGCTTATGTTTGTGAAGAGAGTATGGTGACATTTCCAAATTTCTCCTAGTGCTATAGGAAAGGCTGTGTCGGAGGGGAGTAAGGTGGTCCCATTTTGTGTTACTGAGGGCTAGGAAAGAACCTGTGATGCATTATGGAAAATACAGAAAATTGGCAAATTGAGTGAAGCCATCAGCCACCTGGCAAGGCCTATATTCATTTACTCTACTGGGATGCTGAATTTTTAAAACTCAAAAGACCCCCAATAATACCGAGTCTCTGTATTCCCAGCCAGCTGGCTGCAGTTGCTGTGATAGTCACCTCGTTTGCAAGAGAACAGTGAGTTGCCAGGATCTACTGAACTTTGAAACATCAGCAGAGACCAAAAAGTTTGCTTTAGTGGGGTCTGTGATGGGCCTGGGGCAACTTGACTATTGCACCTCAAATTCTACAGGTCCCTTGTCAAATACTTAGTTTTCTTTAGAAATGAGCTCTTTTCTCCCTTTTTGGTTTAGGGTTGTTTTTTCTTTCTTTTCTTTTTTTTTTTTTTTGAGACTTTTTTTCTGATCTGGAATTTGAACCTTTATTTTTAGCCATGTTTGTGTTTGTATATATGTAAGGGTGTATTTTATACATGTTGTATACTTCTTGTTTCAGAATAAAATTTTCTTCCCATCCTGTTACTTTGGGGAGTGTCTGGAAAGGGAGAGCAGGTGGCAGGGACAGGGCTGCAAGGCATATTTTGCTTTAAATCAGTGATTTCTAAAGAGATTTCCCTTGTCTTAAACTATGTTGGTGGAAAGCCATTGCAATCATTTACTCTCAGAGAAGTCTGACTCTTGGAACAAATCTCTGGAGTGCATCTGAGCTTTCTGTCTATTGAATTCTCCTTGCTGAATATTGATACTGTTGTCTGGGTTACAGAGAGATTTGAGCTTACGAGTTACATTAGTTCTTTATTACATCTTCTTAGTTGGGGCTGTATTTCATTTGTTCCTGAAGCAGCTGAAGAACCTGAGTTTGAGTTGCAAAGCCATGACAGCACTCAGAGAAACAGCACTCAGCTTTTTCGTTCATTAGTAACAGGCTGTTGGAAGCAGAATGTACAAGATGGAAAGCTGGCATGGTCTGCTCTCACCCTGGGGCAAAGCAATGCCTGGAAAGGGCTACAGTTCTGCTGGAGCTCAGGGTGTCGAGCATCTCCCAGAGATCAGTGATACATCCCGAGTGACTCAGGGTGCAGATGTGGTTGAGCCACTGTAGCAAACTGTAGCAATCAATTTGGCAAGATGTGCTTCCAGATGAAACCCAGGGATATAGGCAYGTGACTTCATTTGTGATCTGGTCCAGTCCCTTCCTCTTGTCAGGTATCTTTGTGTTTCAAAAATCCTGCCTGGGGACTGAAAGTGGTTTGTGATTTTTAGCGTGTGTGTGCATAGGGAAGGAGGTAGCTTATCTTGGCATAACTGGTTTTGATGGCTTCTTTTCCTATTTAGTGGTCTGTAGCCAGACTAATGTAAGCACTTTTATGCCTTGGCCAGTCCTGTGTTGCTGTCAGTGTCTGCTTACCAGCCTTATTCAAGCATCCCCATGGCTATATGTAATCTTCRTCAGAGGTAAGGATGTATCTTTGCTGGTGTTGAATGCTTGAGCAAGTCAGTTCCCATTTGTGCCTTTTGCAAAACTAACCCTTGTCAATAATTTATAAGCACTAGGAAGATCTCATCTAGAAAATGATGTATAATTCTTGTCAGCCATGTTCAGGGAAGAAGAACTGAAAATGGAACAAGACAGGCGGAGATGGGCTACTAAGATGACTGGGGAAAAGAGATGCCYTCTCATGAGAGGAGACTAAAAGCTTGTAAACTGGTGGAAAGGATGATGGAGATGGGAAGTGTGTGYTCTCTGTAAATACATTAAGGTCACAAATACTAGGGAGGGAGAAGGGCTATTGAAAATAGAGGRCAATGTTGGCTCGGGAACAACCAGCTGTTAACTGTTAGTGAATGAGCTGAAGGTAAAATGGGAAAAAGGCTTCTGTGCAGAGCAATGAGGCTGTGTAATGGCCTTCTCAGAGGCACCATGAAGGAAATGGAGCATTTTATTAATGGGAGGTAGCTGCTGATAATACTTTTGGAAGACTTGGCACACAGGAGGTCCCAGCCATTTGTGTGTTCCTAGACAAAAGTTGTGGGACACTTTTTGTAGATTTTTGGGCACCTTTATTTTTCTAGGATTAATTTAAATGGCAATAGTCCAGTCCTCCAAGAGTTTTCACTTGATCATACTGTTACTGTGTGCATGTGCAACTCTTGTGTGTAAACAGCTGCTACATTTCACTCCAGAACAGGTTGTGTTTTAACCTGTGGAGGGCATAAGTGGTGCTTTTTGATAATTCTTTATGTCAACCTTGACTACTTTCAAGGTGTTTTGRGGTGAACAGTGTTCCTGGAAACATAGGGAACAGGTGCTTACTTCAGGAGGTGGTGATTAAGATCGAAATAGCTCTACTTGTTGATAGTATAAAATTATCTTCCCTTCAGAATGGAATGATAATTGGAAAAAGTTCCTTGGACATCTAGAAGGTGATCTGTGGCATTTGCATTATTAGCCCACCTCTCCGCAGAAGAACCTTTGATTTGTCTTTTAAGGCATAGGGCACAGTGTTTGCACTGACTTTGGATGAGAGCCCAGGTATTCTTTTCTTCTTTTCTTTGCAAAGAGCAGGTGGAAGATGACAAGTAAATGATGACATTATTACGCTTGCACTTTAATAGTTTCCAAGGAACTTGCAAGTAAGCGAAGGCAACACATGAAATATTCATGGTTTGTCTTTGCTCTCATATGAAAGGTTGAAAGATTCCAGAGCCAAAGTTCAGGGTACATGAAACATATGGAAATAGCATGTGCAGCTTTGCCTGAAGGGCTAATGCTGACCTTTTTTTGAATGATAAATAAGTTTGTTTTTTCTTTTATCTCAATTGAAAAAAGGKATCTTATTTCCACACCCAGGAATCACTCCCTTTGTCTGGAGCAGACTTCCCTCTAGATCTCTAGCCTCTCTCCTCTACAGCCACCCCCCTTGTTTGAAGGTAAAATAAGGCTTTGAAGGAAAATATTTCCCTTGTGCCTCCTTTCCCCTCCAGTTTACAGAAGGACCACAACTAGAAGCGTTTCTCTGTAAATGAACAGAAGAAAATGGACATTGCAGCAGCAGAACTTTTACAACTGGTTATACCCAAGAGGAAACTCTACCTTTCGGTACAATGCCGTAGATCTGTAAGCAGGAGGAATGCCCAGCTTGCTCCACAGGTGTTATACGCCTATTTCCTCTAAGGACCATGCTTCTCTCTTACAAGGGTTTCTGGTAACTCAAAAGGCAACAAAAGTGTCTATATAGCTCCCTGCTGTTTTCCCTTCAGGCCTTTCTCTGTTCCAGGCCTTGATTGGCATTAATTCAAGATCCTGCTGTTCCTAGTCAGCTGTAATTGACTGGCTAAATGTGAGGAGCAGGCATGTGTGGCCATGCTGCTCTGATGGTGGGTGCCTGCCTCTCTAAGCACTGTGTCCTGCTGCTCCTCGGTGCTGCCCCTGCCATGGATGGAGAGAGGTTTGTGCCCCAGGTTGGAGCAGTAAATTCTTGCAGGTTTCTCCATGTGTAAGCCCCTTCAGGGGGTGGGCAGGATGTGGTGATTCGATACATAGCTGGGATCTTGGCACTGTCCCAGAGCACTGCCAGTGGTGAGTTAAACCAAGGAGCACTTTGTCCTGGCTTCTTGTCACTTCTGSTGATATCTGGAATGCAAAAAAGCCAGGGAGACTTGCAGGTCTGTGAAGCTACTTTCTCTCCAGGTGACTAGAAGACTAGCCAGGACTTTACCTGGGAGCTGGAGACAGTAACCTCTAGTAGCAGGGTGCAGTGCAGGGCTGTTCCTGAGCTGGTTAGAGTGTCTAGTGCTGACAGGCAGTGTTTACCTTCTCATCTGCCTTAGTCCGCATGGGTACTGTATATTGCATGAGATAGGTGCTACTGTTGCTGTGTTGGGTCCCCACYCTCCCCTGGATATTTGTACTCCTGTGTTGGGATGCCCAGAAAGTAGTTGGTTCACTTCAAACTCTTATGCCTGTGGAAGGGGGCAAGGCAGTGCTGGGGTGACCAAATGCTGAGGAAATTGCCTTTTTGAGCCAGCCTTGGAATGGRTTGTGTGCTCATGCCCTGAACCACCTCCTGTAAGGGATGATCACTGACTGTATCATCAAAACAGTGACGACTTATAGACCTGGTCATCTGAAGCAGTGCTTGCAGCAGGCAGCTACAGATGTTTCTTTTACCTGCTTGAAAAAACCTTTAGCTATGGAGGGAGCAAACTGACAGCCCTGAGACTTGATCTCTGTCTGCAGAGTGGGCAGAACAAAGTGTAAACCTTGGTAATGTCACTGGAAGCCTGCCTTGACTTAGGTTGGGGGAATTGCCAGCACTGCAACCTGTTTGTTTTGGCTTGCAGGAAAGGGGTCCCTTCTACAAGATGTCAGGGAAACGCAGCAGAACTCTGGGGCTGATGTAGCTAAATTAATTCAGGGATGAGCACCTGTTGTTTAACCAGCATTAGCATCCAGCTATGACTGACTGTAATGGCTAAAAGTATGGTTGCATAGATTTTAATATTGTATTTGGTTTACTTAAAAATATCAAAYACATTGGCTTTCAGGAAGCTGAGTTCTCAACCAGAGAGTATCTGCATTTACTGCTGACGCCTGGATTTCTCCTACATATTTTTGCTTGCACAGACTGTCATTAATTGTTAGTTATTTTGGACAATTTAACACCAAGTTGTTGTTCTTTGGATAATGCCATATCCGTCAGMGATTAAGCTGACTGTCCAGTTCTTGGTACCTCTCTCTCCTGGCATTAGTAATGCTTTCTAAAGGACTCAACCACCCACCTCCCCTTTTCCATGCTCTGGTGGGGTTAAAGGAGACCAGTAATTGTGAAAATGTAGTATTTGGAGGTACARTTAAGGGTGGAGTGAGAATAGAAAGAAGTAGAGCAGGTGGTAAGACAGTACATCCAGTCAGTGCAATATGAGAGGGAAGTGTCAAGAGAGGAGCAATGACACAGAAACACTCTATCTGTGAAACTTTCCTACCTATGGTCATGTAGCTTGTGGTTTTCCTGTGTTGGAGAACAGAGCAGTGACGATGACTGGCATCAGTAACTGGCCTGCTACCGGTGGATATGCCAAAGAAATTATCATAGCCAGGAGTTGCAGAGGTTTGCAGATATGCCTCAGYACTTCAGCTGTCAGCAGTTCTGGCATTTTATAATCCCACCTCCCTTATTAATCTCTGCTGCAAGTGATTGATTTTTTTTTTTTTAAATTTTATTTTTCTTCTTGTGGGCATGTGCGTGCTCTCTAGTAATGCTCCATCACGCCTGCCCCGCCATCTGGTGCTGCACAACGCTGGAGATGACATTTGCAAAGTGTCAGCAATCCAGCAGCTCGGAAAGGCCAGTCTGCTCTGTTAAGAGTTGATCTCAGCACCTAAACGTTATTGCTATAGCCTGCTCAGGAAGCCTGGCCTCAGAAGAGTTTGTTGAGCACTGATAAAGGATAAGCCCAAAGAAAGGAATCAATCTGTAGAGTATTTGTAACAGGTGGAAGCTGAAGCAAAGAGAAACCAACAGTGTTATGAATAATGCGGGTCAACAGAAGGCAGTTTCTAAATGGCAATTAATTTTTTTTCATCTGTATCCTACAATATTCATACCAGAAAGTTGAATGAAGTGTTTCAGTTGGGGAAGGAAGATACATTTTTATCAAAATGCAAATGTTTTGTGAAGGCAGTTTCAGTTTTGAAAACAGTTCCCATTTCTGATAAGTATTTAGAAAATAAATCCATTTAAAAAGTGAGCGGAGTATGAAGCAATTAGGAGATACTTTTGCTTGCTTTCACTTCTCAAAAGCAAAAAATTTTAATATGAAAACCTAATGGAAAATATTTTTGTAGTGAAAAAGAATATTAAATTCATTAAAGATATATATATATATTTTTTCTCCTCACCTCCTCCCTCGCCTCCCCCCTCACTAAAGGAGTTTGAAAGCTTTGGCTRGTAGTACCGGCAAGAGCCTTCCAGCTGCCATTCCAGTACAGGATTTCAGGACTGGGATCCCAGTGGACTTTGCTCCCTAGATCTTTTGAACCCACTAGAATGAAGCTTGCTGTTTCTCTTGCTATCTTTATGCAAGTAGTTCTTCTGCGGTTTTGTTCATACAATTAGGATTTGTTCTGGAGCCTGGAATTTTGTGTAGTTTGGAGGAGTAGAAGAGGTAGAGTAGTTTAGCTGAGATGAATGCCTCCCAGCTTTGAGTTCTGGTTGGTTTCCCTAGTTTAATAGGTGGTTTCATTCTAGCAACAGTGGAAAAAAAATAGACTATCATGTCTGCTGGCACCAGAGCTTGTTAGAAATTGCAGTTCTCTCAACAGCATTTTATTCCTGCAACGTGTGATTTGTCCAGATATATGAATACTTCTCTGACAATATAGCAATCATTTGACCTATGCATTTTGTTCTCTGATTTACCACCTAAAAAGCAAAATACGTCTGCTTATTAATTTTGATATTGACACTGAAGGTGAGAGAAGAAAAACTTCATTTTGTAAGTATTTGATGTGAACAGTATTGGGCTCAATTCATCTGGATACTTGGGTGTACTGAAGTACGGTGAAGTGTTGTGCCAAATCCCAGCTGCCATTCTCCTTGGTGACAAGTAGCAGGAAGAATGGATGCTGAGTAACAGCTAATAAACTGCAATGTACCGTACAAGAGGGAGCACAGCAATAAACTGTGTAAGACAGTAACTCTAGCTATGAAGTGTGAGAATGAGGTGCTGAACTCATCCTATCCAAAGCTGCTGGACTGACTTTCTTCTGTTTTTTTTTTTTTTTTCTTTGAATGATCTGATGAGACTTATTTAAAGGTGGAACAGGAGATAAGGTGCTGTAGGAGGAAGCACCGAAAGCTGTGCTCTAACATCACAAAAGGACCCTTGGACTTGGGCTTATCCCAGAATTGTGAGGGGTGGAGGGCGGGTGAGCTGGCTTCTGCTGTCATGTCTTGGTGTCCTGCCTTCCTGCCACCCTCTTTGGAGTTCTCATGGAAAATCATGCAGYGACCTGCTTTCTGCCCTCTCACTGTACTGCTGGGTGGTAGATGGAGAGGGATGACCTGCTCACTTCATCACTCATGGTCTACAGCTTTACTGTCAGCATACAGGCCAAGGTGGGCCCCTGGCAGATCTGTGGATGGGGGAACTTGTCCAGCACCTGAAGGGTGTCTGTGTGTCAAGCAGCACAAAGAATGTTTTCAATGGGAACTGCWGAGTTTTAGGGCTTTTGTAAACTGAGAATTTATAGGTGCAGATACACTTTAATGCCTTGCTGTTGAGAGCTGTTATCACAGGAAGGTTGTAGGAGAGCTGGACTCTAAGCCTGGGACAGCCTGACCTGTCCTGAGAAGAGGTGCCACTTGCACACACTTCTGGTACAAGAAGCTGGTCCTTCCAGTAAAAGAACCTTTTTTGTGTCTAATCCTCCTAGTTGGTTGTTTCGATCTACATATAAAGGGCCAAGTAACATTGCTGGTGGTACTGACAGCTTTTCCACTTGCTGATTTCTATCTATGTTTTCTTATCACTGAAGGTAAGTGCTCCAAGAAAGCCCTGTGAACACTTTTTCTGTGGCTGATGAGCTAATACTGAAGACTTGTCATCCCCTCCTTCCATCCCTTTTTGTATGCATCTAAATATGTTTCTGGGGGCAGGACGGATTTGTCATTGCTATTAAGCAATGGAAATAATCTTAACTCAGACTCGTGCTCTGATGTTTTCTAAGAGAAGTTTCAGTGTCYGTTTTCTTTGCATAATTGGAAGTGCTCTGCATTATTACTGACTTGCGGCAGYGTCTAACCTATGAATGCATGGCAATTTCTGAGTGGATGCTAGGAGGCTGTATGTGGTGAAGGTGTGTGGGAATATGGCTGTTTCAATGACAGTGAGCAAACGGGATCAGGAGGGCTTTATTAAGGTGAGAGCAATCTCATGCTGCCATTTTTTGTAGTCAGTCACAACAGCTGATTTTGACTGCAGCGTTCTCTTCTCCTCACCACCTTTCCAAACAGTGTTTGTCACATTGTTAGCAGGGAAACGAGCTGCACGGCACCCATGTGTCCCCCAGCAGTGTGGTGATGGTTAAAGGGGGACAGTGTGAGCAGTTATTCCCCCTGAGTGAGCGTTATACAAATCCAGAAGCTTGCTGATTAGGACCCCTCCATGTRCTAAGGCTGGCCTAGGTTGGGGGATGCTTTTGCTCGTATCCTGGCTGCAATCTGTTGCTCTGAGTGTTTTTTTGGATTTGGTTGCACAGTGGGCTTTCACCCTTGCAATATACCAGTGGGGTCAGGAACGGATATCTCTGTTTCGCTAGGAACCAGGTCATATTTAGTGACTTGTTTGGGGTCAGACTGAGAGTTCGCACTGGAACTGAAAACTGGTCCCAAAAAGAGAGCGCTGTGAAACRTTCATTATTGTCCTCATTTTCATGTCTAAACTTGCTTGAAAATAACTGCCAATGTCTCTATTACCCCAGTAGCAGTAAAAATATGGTAGCCTGGCTCTTGTCTTGTGCTTTCAATCTCTCTACAGATGTCCAAAAACAGCTGGTATGTGTCATGATCACTATGTTACAGATGAGGAGACTCTGTGACAGAAGGATTAAGTGCCTTACTGGTATATGCACAGATCAGTGAAAGATCAGAAATGGGGCAAACTGCCACATTTCCTGATCTGAAAAACTATAGAAAAGAGCATTTGGGGAGCTGACCTGTTGAGGTATGCTCAGTTTCCTCCAAAGTCTCCCAGATAAACATCTCTAGCATTTTYTTCGATTCTTCCACGGGTGTGTGTTTTGCTCCAGGGTACGTTGTGTCAGTACTTCACCAGCCCTGCACATTTCTGACTTAATAGTGKTCGGCATTGACCGTTTTACCTTGGTTAAGCTTTAAGCTTGAGGAGGCAACAAGAGAGCACTCTTTGACTTGTCCTCTTAGCTATGTTGCCACCTGTCCTCTGCTCTTTCTGTGGCTGGAAGCAGATTTTTCCCAATAGCATATGTTGTCACTAATTAACACGATACCAGGACAGCATAGTGTCCCCCCTATAGAGGAAAACCAGCTGATAATGCGTGACATCTATCTAGTGTAGTCTGAGCTGACYGAATCTTGTATTTGTGCCCATGAARTAGGCTGCACTTGTGTTTATTAGCAATAGTTGCTTGTCTCCCTTGCTGCARTGTGCAAGCACTCCACAAACTAACAATCCTTAGGAGTCTTGCAAGGCAGGACAGGTCTTTCACAGTTTACCAATGGCTTGGCCAATAAAACTAGGAAAACTATGCCAGGCTGTATCTCTTCTCCAGGTGCATGGGAGAGGGATGTGTACAGTCCTGGCTGAACTGCTGTGGAACTGGTAATGGGTGGGGACAGAAGATCTTGAGTGAGGAGCATTGACCGAGCTGCGTAGGGATCTGACCCAGAGAACAGCAGAGGGCAACAGACAGCTTCAGGAGGGAGTGGATGCTTCTTCCCTTGTGCCTGTCTTTTGGCTACTGCTATTAATTATCTTCCCATGTACTAAATTATTTACTCAACTATCTTTTTTTTTTTTTTTTTTTAATTTTTTTTTTTTTAAGGAACTAATTAATTGCTTAATTTCCCTTTGCCTGGCTCTTCAGTTGCATTGGGGCACAGTGGGGAGGAAATGCCTGCTCTATTGGCTATTTCTAGGGAATTTAAGGACCCAAACAGCAGCTAATCAGCATTTTAGCTGTAGTTTTCTGTATTCTCTCAGTGTTAATGTTGATAATAGATAGTTGGCCCAATTAAACCAAAAAATTATCAAAGCGTGTTTGAAGTGCCCTTAGGTAATTCTGTGTGTGTTTGTTGGAGAGCAGCTAGGAAAACAAAATTTGACCTTCTGCAGAACAAAACCATGTTACAGAGAAGGATGGAGTCAGTGGTAGAGTAGGAAGTAAAAGTTAATGTTAATAAATTGTGGCAGAGATTTGGCTGTACTGGATCATTTTGTGGATCAAAATGTGGATCAAAATCCATTTGTGGATGTGGCGCTTCGGGRCACGGTTTAGTGGGCATGGGTACTGGGTTGATGGTTGGACTCGATGATCTTAGAGGTATTTTCCAACYTTAATGATTCYATGATTCTATGATTTTACCTGCTAGATGCAGTATCCTCCTTATGGCACTGAGCAATAAATGGATGTTATGTTTGAGTCATACAATCCTCTATGCTAGTTCTTCAGTGATATCCAGAGGCAAAGTAGTAGGTATCTTTCTGACCCTGAAGGCAGTTAATTCGCATTCTGAAGCATGAGATCTGATTACTATTATCTTAGCCACTGCAGTTATTGACAGTAAAATTAACCAGCTCTTTTTAAAGCCTAGACTTGTTCTGAATATACTGGCCATTTAATGGGGTCACCTTTCACTGATGCATGAGGCGGAGGCATCAGACGTGGGTAGTGGGTTGGATTTCTGCTGGGATCTTCACTCAAACATGATTTCCCAAACACCCAGTGCAGTTGGGCATTGAATTTGTGTGTATGCTGGCTGCAGTCACGTGAGCAAAAGTGGCTGATTACATATGAGGGAAAACCATCAGACACTGAGTCAGCATTTGCTCGTGCACTTGGYGTGCTTGTGCTGTTGTGATAATGACATGCCCACAGGTGGTAAAGTTACTTTGTAAAATCCGACCCCTCCAACTTAGCATATAAGTACTGATATCAAAGTTGAGAAGTTCCCGCTTTGATTCTGTGTGTTAAGCTGGGTTCAGGCTAATTATTTTCCAAGATGGTGGTGAGGAAGTGCTGGATTAAAGCAGGCGAAAGTGGTGGCAATTAGGAGAAGGAGATTTCCATTTTGAAGTCAGCAGTGAGTCTTGATGCTGAAGATACCCTCTTTTGGACTGATGTCTAGACTGTGGTTTAGCTCCTGTGTCTTGGCTGTAGTCTTAACACACAAACAGACCTAGCTGAAATCCTGTGTATTATGGTGAACCCTGTGCTTACTGTGTGTGTCTTGTGGCACTTATGTACCATTAGGTATCCTTTTAAACTCCAAAAGACTAAGAGGGCTATCTGTTGTTACTTGGCTGGCCTTAACGTCACGTCTGCAGACATGAAGTGTGCCATGGTTGTTAGCAGTGGGCTCTTGGTACTGGTCATATAAAATCAAAGAAGAAAACTTCAGTTGGATGGCATAGTCATCTTTGCTCTATCAAGCTCTTAGAGTGTCAAAGCTTTGTAAAACTGCATCTCTCCACCTCAAGAGAAGGAGAAACAGGAGACTAAGAGATTTCTGACCTTACAAGTTGGTGGTGAGTTTGAATATAGTTTCAAATTGTCTAGAGAGTGGGTCAGTTTGAGTTTGCTGAAGGCTGTGAAGTGCTGAGGGTGGTGAAGTCTGTGTTGTTGGGGTGCTTTAGGAGTCTTACACTAGTACCAGGTATCAGAAGGACCTGCTTGTCTGCTCAGGATTGCTATAAAAGGTAAGAGCTGCTCAGTCTGAGTGCTATTGTTTGGAAAAGAACTGCAATACAAGTGATAGAGAGGAGCGATCAACTTTTTATTGGGTTGCAAGACCAATTTCATTAAGGGGAGCTAAAAATTTTCCTCTAAATCCTGTTTTTTCCAAGAATTTCTTTGTGCCACRTAGCAAGACACTAGGCTCAAATCCTCGAGGGCATTTAGGTGCCTGATGCCAGCATAATTTCAGTGGCTGCCAAGTGCTCGAATGGGAGTTGGAGCTGTGTGAACCTCATATCTCAGGCCCCAGGAAAGTTGCTTAGTATAAAGCAGAGGTGGTGTGTAAAGAAGCTGCAGTTATTTGGGAAAACACCTTCATTGGACACAATGATTCCAGAATAAGCTTGTTCCTGTGGGGTTTGCTACACTTATTTAAGAATGCACTTTTTGCACCAATTGGTTTCCCTTTGCAGACAGCCCATGGTCTCTCTGCAGCTTATTTCTCCACCTGTAAAATAGAGATAATATTGTCCATCATTTTTCACAGGTTGTAAGATCTTCTGGGGGCAGAGTTTGGCAATGTTCTTGCAGAAGGCTTGACAATCCACAGGTTTGATCCTGTTTGGACCATGAAGTGCTATTTCTGAGTGAGCAATTACTCGCAAAGGTACAGCCCAGAATCTGTCCTCTTGTGCTGAGCTGCTTAGCTCTGATCACACAAGGGGAACCAATTGCTCCAAAATACTTTCTTCCAGCCCCTCTTGCTGTGTCCTGAGGCATCAGACTGTACTCTTGGTTTAGCCAAATCCAGCACTCGGAAGAAATAAATGAAATGATACTGTGAGAGTCTTTAAACTTAATATCCAAAAGGGAATTGAAAGACAAAGTTTCTGAAAACCCCTTGTAGCTAACTTTCTGGATCTTCTACTCCTTAGCAAAAATGCTGCAGATTGAACTGCCAATACCAGCAAGTATTTTTCCTTGCGTTATGTTCTCTGGGGAGATGGCTTACTGGACTCTATTAAAGCTGGTGCTGGAGACTGAAGAGAAGCTGAGATTTGCAAGTCTTGGATTCTGAACTGCCTTCTGTCTTCAGAGGCAGTGTTACTGTTTGAGCTATACAACGTTAACACGCAAAGTAAAGACGGAAGCTGCTGGACAATTCCGAGCTGCAGCTGATATATGGGCTGTTAGTAGATGCTTACTCTGGTAGCAGAGTGCTTGAGGCCATATTTGTGGCATTGTGCCAAAAGCCTGTGTGCTGCGCATTAWTAATGGACAAAGTTCTTGAGGGAAGGAGCCCATAAATGCCTTTTGCTGGTCTCACTTCTGCAGAGAACTGGGAAACACTCAGCACCTACTTGGCAGCTTGCAGAGCTGGATCCTGGATTCAGAGGGGGCTCTGCCCRGAAAACATTCTCCCTGTTAATAAAGAAAAAAGATGATTTGACAAGTCATGGCACAGAAATGCTACTTTCACCTTAGTCAGGAGGCCTGGCACAGTCTCTGCTGGTGGCTGGCACCAGAAAGAGTCAGTAATATTAGCTGCAATGGATGCATCTGGGAAGGCGAAGGGCTTGATGATTTGGAGATGTGTGTTGAAGAGTACTGAGGGATGTGAGGCGAAACCCAGTTAGTCCAAAACCTGGGATGGTACTTGCGCAGTGTTCAGAAGTGATCTTATCCTGTGGGATTCAGGAGATGTGAGTTCAGGTCCTGACTTGGCTGCAGACTTCCCATGTGAGTTTAGGGCAGGTGTTCAAAAGGGACTTGGCATTTACAGAACAGAGTAGCAGGTAGCAGTTTAAGTCCTCTCRGACTCTCTCCTGTGGGTCTTTGAATACTTCAGTTCCTCACTGRTAAAACAAGAATGAACATACGTTTAAGGGCACTTGGAACAGTTGAGAACAAGTGTATTAATATATAGGAGGAATCCAGATATKATGATGATGATGATGAAAGGTCATGAAATGCCCAAATCAGTGTTTTCGGACAGGTCGGGCATTCTTCCTTCAGTCAGAGTAGAAATAACTAGAGTGTTTCAAATATTAGATACCATCCTTTAAGAAGGCAGATGTGAAACTGCATACACATGTGTAAACAGACCTAGCTTGMGCAGTTCTTTATCTGCACAAGTGGGTCTAGTTTCAAGCTAATAAACTCATTATGTCACTAAAGAAGGCAACACATGGTTATCTTTTTTTCTGGGCTTTGCACGTTTGTCATATCAGCTGGAATGGATCAGATTTGTGGGACATTATATTAGCATTTGGTGCTTTTCACATTGTCACCTCTTTAATTTTAATGGTTTGCAATCACTTAAAATAACAATAATAATACAAAAAAAAACTTGAAAAAGTTTTCCTTTTTTCAACCCCACGTATTGTCTCATATTTTGTCTACCAGCACCCCATCACTGCCCCTCCATTGACAAACCTGTGCAGAATCACCTGTATTGAGACATGGCATGAAGTACTTTGTGGGTGGTGAGCTCCATGTGCTGATGACCCCAGGCTGGAGAAGATTGTTAGGTTAGCCCTTAAAGTGACATATTAGAGCCTTCAAAAAAAAGGGGGGGGGGGGCAACCCTACACTCCTGCTTGTTTTTTATTTTTGGTGTAGTATGACCTATATAATTTGTCTGGTGGGTCCACATTTGAGAAGGATATTGTTCACCTTGGTGCTAAAGAACTAGTGTCCTAAAGATGTGCTATCCTTGAAGATTTCAGATATCAGAGTTTCTTTTGGGGAGTTGATGGCTTAGAGAAGAGCCYCCTCCACAAAAAGAACAAGAAAAGGACAGACATTGTTTTTTCTGTTGTCTTTCCTCTGAGCCCAAAAAGGGATAATAAATTTAGGTCTGCATTTTGTCTGCTTTGTATAATCCCCTCTCCTTGTGCTTGATGCACTGATGGTGTTTAAAGTATTCCTTTGGCTCATCCCAAATGKGATTATTATCACTTTTAATTATTGATGAAGTAATTATTATCATACAGTAATTTACTTTGACCTTTTTGGAGCCCATCTCTCCAAGGTGGCTGAGTTTGTGTTCCTTCTGTGTTGTGAGGAATAACAACTTATTCTGTTCAGCTGGAGAAATGGCTGTCTCTGGATTTGAAAGCAGTGACTATTATGCACCACCACCACTGAACAGCCATCCATAGGCTCTGGAGAGCCCAGGAMAACTGTGGAGATTAGCTGTTTACATTTTGGTTAATTTAGTGAAACTTCCCATTTTGAGGATGGGGACACTAGCCACAGAGTCAGCCTCATTTGCTATCTTCGATTACAGACTTTCCAGGGACTTTGGAACTCAGTTCTTCTCCATGAACTGGAAGGGCAAAGGTATCTAAAGACTATGCTGAAGATCTCTTTGAGGCTAGCTGGCATCCTCTTCTGACAGGATTTATTGTTCCAGTAAATGGGATAAAGCTGGCATTGTGGACCAACAAAAGCATGCTTACTGTGGGCTGTGAGTGTCCGAGACCATTTTTTGCAAACGGTCATGCAAAGAGAGTAGTTTTCAGTGCTGTTCTGTCTCACCTCTGCTGGCCCACTGCCACTTTGAATCAGTAGTGCTGTTCCCTGGGCATCACGTGCTTTGCTTTACTGTGGTCACTGGAAGGCAAAAATGTAAACAATCATAAGCCCTGTGCTATAACAGTCCATGTATTAAAACCATGCTGGAGACCACTTTATACCCTTSGTCACAGCAGAATCAAGGCCCTAATTCTCCCTTGGAGCAGAAGTAAACAACTTCAGACCTCATGAGCATTATRTGCCTTTTGGACAGATGAGCTAATTTTTGTTGTGGCAGAGCAATGTGTGACCCACTTTCAAAGGATGTAAATTTTTCATGTCTCCTGATGCTAGCGAATAATGCAGAGTTGGACTGCTTCTTCGGCTGGCTTTCTGATATTAATAAGCTCCATTTGTTATTTCCCAAGTGGGAATGGGATGAGAACACATGCCTTAATTGTGTCTAGGTGTGAAAGATGCTACCTCTTTCTTAGAGGAACATGAAAGAAGTAAACCCCTTCCTGTCTTCTAACAGAAGACATCAAGCAGGATCCACATGGAAACTGGTTTTGAGTTTTGGAAGTCAGTTTTGGACAAGTGACTCCTATGACATTGATCTTCCACAGCAATCTTTCTTCTGGGGTTGGGTGCACAGATGCTGTACTGGTAGGTTTTACTAGAAATATGTGGGTGGAACAAATGCTGAGTCACGCTGCCTCCCGTTTGTTGTGGAAAAAGGGATCTGGCTCTAGGTAATAGCACCTAATTCAGTATGTTGAGGTGTGGTGTGGCACAGCACTTTGCGAGAGGAAGCAGTCCCTGCTTATGGCCTTTCTGTGGGTTGAGGTTTTGTTCACTGAGACTTTTAAGGAAAAGAAGCTCCTGTTCTGGCTAATATTAGCCCCTCTCCTGGTTGCCRGCAGTGAGAGCTGTGAAGTCCAGAGAGAGCATCCTCTGTTCTGGCTGTGTTATTTTAGCTYCCCTCTTGTAGCACAGGCAAATCGGCCAGACTGCTGCCCCAGGCCCTGGTTTTGTGTTGCAGAGAGAAGCATCACTTCCATAGTCACAGTCAGCTTGGACTTGCAATTCTGTTGGTAATGTGGGATTACCAATTGTTTGTTCCTTCAGGCTAGCAAACTTTAGAAGATTGGCTGGCACAGATCTCTGGTAGCTAGCTGTAAGTCTCTGGTTTTATTTTGCTGAAGTAACACTGGGTTATAAGAGTTGACAGCTGACTGTATATAGGATGCAAGGTTTGCCAGAGCAGCTGTTGAATTTACATGTGTGCATGAAATCTCAGTATTGTCACCATTGGGGAGTAAAATGCTCGAGACACCTAACCTGATCCCCCCATGAGTGGGTCTTGTATTTACACAGCTCTCCTTGCACTTGAAATATTTGCTGGGAAAATCTACATTCTTCTACATCTACCTCTTCTCTGGGCAC
The DNA here is from genome assembly GCA_030449065.1 of Oceanodroma leucorhoa. NCBI lineage: Eukaryota > Metazoa > Chordata > Aves > Procellariiformes > Oceanodroma > Oceanodroma leucorhoa. The sequence continues at coordinate 1,645,183 of JASVER010000017.1, forward strand.
ACACGTCCACTCTTGACCTAGACAAGAGCATGTTTAGGAACAGCAAGTTCCTTCCWTGAAAAGCAAAAATGAATGGTGCAAGAACTGAGTCACCTTATTGTTAGGATAGTGAATTATTTAACTCCATGCATTAACATATCATTCATCACAGCAGAGTTTGACAGGTATATTAACCTCATTCAAGCTACTGTTTGCTTGTAGCAGAACGAATTGGGGTTGGTCAGCTTCATATAGCAGGATGAAATGCCTCAGAACCTCAGTAACATATGAAACATTAAGGAGAATTGGACATTAAGGTGGAGTTCAGGCCATGTTTCTTACAAGTAGGAGTAGAAGTAATAAAATGTACTTTTATTATTTTAATGACCGTGGCATGGCTTGAATTGCAAAGGTCACTCTGAGATCTAGAAGAAGAAAGAAAAGAAAAGAGTATGATCAAGGGAACAACTCTTTCCATCTTCTCTGCCATTATCTGTAACCAAGGTTACATTCTTCTTCTTGTGCCAAATCATTATAGCTCCAGGTAGGTTTGCAGTGTGATTTAGCTGTATTACTCTGTATGTACCTATGATTTTGTTGGAGAGACAGTCAAATGTATGCTAAAAGATCTGGTTTCCAAGGTGATGAGTGTCCGCAGTAGCACCTGGCAATAATGGAAGGGCATCTGACAGACCTAGTGTGGACTCTTCCATGCATGAAGATCCTTCACGCACTCCAGTTCAGGCGGGCATCCCTCCTTGCTATTGTGTAGAAGGATTAGGAACCAGCAGTCTTTCCATAATGGTTGCATGCCGCTTGTGGTGTCATGAACACATGCAACTAACCATGGTTAATTTTATTTTCTGGCCATAATCCTGGTATCTTGTGTTCCTTGACACACAGGATGGAGTTCAAACCCTAGATCCTTTTCACAGGTTGAGATACTAGCAAGAGGAAGGGAGGACAGTGTCTAGTGCTGCAGGTAGATCCAGGTTCCTTTGGGATATCCAGCAGGACCCGAGATGCATCTTTAAAGTAATCCTTAGTAATGTGGTTGTAGGATAGCTGGGAATTTGACTTTTTTTCGCCATNCCCCCCCATGGCCCTTAGTGTGTTAATAGGTGGAGCAGTCCTGCCTTTGCTTAGGGGAATTGCACTGCTGTGATTAGAGCAGGTTAGGAATTTACTGATGAGCTTTGTGCTGGATGCTATTTCCAGTGCCTGGTCTATTCATTCCTTTTGGGTTTTCAATCTACCTGTCAGCTCCTTATTCATTATTTGAAGCTTTTTGTTCTCCAAATGGTGACCTTTTCTAAAAGAAGAGGAGAGCTGGCTTTCCTAAGAAGTGCGTTATACAAAAGGGGAGTAAAATACCCTAAGGAAGGAGAAAGGGGGGAAAAAATACAGAGTTGGAAGGCACTAGGAAGGTGGAGGAAGGAAAAGGGGAGGAGGAAGAGGAGGAGGGAGAGCAGGGGGGAGAGGAGAGCTGGCTTTCCTAAGAAGTGCGTTATACAAAAGGGGAGTAAAATACCCTAAGGAAGGAGAAAGGGGGAAAAAAAAAGGGGGSGGGGGGGGGGAGCAGAAATCCATTTTTGAGCATGGCAGTGGGAGAAGTCAGGAGACAGTGCTAAAAGCCTGGATTAAGTGAGAAACCAGCCCCTATCGTGCTTACAGAAGGCAAATACTAAGGTTATTACATTAGCTACACTGGCAACAGAGCTACTCTTGCTATTAATCTGAGGAAGCTGATATCACACTGTTTGGTATTTAGGTAATTGTGCCTGTGGCAGATGCTTCTAAAAGTTCATGCCTGAGTGATACTTGTGGGGGTGAAAGCCTGATGAGAAATGCATTGCCTTAGATACAGCATTCAATTAATAGCCAAGGTCCTGTGCATCCATCACTTGGCACAAAGCTTGTGTTCCTGAGTCTGAGTGTGTGCTTGAGCACTCTCTCATTTTACATGCATTTTTATTCACTTGCCCACATACACAAATATACATCTTCCTAGCCTCTATGGTTATGCAGAAAATGACAGAATTTGAACTGAAGCATTAGCTGTCTCCCCAGGAGTTCAGGCAGCCAGAATGAATAATTTTCAGAGGTTTGAACAAGCTCGTTCATTAAATGAGGTGTTAACCCTGGAATTTGCAGATGACCAATTAAGCACCCATAATGATTCACAAGTGATGGTTTTAGCAAAAGCACCCAGCTAATTTGTCTAGTCATAAATTCATCCTGTTGGAAGCCCTGTGTAGCACAACACAGAAGTCTTTGGCTACTTCTTTTTCATCTTTACATGTATCTTTGGTRCAGCAAACCCAGAATATTTACGGAAAAATAAAGCCCATGCAGGACACACYGTGAATGCAAATAGCGATGATCATTTGTGATCTTAATCTACCTAGTTAGATGGGATCTGAATTAATTAGATAATATGTGAAAGAGTCCAGGGCTTTTGTCACAGAGTATTGGTCTATCTTGCTCTAGGATGTGAAATACTGTATTGCATGGAAGCCTCTGCTCTGAATTGTCCATCTGTGGATAGACTTGCCTTGGCTCTGTGTGTGTGGTCATTTGAGGGTGAACAAGCCTTGTCACAGCRCCTGTCCCCAACCTCTGTTATAATTAACACTGGACCAGAGCTATCTATGGCAACAATAAACGTCTAACTCTGGCCTGGCTGCACTAGAAAGATTTGCTGAGTTGTGGCCTGTTGACTGAAGCTTATGTGTCTTCATACACAAAACAGTGTTAGGTGGATGAGTACCACCTCACATGGAGATGGTAAGCTCTCATCTATCTACCTTATGACAGCCCCATGGTACCATCCAAGGCCAGTCAGAGATGCTCTACTGATAACACCCAGGGCCCACATTAGGGTAAGGCCTGGCAAATTAACGTTTTGTGGGGCTGGAAAGTATAACTTGATACTGAGAATGGAAGAGGAAGACTATCCTGCTTTCTGCTTCCTCCCAGCAAGATTATTTTAACTGCCAGAAGGAAAGTATGGCTCTGAGTCTGTAACAAAATTGAAAGGGAGGCCTAAACTAAGAGGTAGAATGAGTCTGGTACAGATCATGTGAGTTAGGGAGGACAGAAACAACCATGAACTTAGTGGCTGTGAGTCAAATTTGCTGGCAATCCCCTCCTTATTCTAGATGTGTTTTTAAACTACTGACCCAAGACATGAGGTATCTTGGACACAGCTGAACATTTTAGTCAGGGAAGTAACTCTCTAAATGTGTTATGGTGGAATGTGTTTATCCTTTTGTACAGGGATGGAGAGGATTTACTCTGGTGGAGTGCTATAAGTAGCTATTTGAAAAAGGAGTTTTCTTTTTCCTTTCTGTCTTGGGATGCAAAAGGGAACAGCACATTTAAATGGAGATTGACATACCCATTATCCAAGAACTAGTAGTCCATTATGTCAAAAGGGCTGGGAGAAACCAGTCCAGGAGAAAATGCTGAATCCAGGCTTAATGTCAAAACTCTGAGGTTGGCTAACTGCTCCCTGGAGGTTTTCAGTCTGGAGACTGGGGAATGAATGGGAYCTGTAACTTTCTGGACTATTGGCCTTCCTCAGTTTCACAATCGGTTGAATTGAATGTTGGCTAAATCCTAAATGAGTTGCAAAGCTGCCTTTATTCATTTTCCTAATGGATTGCACAGCATTGCTTGACTGCAGGTATTCTTGTACTTTTGTCTGTTCCCTCACCTATCTTGGAGCAGATACCTCTTCTATCAAAGGAATTGGGAACCCAGTTCTTAAAATGTTTGCTTTATTTTCTGAGCAGAGATAAACAGTAAAGAGAATCATAAGCCTGGAAAGATCCAGTTATCTCTTCTGTTGCAAACACTTCCAGATGAGCAAGGGTGGCCAAAGACAACACCAGCTTGCATTCCTGGCCCCTTGCAGTCAGAAATTTGTCATGGTTGTCAGTGGGACAGGATGACACCAAGTGGTGATGTTAAGGGCTGAGGAACTTGTTTTCGCACCCATAGTAGGCAACTAAGCAATTGCCTTTAACTGGCACTAGAAACTTGACTAGCAAAGCTGATGCACTAAAAATATCACAGGCCAGATTCAGCTTTGGTTGAGGAGAGCCCATTGCTGCTGAAATTAATTAATTACCATCAAGGTAAAATTAAATTCTCTGGAAGGAGCCAGAGCAATTGGTTCAGCAACTAACTCTGTCTTTGGCCTATTGGAAGGCACAGGTTGTGTATGTATGTGTGAAATAGGATCATGTAACATCTGRCACTCCTGTGGTCCAGGAGATGGGCTTGACCCTTACTTAGAAGAACAAACTGCGTGGTCATGGCCGCACCTTCTGTTCAGTGGTAACTGCACAGCCTCAGCCACCCACAGTGCTGGGGCCTGGGAAGGAATTAGTTACGAAGCTCATGCAACAGCAGCAGCTTCCATTGCCTGTCATGTGCCATTAGCAAAAAATACTTGCACAAAAATGTCTGATGTGTTACTACCTAGATTTATAGCAGTGCAGTGTTCCTCTTAGTTTTCTCTTTCCATCTTCTTATTCACTTCGGAWGTCTTGTATGGGATATTAATTTTTGCTTGAACAATTGCTCAAGAGATGGTACAAAGAGAGACTAAGAGGTTGGTTGTTGTCTCAAGGGGCTTGTAGCTTAGGTATAATAGAAACAACATCAGCTAGGAAAATACAAGGAAAAGAATGGCACAGTTAATGCTTAGCAGGCCAGATCCAAGGGTTTACTAGTACCTGCATCCCTTCTTGTTGTAAGGTATCTTGGAGACATCATGATAAAGGAGAGGCTTAGAAGAAACTTAAAAGAATATATTGTGCAGAAGCTCACAGGRGGTTCTTTCAAAGTGCCAGGGAAGGGTACTGGGAGGAAGGGCTCTTGCATCTAATGTGTGGGCAGAGGAGGCTGGCAGGTGATCARGGACAAGTGACAGAGAAGTCAAGAAGAAGGAAAGAAGTGCTGCATGTTAGTAATGTAATTTAGGAAGAAATAGTCAGGGAGAAATTGAAAGAACTGAAGAGTAACTAGAAAGGAGTTGTGAAAAGACAGGTAGGATTTCAGGGTTGGAGGCCTTTAGGATGAAGGATACAGACATTTAGTTTAAACAGTTGCAAAGAGAAAGGGGAGAGAGACGAAGGATATAAGTCCTCCAGGACTTCCTTTCAGAAGTGAAGGGAGCACATGGGTGGAAGCAGCAGAGGGTGAGAATAAGGGAAAATAGGCACTGTTGGCAAAGCAGAGAAGGGGCAATAACATAAATGAAGGGCAAAACAGTTCAGAGAGCCCCACAGGGAAACTGCCRAACTCCTTCCCACTACCTGGCACTGCTGTTGCACAGTACCTGTTGTATTGCTGCCTGTTGCCCACCAGCCTGTTGTCGTTCCGAAAACATGCTCTTGCTCTCAGCAGCAAGAGCTTTTTGGGGAACTCAGACTGCTAAACTCGGTATGATTTATTTCTTTCCGTAATGTGAAGCAAAGAAGTGTATAAAGAAGCAGGAAGGTTTCAGATGAACTCCCTCTGTTATAAGCCATTTCTTACCAGCCAGGACAGCAAATAAATGCCACRTATACACTGAATTTAATGCATACATGTGGAGTTGCCAACCTCAGGGTTTTGAGCAGCTTGATCTATTAGTAAATATGTTCTGCATGTTCCTCTACACAAAGTCAGATGTTAAAAATGAGACCTTTAGTAACTACTACGGGTCCTCTATTTAGAGTGGCCMTTTGCTGCTCAGAGATCGCAATTTCCTTTTGCTTGAAGCTACATACATTCACAYGGTGAAAATTGGAGTTTATCCCCCATGCTTTTAGATATGATTGCCTTTTGTGCAGGTTAAAATTCAGCTAGCTGGTAAAGCAGGGGCTTTTGCTAAATCATCAGATATGCTATTATATGGCTCTGGGAAAGTTGCAGCACAGGAAGAAAAGGAGAGAGCAAGAAGTATCCTATGGAATTCCACTCTTAAATATGTAATGAGAATCAGTTACAATGATACCGTTTTTCAGGCTTGTTACCGTTATGGATTTACGTGATGCCGTTTTCTAGTTCCATTATATTTTTTGTTAAGAAAAAGAAATATCTGCATTGGAACTTTAATACTTCATAAAGACTGGAAAAAGATAACTATGAAGTATTCCGTTGGATTCCTTTCTTACATTACCTTCCTTTCTCCTCTTTTCTAAGTCTACTAACATGTTTTTTTTTCTTCTGAACAGCCTTATTTGGCAGATACATAAGTAAATACATGTTTAAAACAACAACAAAGGGTGCTATGCAGTTGTATGTATCCCAGGTTCTTCCACTAGATGGATGTGTATTTGTAAAGCTATAACATAAATATTTTTGTTATAATMAAATACTTAAAAAAGCCCTGATGTGTGCATGGAAATTAAAGCATAAGAGTTCCTGTCTACCTCTACTGATGAAAAATTACATCATCTCTCTGTGTGCCTGTCTTGTGTGCCCTGGGTAATTGCAGCCTATAGGATAAAGAATGGACAGAGCATCCATGTGGAAAGAAAAAAATACCAGTTTCAKATGTTTTGCTGATGAAAACAAGGTTTTTGTGGAAATGGAAATAAGGGAGTATCTTAGATCGGCTGACATGAGTAGTTTGGGTCCATTTCCTAGTGGATAGACATCCATGTGACAGAACCTACCAGCGCAGTTGGTAGAAATGGTTGGTGTCAACAGAAAAGCCGACTCTGAACGGTCATGAAAAATTGATTTGTGCTCTTACTGTTGGAGATGGGTCCCCYTGAGCCAAGGCTGATATGCACTGTCAGGGAACGATGCATAGGCAGCTTGTTCTGTGTTGCATATCTGTTGTGAAGGCAAATAAATGGCTTGCTCTCTAGTCTTGTCAGTCTGATGCTTTTCGTGAGCACCGGGGGGGGGGGAAGAGAGAACCACAATTAAAAAATTGTGGCTGGATATGTGTCATTTCTGGATTGCCACGGAGACTGTCACATTAAGGTTAGTGTCTGAATAGCTTCAGTTACCCAGAAAYGAAAAGTCAGGTACAGAAACTTGTGCTAAATTTATCACCACAAGTGACGGTAAGAACCAGAACCTGTCTGGTGAGTTGCAATGTCGCCTTCCTTTATGGGGATAAATTAACTACATTGTAGACCACATAAATTGCATTTCTACCACACAGATTTTTTAGGGCTGTGTATCAGGAAGCACTGTCTTCTCTGCTAATGACAAMGTTGCTTTGGCCTTTCCAGAACTTGGCGTATTGGATCATAATCCAGCTATTTCTCTGCTCTTTCTCCAGCATTGGCACCTTGTCTTTGATTTTTTTGTTTGCCCAGTGGCCGTGTTTTCCTGTTACTTCCTGCCTTCTTGCTTCCTTTCTATGTGAAGACAGGGTGACAGTGATTCTTGATGCCTGCCATATTTGACAGGCATTCTTTTAATCCCATTGCTGAAATATCTGTAACTATGTAGCACTGAATTTGTTCACTAAAATATTTGTTGAGGACTGAAAAGGAGGGCTGGAGGAGGGAGAAGAGGAAGATAAGTCTAGACTGGGCTCCCAGTTGCTTGCATGTGAACCTATAAGCTTCTCTGTTGCGTCCTCTGGCTTTTCTTTTGGGCCACTTAGGCCAACAGACTTCACTGTGTCATCTTTTACTTCTGAAACAAAGCAGATCATACACTAATCCAGCCTTATTGTATTGGAAAGGGGTCAGTAACAGAACCCTATTTAATACCCTGAATGCTAGGAAATGGGCTTCCTGCTCCAAGGTTTGTCGGTCAGGCGCTTTTGCATTGTGCGGGCAGCGTACTTGATTCTCTTTTTCCTTAGTGCACCGTYTCGTGGCATTTAGTCTTGGAAGACTTGTTCCTCCTCTATACTTAGTGCACAAAGCCAGACTGGATTTGATTCTCACACATACTATTAGACTACTATTGCCTTGCTTCACCCCCCCCACCTCTTACTAAGCTGGTTCTTTTCTTTGTCCCATCCCAGAGGTGTGTTCATCTTTTGTTCTAAGAGAAGGAATTAGCTCCTGAAAATCTCTCTCCCTCTTCAYAACAGTCCTGACAATATTACCTTCTCTGGCCTGCAAGCAAATACACAAACAGTTACTCCAATTTTTCCCTTCCCCTAGCTTGCTCTCACTCTTGTCAGTCTCTCCTTTGGCAACTAAGCCCCACAGTGCACTGAGGATAGGTCTTGCAGGGGGGAGAATGTTTCCAGGAAGCAAATCCCCTGCTGCTTCAATGAGCAGAATTATATATAGCCTGCAAGATACACAAAGTAATCCTTGCAGTGCACTCGGTGCAAGTAAGGCCTCAGCATTAGTTCTGTGGCCAGTCTAAGTTCACTTAAAGGTAAAGATCATTTTGAGAGAACCTGAAAGAGAAGAAYGAAGATTCTCAAACACAGGATAACCTGGTTTACAGGGAAATCTTGAATGGGTGCGAGTTGTTTTAACTGAAGAAGAGGAAGCTGAAGAGGGATGATAAAATGAATGTAAAAGGCATTTGTTGAAGGTAACCTTTTCCCTATATCTGTGAAAGATTGGATGAAAAATCATATGCTTAAAATATAGCAAGAAAGAGAAGGGTAGTTCATATGAAAAGGTTTATAATAGTAAAGTGAGTAAAGCCTAGTACAGATTCTTTGGAGTTTGTAGTTTTTCTGGCATCAGAGATCTTTAAAAACAGACTAGGCAAACATTTCTTGGGAGTGATTCAGAGAAAGTAGATCCTGCCTGGGGAATGAAGATTGCTTAGATGGCCTCTCCAGATCTCACTAGTTCAATTGTTCTATGCTTCCAAACCTGAGTGATCCTCCAGGTTTGTTACTTGTTGCGGTGGTGGCAGCAGGTTTCAGTTCCAGTTGCATCTCTCTATCAGTGTCAGTGACATCTTGATTTGCAAGAACTGGYTTGTAGCTTGGCCTTTCCTTCAGGCTTGTTTAATAACAAGAACCTTTGGGGTGGCTTGTCATATTTTTTATGATGCAACTACATGTACGCTTTTGAGACAGAAATASTATATAATTCTGGCAGATGAGACCTGGTATCATTTTCATGGGTTTTCTTTAAGGAAACGTACATGTACTTTCCRATTGTTATACATATAGGTACAAGTTTTCAGTCTTTTGCTGGAAAATAGGAAGCACTTCAAGACTGAGTCCCTCTAAGCCACTGTAGCTAAAGCAAGTAATTGTATTTTTGCACTTTTCACTGTGACAAAGTAATTTCTGGAGGATAACACCGCAGCTATGGTGATTACATCTTTACTTCAGACTGCAGGAAGAATGATAAGAAAAACAAGCTTAAGTAGGCTGTGCAGGAAAAGCTGCAGTGAGGACTGGATGGAGCTACATACGGGGGGGGAGAATGGAGGCTGCAGGGGGAGAAATGGAGACTGCTCTTGTGTGGTACTAAGTGGCAAGAAGGCGGGAGGGGGGGGCGGGCAGAGGCAGGAGACTGAATTTCCAGCTGGGGAGGAGAGCTGMGCAGTGTCAAGACAGCAAGAGGTGGGAGAGCAGTGAGGGACTTCAGCTGATCTTAACGGAGCACAGCTCAGAGATGGAGTCAGATGGGGCTCTGCTTTTTGGCTTCCCAGTTGTGCTTGCTTCTGTTCAGAGTAGGATAATTCCTAGATGTCCACTGGATCTGCTAGTATTTCCACTTTTTTGGGAGAGTAGTATCCTAGTCCAGGCTTGGTAAAGTAGGTTAACTCATTTAACTACCTTGCAGCTGGGGCAAGCAAAAGGCACTTAGGATGTCTGAACCGTAACAGCATATAGCTGTTGGAGGTAACTCTCTAAGCTGTTAGACTCAGTGCTGCTCAGGTGCCTGTTGTCAGAGCTCATTCCTGACGTTCCAATGTAATGAAGCTGGAACAGTGGCAGTGCACTGTGAAATCCCCCCCTTCTTTGTGAGTTCTGCTTATTTTTGGTGTTCTSTGCCATGTCCCCTCCATCTAAGGCTGTACTTGCACATTGTCCAGGTTGTGTTAATGYTCTCTGATGTTCCTGTGAAGTCAGCCAGCCACTACAGCCCCAGTGGGCTAGGCATCCAACAGCTTTGTGCAGGATAACAATACTACTAACTAGCAGGAGACTGATGCTGCACCTCTGGTTTTCATTTGGAAGATGATTGAGAACATCTGTGTAAGAAATCAGACATGGGTTAGACAGAGGGGACTTCACATTCCCCTTCTAATGGCAACTTTTAGAAACAACTTGAAATTGTCAGTGTACTGTGTTGTCTTGTGTTGTCTGTGTTTGAAGTGTCCAGACTCTGCATCTCTAGGTGCTACATTCCTTATGGGGTAGCCCCAGAGTAATCTTGAGTTGTGCAGCGTCTTGATGTCTTTAAGTACACAGTGGCAAAGCAGGTGTCAGTCTCAACACAGATTCCTCTTCTAACGTAGTGCCCACTTTGGGCAGTCACCTCATGGGCTCTATAAATGCAAGGCACACAGACAAATCTGTGTTGTCCAGATCTCAGGAGTGACTCCTGTAGAGGGGGCAGTGAGTCGCAATAGGTGGAATGTGAAACTGCCTCTAGGTTCAAAAGATGCAGTTTGCTATTTCTGATGTGTTTTGACAGGTAAGTGCTATCTCAGCCAGTCCTGGATGTTGCCGGGAGACACTTCAGGTATAATTAGGAGTGTACGCTGTAGTTCAAAGCTGGCTATTGTTCATTTGTTCTGCTGCTCTGGCAGATGGGCTTTGAGTCACAAAGACATTGCCAAGGTCTGTACTGTCTGTCCATAGATCTCCATAAGGCATTGGTTATATGACCATGAAGCTTGCAATGGTTGGACATCCATCTACCTACCTCCAAGGCTGCCTCTTGCCACATGATCCATGGCTACTGCTCAGTGGAGAGAGAAGAACATTATGGCTTTGTAATGATGAAGATGGTTGTATTTAAGAATGCCCTGAGGTGATAGATCTTATCCACACCTTAATCAGGCAACAGGTGAACTTTACTTTCTGGGCATGATGCAAAATCCACTTGTGCAGCAGGGAAGGAATGATGGTCTTGTGGGTGGAAAGATTTTTGATTCACAGGCTGGTTAAGTTTGTTGTCTGGCAGGTTGGCTGCCAATAAAATGTGGTGAAAACTTGGCCTTCCTGAAATCGGTAGGGGTGGGTCTTTTGTCTTACACGCATCTCTCAGCGAATCACCCCTGTGCATAGGTGTCCGGATGCTCGCACTTGCTGAACATAGGCACTTTGCAAAGCCTCATTTATTGCACACCTTTAGTAGATTGAATTCCAGCAGCCTTTGAAAACTATAGTATTAAATGTGATATGCGCCAGCATGGAGAGGGAGGCACATACTATATGTGATAAAGGGTAGTGTTTCCAAGGGTTTCTTTTCCCATGCTTAATTTTTTTGTTTGTTTACAGAAAAAAATTGAGTGATCTGAAATTAAATTTGCATCTGCTTGACAGAATGAGGAAACCACTTTATTTAGTTTTCCAGATTAAATTAAGTGAATAGATTTTTTTGTTCATTTTGCTTTTTATATTTCAAAGACATGTTCYTGATTAAATTTAGGTGAACTTGGTTCTGAAACACAACTTTGAAACAGAAAATCCAAGCTCTGTAAGAAACCAGTGTGGAGGCCAGATAGGCTTATCAACTGCTCTTTAGCTCCGACCTTATCACAMCTTTTGAAGCCATCTTGCTCCCAGCCCTCCAATAGGAGAGTTTATTATGTTGGGCTGAAAATAGGACCATTTCTGTACCAGATCTAGGAAGAACCTCAGAATTTGGAGTTTTGRGGTACAGTGCAGAACTTCTGCTGCAGTCTAACACTGCAGAGGAAATGGTCCTAGCACAACCTTGGCTGCTTTGTGTGGTACTGCTGGGATGGTGCTGCCCTGCCCTGCCCTGCTGGGTTGCCATATCTGGAGAGGATGTGTAGAGGTGTRCGTGTTGGCTCCACGTGGAGCTGTCTGGGATCTGACAGTTCATTCGCATGTGTCCCAAGCTGTGTTGAAACCCACTAGACTGTCTCCAGAAGTGGATTTCCATACACAGATTGTACACTTTGACTCACCTTGACTTGTCTTCTTTTTCCTTTTTATAGGAGGAATGGTGGTAGAGGATTTTCTTTTTTTCTTAATAGCGATCAACAATCTTAAGCAAGTTAGAAAAGTGCATTGCATGATAGACACAGGGTCCTCTGGCTTGTGTGGTTGCTTGTGCTACCCATATTGATCAACGGTGTTTCTATTTGAAGGGAGCAGAACTCATTAAATCATAGTGTGATTTAGATGGGGGTGGGGGGAGCTCTACAGGTCTTCTGGTCCAGCTCCTGCTGAGATCAGCTTCAAAGCTAGATCAAGCTGTGATGTTGGATCAAGTTGCTCAGAGCCTTGTCCAGTCATGTTCTGAATATCTCCAAGAACAGAGATCCCCCAGCCTCCCTGGGTCCCTGATGTAGCAGTTGATCACCTTAATTGTGAAGGACTTTTTTTCCCCTCCTTTATACCTCCTTGGAAATTCCCTTGGTGCAGCTTGTGTGTCGCTGCCTGCCAACAASGTTGGTGCTTGTTAGTGAGAGTTGATACCCATTTTTGTGATGATGACTCATAAGTATAGGGGGATCATAGATAAGGGAAGTCAAATAATGCATCCCTGAGCTATTACTATTTCTGAACAGGGCCAGCAGCTTCCAGTTTGAAGGCTGCACAGTTGAAGTAAGATTAATTTTCTGCCTGTCTCCCTGTTTCATTAAATTCCTGGTCTCAGCAACAGATTCATTTTGGACTATTTACTGTTCTTGTTGCCATCTTTGTCATTGGAATGGGATATCAGCATGTTAATGCCTCATATAACCTGTGAATGATGGTAGAGCACTGTCGCTCTTTGACATTTTCAATGCTCTGTAATTTCATTATCTGACCATTCTTCCCTTTCCCTGCAGTGTAGTGTATCTGACATGGTGATTGCCACTTCTAATGTCTTTTTCTGCTACTACTTCCAAAGATTTTCCTCTGTCATTATGGGTGGTTCGTCTTTCCCAAAAGGAAGGTAATTCTTCAGATTGAAAAAAACTTTCTCTTACATCCTCAAACTATATTTTTTTTTTCTTGTGACAGAAATAATTAATGGCTGCTTCTTTATGATTTTTATCCTGAAGGATTTTATGGTACCATGTTAGATATATAAGCATCACTCTTCACTGTAACATGGTGAAACAGGGGAGCTCTGTAATAGAGAACTGTTAGTTCTGCTCTCGTTCTTTATACATCTTGTTTCTTTGGGTGCCCTGATTTCTACCTGAAAATGCTAATACAAGCCAAACACTTGACAATTCTTATTGTGAAAATGCATTTTGAAAAGCATGTTAAAACAGCAGAACATTTAAAAAGTGTCTCCTCATTCAGCTAGGGAGCAGAGAGATGCTGAGTTTCTGACATGGTTTATTGCTCTCTGTGGTCCACTTCAGACAATCATCTTGGCATTTCTCAGATTCCTCATTATTGCAAGGATGGAGGACAGTGGCAGTGCCCTTGRCTTTTCTTTTCCTGTCTTCCTATGGTACATTACAAGATTTTTTTTGTGGGGGTTGGTTTGTTTGTTTTGTTTTGGCTTTTGCAGTGAAGGTCTGAAGTTTGTTCAGAGGGGTTGAGAAGTATCTTGGGATTTGCAGGGTGGGGACATTATGAGGTTCTGTGGATTGCTCTAGACAAAAAATTGTCCCTTCTAGTCCTACCTTCTTATGATAGTGTAATGAGCTCATGGAGTGAGTGTATACAGGTGACTGGTTGAAATGCTGCTTTGCTCAACTATTTGGCAGATGTCTCTGGATATCAAAAACAGTAGAGATCACGGCTTATTTTAGAAAAGTGGTTAGGGCACTCATTGAATGCTTATACTAAACAAGAAGAATATGACCAACATTAGCAACAATTCAGTTAACAGCAGAGAATTTTGTAGTGTGTGTAAGAGTGGGGATCATGTGGGCATGTTAGTTTTTACTAGTAGTTTTGGAAGAGTGGTAGAAGCAAGTTCAGAAGAAACTTCTCTCAGGGAAATAAAGTCAGAGATGCAAAAACCAAGAAGCTTGATTTGTACATGCTCTTTTCCTTTGTCCCTGGCTTGAAAAACATCTCTAAGCTGTTACTGAGGTCATYACCCATGTGCTGGTAACTTTTGTTACAGTTTGAAGGGGCTTTTCATGGAATGCTTGGGGTTAGGGGGCACCTTCTCCTGAGTTCCAGTTCTGTCTCACCATTTGGAAAATCATTTCACGTTCTCATTTCTTGTTTTTTAAAAAGCAGGTTATAATATTTACTGACCTAACATGTACAGGCTGAAGACTTTTGGTTTCATCACTTTGGATCTAATTAGTTCTAATTAGTGCTAAACGTTGCTATTTCCACTCTTACACACAAATTTCTCACGATGGCATTACTGACTCTCCTGGGCACAAAGCAAGATGCCATTGTGTTGGGTGCTCGACTGTGACACCGGTAAGACTTTAGATTTAGCCTGGATTGTGGTATACTTGTTACGTTTCCTATGTCTGCAAACCTCCTAATCCCCTTCCTCCCTCCCTCTTGGGCACATCTGAGTTCTTCTTGTTCTTCTTGTACTAATTCTCTGTTAATTCTGGACTCTTCAAGGGGCTGATGCATTGCATGGAGATTTACTGAGCAGTGGAAATACAGCTTGGTATTTGGAGCCATGACTGACACTGTTTGTAGCAAGGACATTTAACGAGACACAGCCTCATGCCAGAGCCCCTGCCCTAGTGCAACACACAGTGAAGTACTGTCCCTTGCACTGGAGCTGCCAGTCCTTGGGCTGGCGGTGTTGCCACCTCCCTGTTGAGGTATGGCTGAAGTGGACATAGTCCACAGACACGTGATGGGAGTGTTCAGTGAGTTGGAAGATCTGATTTACTGAATGAATATTTAGAGTGAAATCCATACATGCATATATGGCCAAAGGACTTCTGAGGTGGAAAGGGGGGCATGAGTCTGTACACCTGTGTAGGGAGCAAAGGGAATAGGTGGTGCTGAGGGCACTGTTATGGACAAGAGCTGGTAAGGACTAGCTGGGTGGAGGGGAGAACTGTTTGTGAAGGCTCTTAGCCAGAGAAGGTCAGTCTCTATATGCTGCTGCTTTGTAGCAAAAAGGGACCAACTCTCCCCTCTCTTGACTGACCAGGGGAATCCAAAGGAGATCAGGCTGCTTGGACTAGCTTCAACCTTTTTAAAGAGAGGACACATTTAAATTTAATGTCTAGAAAAATCTTTATGAAACTGAGTTCTCGGCCACTCTGAGTAATCTTGCTAAAGAGGCTACCTTGCTTTACAGCTTTAAATCTACTTTGGACAGAGTATTAGCAATTATTCCTTAGGGAACAATCCTGTATTTTCTGGACGAGCTAATAGGCCTCTTGCATCTCTAATTTCTATTGTGCTGTGAAGATGTGGATGATTGTTATTAAGGGCTGTGAGAGGCAACTGGTCAGCTCATTGCCAAACTGCTATAATTCATGGGTGTTATACATGAGCTGCAGTTTGCTTAACATTGCAATCCATGTATTCTAAATTCTTTCTATAGTGCTTGGCCAATAAAATTACAGGTTTATTATGTTCATGCGGATCTCTTGTTTAATCAAGAATGCCACACRTGCTGTGAATACTAAGCTGATGCTCTAAAAATACTCCTTGTTCTCTTGATGTAAGAGCGCGTGAATCAAGTTGGTGTTATTTTTCCTTTATGTTTGAAGGTAAATCCAGTATTCTTGAATGTGAAGGGTTCATGACACCTGCAAGTACTAGCAATAGCTGTTCAAGAGTGCTCTGTGCCATTCTGACTGTAGCATTGCTAATTTGAGGCATCTAAAACATCCCAAGTCAATTTTCTGTTTTCTTTCTTGCGGGGAGAAAAAAAATAATGCAATGGAGTTTAAAACCATTATGTAGCTGCATCTATGGTTAAAAACAGATATGTAGCTAGACAGTTGTCTCTACATGTGTGTTAAAAAAAAAAAAGAGTATATGAGATGTACAGTGTTTTGGGAAGTAGAAGTCAAAGACTTTAAATGGAGTTCTGAGTGTATTTTAAAAGTCACCCTCTGAATTCAGAAAAGTAGGAAYGGAGGTTGGGGTTTCTTTGTTTTCTTTGTTTTGTTTTAAGTCATCACTGGCTTCCAAAACCTAGGGCTTTAAGAAAAACAAGATGCTACAATCCATGAGAGATGACTTGAGCTCTTTGATATAGTGGAGGACTGTGGTGCTCTGACAGCTTGGTTCAAGGCTGAGCCCCTGATGCCTGTTTGTTGTAGCACCTATTTTCTAATGAGAGCTGCTCTGACTGCAGTAGTCTCATGGGAGCTCTGTGGAGCTGTTGGAATCAGTCTTCTGCTGGTGTAGTTACTGGAGAGACCTGTACCAATTGCCTTTTGCAAGGCTGGAGTGGAGAGTACCTTCATTTTGCTGTGTTCTATATGTGAATTTACAACAGGTTGCACTGTACCAATAACTAGGTTTGCTGAAGATTATCTTTGGAGCACTTGCTGCCGGTCCTGCTGTAAAAGGGCCAGAGAAATGTTTCTGCTTTGGGACGTGCTTTATAAGAAGTAGTTTGTAGATGATCGTCCTTGTGAAAGGACAATCATCAAGCAGCAAAGGCAAAATGGGCCTTTGGATTTGTTCTTTAGTCTGACACATCTACTTGAAAGACTTGCTGCTCACCTTTTCCTACCTGTGCATCTTGCCAGGTAAGACAAAGAACCTGTACAGAGTTGACATCCTGATACCATTAGCTTGAATCAGTCCTCTGGTCCACACCATGCTTCAGCCTCTGGTAACGTTTGGAGCTCTAATCCGTTGCCAGCTCAGGATTTACTCATGAAAAGCAGGTTGCTGTTTGTCTTTGAACTTTATTTGCCCTTTGGAGCAGGTACTTGTCATGGTGAACATCTGCACAGTCACAAAGGCAGAACAGGAGACTTCTGGATCTAGCTTATGTTATAGTCTTGTTTTGGAGGCTGTTGTGGTTATTAGGATTATTCTTAATGATGGGTTTGCAGCCATCATATCATGAAATTTGGAGTGGGGTGTGGGTTTGTTCACTGAAGGATCACAGCACAGAGAGAGAACACGTACTGGAACTTGTGGAGATGACCTAGCTTTACCCGAAGAGGAATTGGCAAATTTATTCTCTAGTGCCCTATTTAAGATTTGTGCTCATGTGTCATGCAAGAATGGGATTGAATTTCGCCTTCAGATAAGCCTTGTCACGTCTCTCTGTCCTTACTGCCATCCAGAGACAACCAGAGACTATTACTTCTTTCTAGTCTAGGCTCTAATAAAACAGGACAAGCTGGTGTGCCTGGCGCATCTCCAGCCCGTGTTTTTGTTTCAGAGCAGGTGCCAATCTTAGGTTTTATTGCATAGTCACAACAGACTCTAGAGAGACTGTATGGCAAGGAGTGACAAGGGGGTGGGGAGTGTCTGAAGTCCTGCTCCTGTGACTTCATGGCATTCCTGAAGAACAGGAGTTTGCGATGTGACTGGTCAGGGAGAGGAGAAGAGAAGAGATTATTCTGATGGAAATCCAGGGCTCTTGAGATAGTAAAGAGGAGAACGAAGGTATCACAGACCTTGCATAATGGCCATTACAGATCTTTTTTAGTCAATTTGCATTCTTCCTTTGTCTCACTGCACAGCCATTCCCTGTTATGTTCCTCAAGGGCCAAAAGGATTTTTGGGAGTTTTGAAAAACTTCTGGTGCTCAACTGAGAACATGCCAATGCAGGAATAGTCAGTGGGACTATTAATGTTGTTTAGAGCCCTTCTGCAGTGGTGGGCAGTTTTTGATATCTCAGTGCAACATGCAAGACAACCCTACAGCCCCTGTATGTTAAATTCCCTGAAGGTCATCTGGAGACCCTGCGGAGCTACAGARTATTTTCATAAAATATGAGGCTCTGTCTCTTTTCCCTTTTCTACCTCCATGTTTTGGGTCCCAGATGTTCTTGTGATGTCGAAGAGAGCCAATGCAGGTGCTAGCAGAGCATGTCCTGAGTTATAGCATCCCAAATCCTGATCTTAAAAGCAGTCCCAGTTGTCATAAACGTGATTCTTATGAGGAAGGATACAGACAGTGGCTTGAAATGAAGTCTGTGCTTCAATTTCTCTGTCGGCTAGAGGGCAAGAGTTTTTCAGGTCCAAACAAAGAATGTTTTACGTCCCTAGGTAAGAGAAGGAGAGTGATCTCACAGGGTCAAACCTTCTGAAAGTTTTCTACTGCAGTGAGTGTTGCAGTACGGAGTGAGTAGATATTTTCATCTGACCAACTGCCCCTGGGCCCCCGCCAATCCTAAAAGTCAATAGTGCTTTGGATTCCTGCAGTGGTGATTTGCCTCTTTTCTTCTATACAATCTATGTGCATAACGTAGAATCTGTACTTCTGAGTTTCCTACTTTCACAGCTTTGAAATTCTCAGCCGTAATGTTGCATTAAAGGAGATTTGAATTCAAGTTCCTCTATTTTTCTCAGCTTTTTTTTTTTAAAGTAACGGAACACTTAAGTCTGTAAGAAAAATTGCCCTTGACAGCTTTAACTGTGCTGTTCCACAGCTCCCCATGTAGATATTAGCACAAGGTACTTCTAAAGTGGGAAAAATATATTTTCTTTCTTACAGAGCTCAAAAACAGATGAACGGATTTTTTCTTAATTTGCCCCCCAAAATTGCAATATTGGGCCAATAACAAAAGTTATGATTTTATTGTGGTTCCTGACGCATTCATTCATGCTCCCCCCCGCCCTGAAGTTGGTGCCAGTCCTTCAGAGGACAACTTTTTTTGGGGGAAAAAAAAGTTGTGGTGTGTTGTTTTTTTTTTTTTTTTTTTTTTTAAATCTTCCTACAGGGCCAGATTTTAAGCAAATATATTTTACCTGTCTTTAGGAAATACTCAGATGAGGAAAAATGTTCGCTCTGTATTATCTGTATCTTTCTTCCAAAGCTTTATTTCCTTGGCAGGCACAGAACTGGTAACTGGCTGCTTTGGAAGATGGGTCGTCTGGCTTGAGTGACAAACCAGAGCTCTGAATTGGGGGTTCGGGTCCCTCTTCTGCCTTTACTCTCCCTCTCAGGTCCTGGCTGTTTCCCAGGAGTGTTGTTATTGTAGCCTCTTGCTGCCTGGAGGAATCTGAAATAGTTAAATGTCACTTGGAGGCAGAGCTGAACCCCATGGCAACTGCCTACTGTGAATGTCCATCAACTGGCTCATACAGTTCTTTGGGTTATCAGGCAGAATCCAAACAGCCCTGGCCCTGTGGTGCTTAGGGCTGCTCTCTGGAGGGGATGGTGTGAAAGCTTGGATGCCTCAGAAAGAAGGGAGAAGCTGAATCTTGAACTCAGGAATTCTCTGTCCTCCGTTCTGTTGCGTATCATGGAAGCTGTTGCTAGTGTCTTGCATAGGCTAATTTGCTGTTAGCATACCAGCTCCTCTGGACTCCATGGGAAGAACAGGAGTTATTTTAGTATGCTTAGATGAAGGATGTTACATCTGGCTGGCTCAACGCGGTGGATGTACACAGAGGAATCATTCCCAGCCTAGTTCCTGGAAATACCTAGTGAGTCAGATTTCATGAAAGTCTGCTTGATTAGGTCCTTCAAAGGAGATAACATCAGGGCTCCAGTGGTGCTTGGCATGAGCAAGGAGCTGCTCTGCACAGGAAAAAAGAAAGGAAATTGCCCAGAGAGAGAGAGTGTTTTCACAGCAACAGGTGAAAATAACTACTTAATGATACAACACAAAGAATTAAAAAAAAAAAAGCTATGTAGCTATGGCACAAGTTCAGGCACTGTAGTGATGATGAAACATATGCACATGATGAATACAGAATAAAAATGAAAGTAAATATAAAAAAGATGATTAAAATAAAGAGTAAAGATTAGTTCAAAGGAATACCAGTAGGAAAAGGAGCTGCTAGGGCAGAGTTTGACCTTCCCACAGCTGAGCCACTAAGTTTCAAAGTAGGTTTGGGCATCTGCAGATAGGAACTGCTGCATAAACACAGGTTCAAGGTCAGAAGAGTGCAGTCAATTGGACAGACCACATTTTTATTACCTTAATATATAAGATAATCAGATCATTTTGTCTTTGTTGAATCACTAATAATGTAAAAGATATGTTAATTGGCTAGTTAGCACTCAAGCTATTGCTACTGACCTTCTGTCTGTGGACAGCCCTGACTTGTCTCTTACCTCTAGCACTTTCTGATCCTATGTGTCCTGCTCAGCCTGACTGACCCAAGTTGCCTGTGATAGTTACTCATATATTCTAAACTATCATATTTTTATCTTATTCTTTCTGTGATGATTCTCACATTTCACTTCCCCTACTATTTAATGATATTTATAAATACTCTACCTAGGCATATTTAAAGAATTATGATTAAATCATGGATTAATACTAATGATGTTACAGTCATTCAAGGTCAGGTAGTAAATTTGGGGGAAAATAAAAGCATTGAACTTTGGTACCTGCAGTAACTATAACAACAATTTGTGCATTTTGCCCTTTTTCCCTCTGGACCTACACTTGTCACCTGGCAAACTGCAACAATCCTTATTTCCTGGGCTGTTGCGAGGAAGGGAATAAGCCAAAGTCTAAGGTACTTGGATTTGTTGATAATAAGGATCCAGTGGCAGGAGTGGAAGGTCTTTCAACTGGCCGTTAAGAGCAGATGCAAGGGCTTGTCTCCCAAGAGGTGCATCCTTTCCTTTCATGGTAACATCTGTGAAACTCCAACTTTTGGACTCGTTCCCCTGGAGGGAGAAGGATGTTTTCTCAGAGTAATATTGTTCAAAACTGAATAATATTGTCTCAGAATAACATTGCCATTACAAATTAACCTCCCTGCAGGTGGGTCAGCTGGCATGAAAGTAGGGAATAGAGCGGGGAGGCTCCAACGCCCTTCCCCGCTCTGAGTGCGGGCCAGTGACCAGACTGCCCTGCTGGGACGGTGGCTTCTCCAGCACCCATCTCCTGCTGTCATGCTGAAGGCGAGGCTCCGTGTTTTAGGGAGCACAACAGGCATGTGTTTCTGTGGCATGGCACCTAATTCCCTGCTGTTATTCTCCTGAGCTAGTGGTGAGACATTTTCACATGAACAAGTAAATTGTTGGGTCATAGACATAAGGCTGGGAAGGACTTCAACAGCTTAGCCAGTCCATCTCCTGTCCCTGGGGAGAGAGGGAGTCTCTTGCCCATGCTCTGTTCAATGCCTATTATTTGAGTTGCTAACTAGAATCTGAGGAAGATCAGTAATATTTATATATGTATAGGTAAATATGTAGGGGAGGGGAGGGGGGAGAGAGAGAGAGTGTGTGTGTGAGAGGAGTGAGAGCTCCTGGGTGGAGCCTGGAGTCTGAAATGGAAGAACAATAAGCAGCCTGAATTTTCTTGAAAAATCAGCTTTATGGGAGCCTTTTTCTCTCTTCCTTTCAGAAATGGCTTAAACAGAAAATTCCCCACATAGTTTAGTTTTCTTTATGGAACCAGTCAGTCTTGCCTTCAGTCCTCAAGGAAAACCCTCACCTGTCCTGGCAGTTTAAAACATCTCAAAGGACTCTGCTGTCTTACCTTCTGTCAAGCTTTTTTTTTTTTTTTTTTTTTTTAATTGAGAACTGTCCTATGATGGTAGTGTACCCACCCACACTTGGAGTTCAAGTCATTCCTTCTTTTCAGGTCCCCATGTCAGAAGCTTTAAATGGCCCTTCAGCAGGTATGTAACTCCACGGAGTTAAATTGCTGCACAAAATCTGCTGGTTCGCAGATGGTATCAGGAGATAATTGGAACAAGAATGGAGCCAGCAAAGTAACTGGGGCCTTTTTTCATTTTCTTCTTGAACTTAGGTAGAGATGTGCACACAGCAGCTTTAAAAGGAAGACGGAGAAGGGAAAAAAAAGATAAAATTAAATTTCCCAAGGCTTTGGTGGAGGCTTCTTAGCAAAGGGGAAGAATTGGGAGATATGATCCAGCATGGGTTGCTGAATCAATAAAAATAAATTATGAGTTCTTTGCTGTCACCTCTTATAATGTATGATAGGGGACCCTTAAATCATATCACTACCTGCCAGGAGAGATTGTATTTATGTTTAACTGAGTTACACAGAGATAAAGCTCAGGCTTCTGTTATTTTAAGCAATCTAGATGTCTTTTCTGGTGGGAATGTGTGTTTATGTGCAGCAAGGCCATTCTGAAGAGCTGGGAAAGATTCTGCAGAACACAACTGTGCTTTGTCAGAGGGGTGGGTCAGATAACCTGGGGGGTCTTTCTGGGGGGTCTTTTCTGTCTCTGACTTCAATGACTAGTGCTGCTTGCAAGCTGCTGATAGTACTGGTGTGTCCACCCTCCCCTCCAGTGTGTTTATTCCTAGCGGTCTGGAACTCTACTTAAATGACTCCTGTGTTTTATTGCTGTCCTTAAAAAGGTGACTAATTCACCACGCCTTTCCCGACACTCTCTCCTGATGCTGTGTGGCTAATAATTCTAATAATACTTAGCTTTTATGGAGTTATTCCCCCCACCCCCCCTTGCAAGGAGGACAAAGGCTTTATGATCTGAGCTGGTAGCTATGTTTAGGGCTGTACTGCAGCCTCTGGGACAGAATCCGGCTGCTCTCTAAGGGCTGATAACCTTGCTGGAGGCCTGCCTTTTATTTTTTTAGGAAGGAGGTGTTAAGAATGTGGTTGTAATTTTTTTTTTCGTATGTGTGTGCACTAAAAGTAAGCATGCAGGTATGCAGGAGGTATATTTATTGAAACTGAAGCAGGATTTACCAATGTTGTTTTTTTTCTATTTCCTTGGAAAAAATGTTACGTGAGAGATATTGTCCAACTTTCAATGTGTAGTGGAGATGGAAGAGCAATGTGGCTGACTTGCAGATGCTGTAGAGCTAGCGGGTGTGAATACCCCTCATTTGGGTGATAATTAGAATCTGTGGTTTGGGAGGAGGAGAATCTGACTTCTTTTCCCATGTTATTGTAAAACATTATAGTCAGATGCGTCTTCTTGAGTCCTGGAGGCATTCATCATTGCTTTGGTCTTATTCAGCTGCATTCACAACCATGACATGGACTTCTATGTGCAAGGCACCTCTGAGCATATCCTAAATTACAGTCCCTGCACCAAAATGTTTAAAACCAAAAGCATGAGAGACCCTGTCAGTTTCAATTCAAATTCCTTTCCAGATTTGGGTGAGCCCAGAAAGGTAAATCCATGACACTGGAAGAGGTGTCTGTCTCAGTGTTGATGCCAATGGGTGCTTTTTCTCTGAGAGGCTGGGCTTGCCCTTGAATTGCTAAAACAGAGAACCAACATACAAGAATCCTGCCCTGCTCCTGCTGGTAATTGCATGGGAGGAGGGAGCTGAGCTTTCCAGAGCTGGCTCTTTCTGCAAAACACTGTAGTGGTTTTGGGTCCCTCCCCTCCCCCCAGTTTCTGTTCATTCACTGCAAGCCCCATAAATGGGAATTTCAAACTGCTGCTTACATCCTGATGGCTCTTTTGTGAATGTGATCTACCTCCAGCATCGCAGGGGAATCCACAGGAAGACTTCTTGCGCTCTGGCTCCCACTTATTCTGCTGCCTGATTTACATTGAAAAGAAAGAGGACAGCGGACAGAAAGAGTATACTTTCTGTTTTCATACTGGAAAGTGAAAAGCAACACAGGCAAAGGAGGATTAAAGGAGCATGTCTTTCTTTTAGTTACTGGCTCTTGTTTTGAGGACAAATTCGACAGTCTCAGCTGTTCAGAGATCACAAGTTCACTGGAACATGTTTTGCTTTTGTGTGTGATCTTGGGACTTGTGTCTTTCAATTTCAGCAGGTTCTTTTGCCTGCACTGCCTGAAGCCACCCACAGATCATTTTTCTCTCTCTAGAGATTAAAAAAAAAAAAAAAAAGGAAGGCCTTTGCTGCTGCTGCTTAGGTTGGCATCACTTTACTCTTGCAAAAGTGTCACTCTGATTTCCGGCAGCAGGATTTGGCCTGTGTTTGTTGTTAGTACCTCTGCTATTTTCTTCTGTCTTAGGAAGTGCTATTCCTTAACTGCTAGTATCTGGAGATATGTTTCTTCAGCTATGCTCACCAGGCAGGGGAAAAGAAGTTAGATTGGTATTTAAGGTGTATGTGTTCCTTTTTTTACTAATCGTTCCATTACTGTGGGTGAACTTGGATTGGTGCTTTATCTTCCAGGTGGTGCTTCTTAGCTTAAATTAACAAAATGTGTTGAAGTAGATTATTTCAGCTATGTTAAATTCCTGGATGGAGACTCTTATTCAGAACAAAGTGGTCTTTAATTTGATTTTTCTGATGTATTTGCAAAGTGAATTGAACCAAACTCTTAGAAGTTGATTTGGATTCTTCTTCCTGAGTGTTCCCGTGTAGAGAAACACTTAGTCTCTCTCTGCCTCTGGTTCCTCATCAGTAAAGCAAAGATGACATTACTTACCTTGTTTCACAGTGGTGATGCTTGCAGAATCTGTTAACACCTGTGGAATGTAAACTCCTCACCTGGGAGCTTTGTAATAATGCTATATGCTTCTCACAACTGGAGATGGCACTTTTGGGTATTGGCAACTGCACTTAGACCTCCAGGGCAAATGGGGATGGTGATGTTGTGTAGTGTGATCACACACATGTGTGCATACGTTTTTGAGGGTGTATTTGTGTGAAGTGATTTTGGTGGGACCAGGGCTATGTAGTGACTGTTTTTGAGAACCACCTTGATCTAGGAAAATACTTGTACTTAAATGGAGTTAATTTTCTTCATAGCAGCCTGTGTCATTCTGTGTTTTGAATTTTCGGCTAAACCAGTATCAACACACCAATATTTTAGGTATAGCTGAACAATGCTTGCACAGTGTCAAGGTTTTCTCTGTTTCTCACTCTGTCTGCCCTAGGAATAGGCTAGGGGCAGTCAAGAGCTTGGGAGGGGGCACAGCTAGAACAGCTGACCCAAATTGGCCAGAGGTATTCCATCCCATTTAATATAATCCTTAGCAATAATAACTGTGGAGTAGTCTTTCCAAAGTAGCCATCTTTCAGTGACTACCTTCGCATTGTTTCTTTTTTTTTTCTTCTTCTTCTCTTTCTTTCACTTATTAAACTGCCTTTGTCTGGAATTACAAGTTTTTCTCACTTTCGCTTTTCTGGTTCTCTCCCTCATCCCCCTGGGATAGGGGAGAGAAGAACAAGTGTCTGGGTGGGTGCTTAGTGTCTGGCTGGGGTCAACCCACCACACACTTAAGCTCAATGTATGTTGAGCATGTAAATGATCCTATTCCCATCTTCTGAGCATTTGTGTGGGAAAATCTAGGCTGATATTGGTGGCTTTTGCCTGAGTTAGCTTTGAATGCAGAGATTATATGAAAGACCACCTTACTTATCACCCTGAATAACTTCATGAGTTTGTTGATCAGTTCATCTTTAATTATTAATTTTGTGCCTTAAAAAAACCCACAACCACCAAAATAAAAAAAAAATCCAAAATCATAACAGAACAAAAAGAAAGAAACAGCTAGGGACCTCCACAGAGCAGTGCTGCTGACTTTTTGGGTCCCAGAGCATTTTAAGCCAATTTGCCTTCAGCTGTGAGCGATTTACCAATACTGGTTCCCAGTAGTCTGTGGTTGTTCACATTTTAAATTTACTTGTTGGGTGCTGTTGCTCTCCTGTGAATTGGGGAAAGGCAGATGAAAATTGCAGACAAGCTTCCTGTGGCTGGTATGTGGGGGAGAAAAGATTGCAAACATCATGGAAATAGGTCTGTAGGCAGGAAATGGAGACCCCAGCATGCCAGAGCAAGTGGCGGAGAGCTCTCATTTCTCACATGTAAATCTGTCCGCGATCTCTTTGTTGTGCTGTGCGCTGCCCAGTGCTCATCGCTTTTCTCATTAATTACACTCTGTAAATATGTGGACAGGGCTACTGATGAGCTGTGTTAATCTCTGTGCTGATAAAGCAGGATTACTGAGAGAGGAGATGAATCTCATGAAGTGGATCAGTGCTGGCCTTTCAGAGGTTTACCTGAAATTATCACCTATTCTCTCTGGTTGCTGTGCTCTTCTCTCTCCTGTCTCTAATACGAGCATCGCCTGATACAGGAACATGATTGCCTTTGATGTGGCACTTTTTGGTTGTCCTGAAGTTCTTTGTCAACCTGCTGAAGCAACTGCAATGCTTTTACACTCTAATTTGTGGAAAACCTAGTTATATATTCCACTGTGGAGTATATGCAAAGCACTTTGCTAGTTTAGAATTGGCAAGATCTGGAGGAGGGTTTAATGAACAAAAGTAATTTTCCTTCATAGAAAAATTTTATGGGCATGAAAATTGTTATGCCACCGAATACTCTGAAGAGCTTCTGAGCTATTTTGTGATTTATGGGCTCAGAGATTCCTAATAATTGTCTGAACAATAGGGATCCCTTCAGGGATGTGTTTTCAACATGGAATGAAACCTGGGCTACTGTTTCTGGTTATATTTTTTCTGCTTTCTTGCCAGCCAAGTTGTGTCAAGACTCCAGGCTGCTGGATTGGGCAGTCTTGGAGACCTGCTGGCCTTTTTTTAGAGAAGCGGTCCATCATATTAAATCTGGATTTAGTGGTTCAGAATACTATACAATGAGATGGTGGGATTTCTCAGGGCTGGAGACTCTTAATCTGT
The DNA here is from genome assembly GCA_030449065.1 of Oceanodroma leucorhoa. Lineage (NCBI taxonomy): Eukaryota > Metazoa > Chordata > Aves > Procellariiformes > Oceanodroma > Oceanodroma leucorhoa. Next base: position 1,671,873 of record JASVER010000017.1, read on the forward strand.
GTTGTAGTATAAGCCATTGAAGATAAATAATTGACGGGAGTTTGCATTTTTGTCATGCAAGCCTTATAGCAGGGTATTCAGCAAACAGTGCAGTTTCTGCAAAACAAAACCACATGGACTGTGGAGACGCATAAAATAAAGTGCATAAGGAAATTCTTGCAGGACTAAAACATCACTTGTTTCCAAAGAAAAAAATATTTTTTCTGATTATACTTTCTCTATCCCCACTTCTGTCTAGAAAACCAAAAGAGTTTATTGAATTTTTCAGGTCATTTAGTTTTGTGTAAGCTCAGCTTGAAATTGCATTTTTCAGAGGGTTTGTGTTGCCTTAAAAGAGTTGCAATTCAGCCTGGCCTATTTCCCCACTCTGTTCTGCAGGCTGGTTCTCCCTTTTTTCATTCTCAACCAGCTGAGCTGCTCGGTGTCCTGGGGGGCACGCGCCACCGGGGTGTCCTGGGATGTGCAGTGTGGCTGTGTGGAGCCTGGCCCACAGGAGACGGGGAAATCCCACAGCTGAGCTCTATTCCTTGGAGTGAGCAGTATGACCCCGGAGAAAAATGCAGTTCAGCATTGAGCTGACTTGAAACTAATTTTGGGGAGATTAGTTTGATGAACAGAAACAGTTTAATTTGGCACTATAAGGGTGTTTTCTTTATTTTGATTAAAGAATGCTGAAGTGTAAGGTTTTGCTGTTTCTGAATCAATATCACTTGGAACTTTTTTCGTTTTTATTTCGTTTTCCTACAGCAAAATATTTTCATCTTAATTTAGGTTGCAGGGTGGGCATTTTCTATGGGCTGGCAATTCTAGATTTCCCTCAGTTCAGGGGAAGAAAATGTTTATTTTTATTTTGAAATAGTACATTAAATGTGAAATCTCCAATTTTCAATTGAATTCAGCTTTTAAAATGAAAACCATCAAGATTTTCATGCAAAATTACTCTGGCACAGAAAAGCCACAGTAATTTGTTAGTGTTGACAAAAATAAGCTAARCTTCTTTAACTACAAAGTAGAAATCGGAATCAAATGTCTCAGCTTGAATCAACGAAGGTTTTTTCTTTTTCGTTTGTTCTCCTGTCAGAATTCAGTTTTGGAAAATACGTCCAATTTTCCTTATGTTTTGTTCTATTCTTTTTCAACCCAAGCATTCAAAGAACAGAATGTTTTAGAAAATCTGGTACTTGCCCACGTCTGCCCCTGATATCCCTGCTTCTAGTTTCTTCTTAGCACGGTTGGGGCAACATGAAGTGGAGGCCTCAGAATAGCCTCTTGAAATGCTTTGAAGTTTCCTCTGCAATGCTGTGTCAAAAGCAGCCCACGAAAAAAACTCGGGAACCAGCTGTGCCTTTCAGGCTTTGATTTGTGTCTTAACCGCATGTGACACTTCCTTAGTAGTTACATTTGCTCTGCGGTCTCACGAGGCAGCGTCGTGGGGGAATGTGCATTTGCAGTTTTTCTTGGGAAGGTCGTGTGTTCAGCCTCTCCAATCCTCTCTGGTTTTCAAACCCCCAAACCATCGCAAGAGTTACCTTTATTGAATCTGAAGTGTCTTGCCTCAAAAGCAAGTGGGGACAGGGTGGAGGCCACCTGGGGTTGTGGTGCAAGAGCGTTGCCTGGCCTGGGCATACGTGGTGAGTGATTTTATGGACAGTTTGCTGTAGGTGACTGTACTGTGTATTACCACTGCCTCAGGCAACTCCTGGTATTTCCTGGGACCCTTTGTGAGATTTAACTGCAAAGGGATGCTCATGCTTTTGCTTTCCATGTGTTAACAACAGGCAGAGCTGGATTTTTGTTAGTCATCCTGGGTGAAAAATCCAGAAAAGCTGTACTAAACAATGTGGATTTATACCCAGGAGCTGAGTAGGATTCAACCCACTCCTGTAAAGCTGGTGTTATCCTGCAGTTTGCAGGGTTTATAGTAGATAAATGACATCTTCAAATATATAGGGCATAGGAGATCTGGGGAGAGGCACACAAAAAGCTGGGAGAGTATGGATGCTGCCTTCAGTTGTAATTGCAACTTAAGGCAGAATTATTCTGTTGAAATTTGGCCAGGACATGGAGATTTTAGTTAATGCGTTTAGGGCTGGATCCAGGATCCACTGAGCTCAGCAGAAGTTATCCTGCTGTCTTCAATGTGATTAGGCTCTGGAACTGGAAAACTAACTTCGCTCACTACTACAGCGAGTTTTCACAGTAAGAAGGGTGTCGGGCAGGGCAGGGCTTATGCTGTGGTGCGTGGCTTCCTAGAGGCTCTCGAGAGGGGTGCTGTCCGAGCCCCTGTGGGAATACAGGGAACATCCTAAAAATGTCGCTCTCATCAGGTTTTAGGTGGGAGCAGGCTGCACTGCTTCCCTCAGCTGGTGTGAGGGGAGGAGGTATACAAACCTCGGTTGCTGCAACTTGCACCTGGGTTATCCCCCCTCATGTGGGAAGGTGTGTGCAGGGTTTAAGTTGCGATAAAAAGGATAGTGTCCTTATTTCCTCACTGCACAGCGTCGGTTTAGGCTGACATGGGATCGCGTATGCTGACTCAGATCTGCCTGGCAGGTTTCTTTTCACACCGTGCTGGAGGCAGCTCAGTTTTTATCTTCCTCCTAAAGGTCTCTGCATGGGGAAATAAAGGGACAAAATGCAATTGGGACAGGGAAAGTGAATCCAGTAGAGAGAGGGATGCTCAGAGCATCTATTCTAAAGCCATTAAATTGGGCACTGACTGCATAGTCACGTACCAAGATCCCTTACAATTTGAACAGGTCTCTTCTCGGTATTATGCTAACAGTAACCGACTGCTGCAGCCCTTGTGATATTGATTAATCCTTTGGCATTTTTCTGCAAAGCTTTAAACTCCTCACCCAGTAGCCTTTCAGCTGGGAAACCCAAATGAAAGGTGTGGCGGGTCCCACGGCTGTGTGAGGAGGAAGAGGGAGAGAGATGTGGCTTTTGAGTAGACAAGATTCTTGTTGCATAGGAAAATGTTAATGAACCCAACCCTTTGCATCACATCTCTCATTTGGACCCATCTTTTAGCCAAACTGTGAAGTACCTGTTAACAAAACAAAACACCCCTCCCCGCCGCCCCCAATATTTACTGTTTCCCTAGATGCTTTCACAGCCCAAGCAGATGCAAGGGAAACTAGCCTGTTCTTGAATCCTGCAAGGAGGAAACAATGCTGAAATGTTAAAATGAAGCAAAACCAAAATGAAGAGATGCCCCAAAGCTTTTCCTGAGGCTGGTCCTGTAGAATCCGAGGGAATGAACTGTGTGATGTTAGTTATGCTAAAAAAGCAAGGAGCAGATGCTCAAATGCTTTTAACTTCCACTGAGGAACCTCTATTCTTTCTTCAGAAGTTCCCATCCCATCTGAGTCTGGAAGCTTGCACGAGGCTCACAGGTTATCGCAGTGCATAGCTGCGATAGGGAAAGAAAGGCGTTGGGCAATGTAGCTGGGAATTAAGACGACTACATTTACCCATGAAATCTGAGGTCAGAGCACCAAGGATATCAGAGGGAAGTTATATTCCCCTGTGGTCCCCTATGTACTGCTTAAGTCCTCTTTCCTCCTACCTCAGTTTTGCAAGGGCATGAGTTCGGGGTGTTCGTGGCTCCCCAGAAAGTAAGTCAGTGGGTCCTGAAGGCTCTCAGTCTCCTTGAGCACTAAAGATACGGCTGAATTTTTGTCTTTCTTGATGTCTAAGATGAATGTCATGCTCTGTGTACCTCTATTTTACCACTGCAGAAAGGTGATAGTATGTGGAAATTCCCATGTTCCTGGAGTCAGTGACAGCAGATAGAGGACAACAAAGCTCATTCTGGGCAAAATGGACTGTTTTGCTGGATGGGGATCTTCATAAACAAACTTGCCAACTCTTTCCATGGAGACTCATCAATTTGTTGCAGCACCTTGAGAAACAGGAATAGTCGACTGTAATTTCTGATTGGGCTGTTGAATTAACAAGGGTGCATCTGATTCCATCCCTGACCTTGAATAACCAAAGTTGTAGAGGGCAGCTCACGAATCATGTTCGATTAATTCCTGTTGGCATGTTTTATTTCAAATGCAGAACATTTTGAGATTAAAATAAATGTTACTGGTTACATGATGCATTAAGCTAATGATTTTCCTTTTTTTTTTTTTTTAACTTATTTGATCCTATAATACCGCAACTTTAATGGATAAATGCTAAGCTCTCCTTTGGGTGATTTCAGATGCCTTGTGTTTTGTTACACGGTCTAAAGGAAAACTCTTTTTTTTTTTTTCCTCTTTCTTTTCCCTTTCTCTTCCTCCCTCCCTTTGCCCTCCCTAGGTGATTCTCATTCTGACAAAGCTCTACGACTTCAACTTGGGGAGTGTTACGGAGAGCTCACTGTGGAGGTAAGTGGATTATAGAAATCGCAGCAACTGGTATGGAGGGGTTGCACTGTGTCTCTTGTAAAACTGGAGGCTAAGCAAGGGGAGGGGATGGGAGGGAATCTGAGATAACTGGAGTTGCCTTTTGGAAAAGGGATACGTGATTAAGAACACATTGCTTTAATGAAGTGATGTCGGCAAATGAGGGTTTCTTGATGTATGGGCATTTCCCTGGCACACAGAGGAGCTTGGTTTCATTCTCGCCTTTGAGTGTCCTTAGGCAAGTCTCTTCATTCCTCAGAGTCTCTGCTGTGAGGCTGGCAATGAGAACGGTCTCTATAGATGGTACATGCTTGCTGGAACAGTGTCCAAGATGGCGTACAACACAGTGCATGATATGATCTTAGCTGATCTTACCCACATTCCTCAGCCCTGTGAGCTGAGATGGTCATCTTGGCAGTGAATCTGTGTTGCCTTGGGCTGTAAGGACAGTAGCCACTAAAGGACTAGAGATATCACAGTGAGGTGCTGGTGTCCTCTCTGCTATGGATAGACTCAGATGTATCATGTATCTGCCATGCTCCTGGTCTGGTGTGGGAGATGGAGTGTCCTGGCCTGGGGAAGCATGCTGCTGGACAGAATGTGTGTTTGTAAGTAATATGTGTGTTTAAAAAACAAAACACCCCCCCTGCCCCCAAACAAAAAAAACAAACACAACTCCTGCCCCCACAAACTCACCCCCATAAACAGGCCAGTTCCTTGACATCTGAAATCACCAATAGTTTCTACCTGCTGGGGATTGCTCTTCTTCCTGACATCCTGCCTGTGGTGTGGAAAGGGTATGCCTTTAACAGAGTTGTTATTAGGTGTTTTTTATCCAAAAAAAAAAAAAAAAAAAAAAAAAAAAAAAGAAAAAAAGGCAGCCAGGAGTTGGGGGAGACCAAGTGCCTTGTGTCAGGTTTACCTGGTGTATTGCAGCTACTGCGCAGCCTGCTGAAAGTGTAGTTGGTGGAACTGTCGATGTATTGTAGCCATTGCTCTGGGTGTGAGCAGCTTCTTGGCAGATGATCTCTTGTATTTATTTCTTCCCAGCTGATTTAAAAGCCCCTTTTTGGAGCAGACTTCAGGCATGTTCTCTAGGTTTATTCCTGTTAATGTATTTAAGGGTGAAGTTGTTCAGTAGAGCTCTTGAAACTTCTCAAAYTGCACAGTACTTCCAAAGCCTAATTGCACTGTACCATGGTAATCTGCAAAAGTAAAAAAAACTGTGCGTGCAGCTAGTAAGAGATAACACAGTCATTTCCACTTACCCTGGTACTTTTCAAGGTATTAAAACCTTAAAAAACTTCCCCTTTGCCTAACAAGTACAAATGGCACTGTGATTGTACTTTAAACGTAATTGCCAAGCAATTTGCTCTGCATAAATAATGTAACAAGCAGGCAAATCCTGTCCTAATACTGAACTCACAGCATCACCTCAGCTCTGCAGAAAGGTAATAACAGCATCCCTTTTGGAGTTTTCCCAGAGGGAAGGAAATGTAGTTCATCATCAGTACAACTGAATGCATCCAGTACTCAGTCAGCTGGGAAAACAGTGATTTGTGAGTGTGTTTCAGTGTGTTCTGGGACACCTCTGCACCTTTTCTGCAGTGAAATAGGGGCCAGTGTAGGGTCTAGAGACTCAGAGAGGTTGAGAAGTCAGAACCTCCTGAGTTCTCTTCCAAGGTCTGGGAGGAAAGCTCAGGGTAACAGCTAGTAGGTAGAGCTCCTGGGCTCTAAACCTTAGTTTCCCACCTGGAAAATTCAGGATTAAGCCATATTGTACTTCAGAGGGGAGTGTGGAGTCTTGGAAAACAGCTATGAGTTTCTTTGGAAAGAATGTTGTACAAATGCAAATAGATACTAAGTGGAAATAAGCCAAGAGAAAGACTCCTTTTCTCAGGATTTCCTTAATTGCACATTAAGACCTCTGAATCTTTGCATTATTTAAATCAGTACTTTTCAATATTTTCTTTTAATTTTTTGACCCTGAACATTTCAAAAAGAGGATCTGTCTTTGCAAGGTGAATGTAAGCCTTCTGGCAATAGGTTTGCTTTCCTTAGTTACTTTTTGTAGACTCCTTCAAAGCCATCTGTGAGCCCCCAGAACTGGTGGGTCACAAACTGAATGCAACTATCAAGTAACTATCAGAAGGAGGTCTGGACATTTCCAGGTGTTTGTGGTTTTGTTTATTTATTTATACATATATATATATACACCACCCACCCCCCCCCCCCCCGTTTTCTGGGAATACAATACATCCTTTCTGCTAAGCCGGACTCTTGCCCATCTGAGCAGTGGTGCTGCGGGATATCTATTCTGAACGCTTGGCAAACACAGTTGCTTCCACAAGAGAGGAGTGGCTTTTGTGGCAGAGAGTAATGAATCACATGGCAGTGCTTCAAAGGATCCTAAGATAGAGTGGAGTGCAATGCAATCTCCAAATATCATCTTGCCTCCGCCTGTTTCATGCATCAAAAGCTGCTTCTCAGTTCTCCCTGGGTTATAGCATGAGAGGCTTCTTTTAATGGAAAACTGAATTGCCATATAAGAGATATTTCTAATCCCTGCATCTAAATACAAAGAGAAGTAAATCAATACGAAAACATCCTGAATGTAATTAAAAAAGGGAGCGAGAGCATGAGAGGGAGAGATGAGAATTAAAAGTTACGTTGGAAGCTGCTCCTATATCAGGCTGATAGGAGTTTAGACAGAGGAAATGCTAGTCAGCATTTGAATGCAGGAACACAGGCATTGCCCTAATAAGCAAATCCATGCTTCTTGGGCCTAAAAACATCACAGGAAAGGCCTCCATTGCTACTGAAGCAGCCACCTTCAAGGAAAAGACAGACAGACACACACACAGTCACACCCCTGCCCCTTGCACATGCCACATCTCTTCTTGGTCACAAGAGATACCTGTCAGATGTGGTTTGGATTTTTGTTTTTCCTACCAAGATGACTGGAAGTGATCATTTTCCTCCTATGAAAGGAAGCTAGTTTATTGTGGTTGTACTTGTGATGGTACGAGACATTAGAATTTGTGGGGAGAGGTCTTTTCGTTGGTCAGCAAATATAACTGTAAAAATTATTTAATTATTTAAGCTTTTCAGGCATGCAAACCCTTCATCAGTTCTCATTGCCTAGCAAAATATCCAACTGGGTAGTTGGGAATCCAACTACATCCTGCCTGCTTTAAGTAAAAATTGGATTAAGGGTTTCTGTAGAATTCCCCTCCCTTCTTCTCCATCAACAAAAGGAAAACAGTTCTCCCTCTTAATCTGTATATAAAATTTATATGGTTTTGATCTGAAGTACTGTTGGAGCACCTCTAATTCCCAAACTCTCTGTAGGCCAGGGTCCCTGCATCAAACTTCATTGCGCATGATGAACTGTAAGCACACAGGAGTGATCTGTCGTGAAATAGAAACTCTCTCTGTAAAGAGTAGGGGCCGGGCTGCTTCACAGGAATTGTAGTGCAAGAAGGCATCTGTTGAACAGAGGAGAATGAGAGGGTTAGATATGCAAAATACAGTGTCTAAACGGTACCATTCACAACCAAGAATTGAAGGGTTAGGGTTTTGGGGTTTTTTTGGCCTATTTTTCTGTTGAAAATCTCAGGCAAATTTTATTAGGAGGAGGAGGGAAGGGAAAGTCTATTCAATGGCTTATTTCTTCAAATGTGTGTGTTTGTAACACTTCCAGATCTGACCATAGAAATTGTGATTGTGATAAATGAGTTTTGGTTTCAGGTGTATGTTGTGTTCAAGTATATTATATGGGGAGTTCTGTAGGTTGTATGGTAGGCAGCCAGTCCTTTCATTAGTTAATCTTGTTGCTATCCAGTTGTTTCCTTCTTGTGTTGTGAGTGTGAATAAACAGGAGGAATCTATTGAGCTCCTTTTCTTATTCTGTGGGCTTTTTACATTTCACAGGTTTTACAAGCAAAGGAAAAGCCTTGTGAACATTTCCTCGCTTGTTGCTAATCCTGTCTCCTGTTTAAGCTGTACAGTTTTGAGATAGGGTTATGTGAACTGACATTCTGGATAAGTAATTAAAGTTGTTATTGTAATATTTAAAATGTTTTCAACTGTTTCAGTCAGTGTGGGTTGAGCAGTTATTTCTGCTAAGATAACTGGAATAAAAGTTTTTCCACTATTGCCTTTTTTAGTATCCAGGAACAGTTATATTTATTTGGATTGCAGTAGCTAAAAAGACAGCCTCCATCCCAAGGGAACTTTCAATCTCAGATGAAAACAAAGAGACAACAGGGAGATACAGTAGACAGGAGAAGCGCAAGTTAGCAGGGGGGTATTTATGATCAATGCGATAGCCATGACTGCAACACATCAGATAATTAGGCAGTGGGGAGTAGTTCAGATTTTCTTCCAAAGTGCAAGCACTTGCATGTGTCAGCTCTGAGTCCCTGCTACCATTTTACCCACCTTTGATGGGTCCCCTGGAGTTCCCCTCCTCTGGCTCTGGTCCCAGCTAAATTATCTGATGGTATGTAATGCCAGCCCATGCATTAACCCATACTCAAAACCACGACTGAATCTTTCTGCTTAAGAGGCTAAAATGCTGATGAAGGAATTTTTACATATATTCCTTCTTGTTTTCTTGTTTATTAACCAAGAAATTATGTTTCCGTGGCAGCAATCAAAAATCCCCAAGCATTTTTTTTACTCTTGTGGATGCTGTGCCTGAAGAGGTTGGTCTGTTGTTTTAGCCTCTGTGCTGAGTTTAAAAAAAAAAACTTTTATTTTTTTAACAGAGACAGCTGCAAAACACAGCAGCTGCATCTCCTAGCTTGGAGCTAGAGGAGTAAAGGTTCTCAGCTTGGTTGGAAGCTGCCTTATGTCTTGCATTGCTCTTTCATTCAGTTCTGTTTGAATTACCAAAGGGCTTTACACTCTTTCCTCCTATGTCCTTGCCTGTTAAGCCTCCTACAGTCTCCAGAGACCATCAGCATGTTTCAGTGTACCTCTAGCATTTGTTTCCTTTGCAGACTTTCACAGCTCACGCTGATTTCTGTGCCCTACGTTCCTGTGTTGCAAATGGAGCTGGCTTCAGATAGGGCTGCTCCGGAGGTGTGAAATGGTGAATGTGGTGTGAAATGCCATGTCTCTCCTTTGGGAACGGGGGCTTAGTCTCCTTGCTTCAAATGTAGCTGCCTCTAAGATAGGCTAGTAAGAAGGCAGGGATCAGGACATTCAATAAGCCTGACTCAAATTTCTGTATCATCCTCTGCAAAACAAGCTAAACCTGAAATAGGTCATGGCGCAACCAGAGCTTCCTTTAAAGACTGTTTCTATCCCAGTGTCAATGCATTATTTAGGCTGTGGTGCTGAGAATGGCAACTTCTGGTTTGCGCCACAACCTCTTGCTCAGTACTGGTCAGGCTCCACACGTTTTGCAATGGGGCATTGTAGTTTTTCTGGAATTTGCTGTATTGAAATGCAGTCTCCAGACAGCCACCATGACCAGCTGACATCTCCCTGCAGTATTATCAAATTTGATTATATTTATTGTTTTTCACTTTTATGCTGACTACATGCATCTTAGATACATGTTATTTTCTGGAGGACTGTATTCAGGCATAAAATTAATGGAGCTGGTTTTCAAAGTAGTATCGCTTCCCATTATTACATCTTATTTGGCATTTTTTAACAACAAAGTGGAGAAATCCTGTGCTGATGAGGAGAAGGGTTTCTCATATCTGCAATCAGCTCTCAGGGCATGGAGGGAAGGAGCCAGCTGGGTGTGTAAGCACATCTGTGACCTCTCTTGGATTTGCAAACCAGGGTGCCTAAAAGTTTGACAACCCCACTGTTGTTGTCTGTTAGAGTGTATAAATAGCCTAGCTCAGTGATGGTTGTTTTTTTCAGGCTATGGGAGCCACCTGTCAAAACCTTTGTGGTTGAGCGCTGCTAGGTGCAGACTACGTTTGCTGAAGAACTAAGGGAATGGGGAACTGCAGCAGATGACTGCAGTGTGAGATGAGAGTTGCTCCTCAAGGCTCCCAGCACACCCTGAGTTGCAATTAGTGTGGGCCTTCAGCAGCATCCCAGAATAACGCAGTTCTTAACTGCTAGTATTCTTGCTGATTTGTCTTTTCCCCACAGTGGGTGCTTCAGTTTACCCTGGCTCAGCGCAGCGTGGCTGTCAGTCATAGATGCCATCTTGGCATGGGAGCCGCACTCGAACTCTTTCGGAGATGCACCATAGCTGCATGTTGGCCCATTCCTGAGCCAGCTGCTGCCAAATGAAGATCGTGGCCATTTAATAAAGAGAAGTTCCTTGGCCGAAAGAGCTAGGTAGTCACTAGCTGTGAAGAATAGAAAATGCAGTGTTCTTGAGCCAAGTGAAACTTTATTCTTTGCTCTCATGGCTAAATTCCTGCTTATTTTGGAGAAACGGGTCTTGTTCTCTTGCTCAGGCTGACATACCAGGTTTGGCAGAGGCTGCTGACATCTGTATCTGTCCAGCTGCACAAGTGTTGCAACAGGTCTCAGAAAGTGGGTCCTAGTTAATAAAGAGGAGGAAGAGAGAAAGCTTTACAGGCAAAAAGAGTTCTTGAGTATCAGCCAGGAGAGAAATTAATGGGTAAAGGGCATTGCATTAAGTTACACTGTAGGGATGCTAAATGTTTACAAAAGGCTATACATACAACGGCTTTTCTGTGCTCTTTTCATAACTATTAAGAGCAATAAAGGGGTGGCTTAATTTCCTTGTGTTTGCTGGTTTAGGGGGGTATCTGTGACAAGAATGTTAGAAGTTGCTGGTTATCAGATGGTGATAAACATTGACCACCTTATCCCACTGTGTAAGTTAAGCCATTTGAAGTAACTAATTATGAGCTGATTCAAAATGCTTTTCTGGTTTGAGGTGATTCTTTGTCCTTCCAGTTGTGGCTTTCCAGAAACCTAAACAAATCCTTTATTGTAGACTTCAGGAAATGTACATAAGGGATTGTTTTGATTTGCTTGGGCTGTGTGGCTGGATGTGAAGGTCCATGGGAATTGAAAAAAAAAAAAAAAAAAGGAAAAGAAAAAAAATTCAAGGAGTGGAACAGAACGAACCATAGGCTTAGCCTTCCTTGAATGTCCCAGACAGTCCCAGGTGGTGTCCAGAGCATACATTCTTTGCAGTTCAGAATGGAAGGAGATACTGTCATTGCAACAAATGGCTAACGTGAGTTAAAAGTGTTTTAAACATTTGTTTTGGGAATCAAACATGAAAATTAATAGGCTTATCTTAAATTCAGGGCTATGTTTTAGAGTTAGGTAAACTCAGTAAAGGTAATAAAATTAGACCTCATTCTTTAACTCTTTATTTTATTCTTTAAGTATATGACTAACTTCTGGAGAGAAGTTCCATTTGTCTCCTTCACGTTGCTTCCCTAGCCCTACTATATCCCATAGGATTTTTCCACAAAGGAATAATGAGGTTCACACCTCTACTTTCTGATGGTTCCTTGCTTTAACAAGCAATCACATTAAGGTTGCCTCAGAGATGGAGGGGACCAAGGGGGGCAATACAAAATCCTGTGAAAAGTAGTAGCCCAGTGAATATGAGTCTAAAAGCCTTTGTATGTGTCTTGGGGTGGTGTGTAGATCGAAGTCCCACCTTAGGATGGGGTCTATTAAGATGCCTTACTCATCTTGTTTCATGGAGCTCATTTGTCTTTTGTGAACCAGCCTTCTGGCTGGTCCATTTGTTGTGTCTCTTAATTGCTCCATTAATGACCTTTCTGTGGAGGCGGGGATATCATCAGACAGGGGACCTTTTGGATTTATTAATTTTTTGTTTGCCAAGAAAGCTCTGAGACTAATTGCCAAGACTTCCCAGAAGATATTAGTTTACAAATTTTAATGACACTTATGATTTATTAATGTGCTTCCCCCTGCATCTGCTCATCCCTATTCCTTGGTGGAATTCCTGCTGAATCGGAGAGAATTAATAAAAGCAGAACTACAGATTGTAATGGTGTTTTAGCTAGGCTATTAATTAAAAACTTTTACCCATATTCAGAGTGCTTTATTCATATCTGTGATTCTCTGAAGACAGAGGCAAGTCTTGGCTTTGACTACGTTCTGCCCCAGAATCTCGATTTGGTGAGGGTGTTGCATGTCAGTCCGTGGTGGCGGCACAGAGGTTCACATTTACGTGTGCGTGTAACTCACTGTTCAACATGTGCTACACACCCTCACTCTGTGCTTCATCCACGGATCTTTTACAGCTTGAAAGTGGGGCTGCTTTGCTGAAGTTGTCGACCTCCAAACATGTGGCTGTGGGAGGACTGGACTGGCCACTAATGATGGATGCTGCAGATATGTTTGTGTGAGGAATGTGTTCGTTAAATAGGTCTAGAAAGGTCATGTGGTTGTACGTCAGTTTTGATCTCATAGATAACTGATTATTGGGTTGTTCCTGTTAATAAGTAGGCCTGGGAATTTTTGGATACATCTTGTTTTCTGGCTGGAGACAGGGAGGCAAGAAGAAAAGGCAATCCATCAAATTTCAAATTTTTTGCGGGAATGTTCTTCAAAGGTGGAATTCCAGATAAAAGGTAGAGAGGGCAAGTGTGAGCTCTGTTTTGTTTTAATTTTCCATGTTTCAGGTAAGAGCCCCAAGCAGCCGTCTCTCTTTTCCTCTCTCCCTAGTAACTGTGGAATTATTTATACTCTGCAGAAGAGCTCCAACGGGAGAGACTGAGAATCTCTCCAGGGAGAGATAATAATCTTATGTGTGGAAGATCTAAGTTCAAGCCCTTGCTCTGAATAAGTATAAAGGGAAGTGCTTTTTTATTCCACAAGTAATTAAATTGCGTAACTCATTGCTACAGGATATTGTGAGGCAGAAACAATAAAAGCGTAAATGGATTTCAAAAGGGGATTCGGTGAATTAATGGAAGATATTTTTGCTGGTGGCTGTTAAACGTGATAGTGTGGCTGTAGCCTCTGGCTTACAGTAATTATTTTCAAGGAGCAGACAGATCTACAGCTTTTGGATCAGTGTTGCAGAAACGTCATCCATTTTTTGTTATCAGTTCTTCAGCAATGAGCTATTCATGCTTTAGGTGTTCTAATGGAATCGCTGGGATTGCACTGGAGACATGATATGCCACAGTATTTTAGTGGTTTTGGGATTTGGAGATTTCCAAGTCAAGAGAGCTGGGAGAGAGACCATGGAAGGAATCATGTTGTCTTTTATCTGTTCCTTATACTCTTCCCAGAATATTCTGTGGCGGGTTAGCAGGCAATACACACTTTTGATCTGACCTACCGGGGCTGTTGTATTCAACCAAGGGATTTGAGTCTTCTACACCACAGGTGGGTTCTCCATCCATTGCCCAACTTGTGATTATCTTGGATGCTATCACATTTTCTTAGTAAAGTTATTTTATTGGATTAAAAGTATACTTTGAAACTGTAGTTTAAAAAAAAAAATCAACAAAAAACCAGACTATCTTTGATGTAATTTAATTTTCCAGCCAGTCCCTTCAGGCGCACAACTGGTTTTGATCATCCTGACAACGAAAACTTAAACCTGTCCAGATCTCTAGTCTTTCCATTCCAGAAAATTAGATGATGGAATGGGAAACTTAGGGAATTTAATGCCAAAAGATGTTTCTGGTGCTGATACAATCATGAGGACCTCAGTATGCATTAATGAAATTTGTTGTGGGAGAAAAAAAGTGTTTTAGGGAGCTGGAAGAATATGCTGGAAGAATTCGCGGTTTATATATGCTATATTTAATAGTTTTTCTGTCCTTGTCAATGAATTTCTTCGATTATGAGCTCCTCAAGAAGGCAGACATCCTATCTCATCAGAAATGAATTTTGAGCTCAGGTCATGTTCCCAGGCATCTAATCCTGGGGCTTTGGTGGAGAAGGTCAGAGGAATCTTTGCCAAAAGTGAATGTGTTTTTAAAGCATCACAGTCCCTATGAAGTCATCTTGTCAGGGATGGCAGGTAAAGTGCGTTTGTAGTGCTTTGCCTACTTGTTTAGAAAAGTAGCAAGGCAGCATTCAGGAGGGATTTTGTAGCCAAGAACCTGCTGTTGCAGATCCTGTGGGTGTTGCGACTGTTGCTGCATCAGCAGAGCTGCATCTGTTAACAGGAATTGGCTATTCCATCTCTTCTTTATCATTTGGAGCAGCAATTCCATTGCCCTCATTAAAGAGCTGCTCCTTTTGTTGAGTTATCTCATCTTACATTCTAATTAGATTTGGATGCCGACTGCAAAACTTTTTGCAGGAAGCCACAATTAAAGATGAATTTGTTTTGGCCTTACTAATGTCTTTTTCTGATCGCTCTTTACAGTGCGGAGGAGTTTTGTTGGCACAGATTAGTAGCGGATGCATTCAACATGGATATGTGCCAATATTAATGAAAACCACACATTAAATTCACCTATAAATATGCAAATAGATAATTGCAAAGTAAGAACTTTCTTAATAAATTACGTAAGAACTTTCATACTAGAGCCTATCTGGTAGGCCTTGGAAAGCCCGAAAAGAGATGCCCAGAAAAGAATATGATAAAAATCTTACAAAATTATGTGGTGTGGATAGGGTCTCTACTAAAGCAAGTGGGTGGAGCATCTCTCATATGAGGAAAAGCTGAGAGAGCTGGGACTGTTTAGCTTGGAGAAGAGAAGGAGCAGGGGGGAATTTCATCAAAGTGTCCAAACACCTGAAGGGAGGGTGCAAAGAAGATAAAACCAAGCTCTTTTCAGTGGTGCCTAGTGACAGGACAAGAGACAATGAATGGGCGCAAACTGAAACTGAGGAGGTTCCCTCTGAATATCAGGAAACCATTTTTACTGTGCAGGTGACCGAGCACTGGCACAGGTTGCCCAGGGAGGTTGTGGAGTCCCTATTCTTGGAGATATTCAAAAGCCATGTAGACATGCTTGAGCAGGGGGTTGGACCAGATGAGCTTCAGAGGTCCCTTCCAACATCAACCATTTGGTGATTCTGTGAAGAATGAAGGAGCATTGGACAAAGGTTCAGAACAAGTAGAAGAATTTGGTTCTTAGGACAACATGTAGTTAATCTGTGGATCTCCTTGCTAGAGCATGTTTTGGTAGGTAAAGTTCACATGGGTTCAACTGGAGTCTAGATGAGTTCCTAGAAGCAAAAAAAATCTGTCAAGGATTATATTACGTGCAAAGACTTTATATATGGCTCAGAAAGTCCCCTGGCCTCTGATCAGTTAGATAGAGGTAGGCACTGCCACTTAACTCTCCAGGCAATCAGGGCTGGATCAGGAGCCAGCTGGTTCATGCACTGCGCAGTTTCTGTGTTGGTGCCACCTCACAGCTTGCTGTGGGATGCGGTTCCCCTATCCACACTAAACCTGGGCTTTACATCAGCTTACATGGCTTGTTTCTCTTTGAGTGAGCTGTTCTTTTCCTTTCTCTTCCCCTCTCCCTCCTCCCTCGACTTTTCTTTCCAATTAGACTTGGGACCAAGTCATATAAATCTTTGATGCTTTGTACAGTGGCTGGTAGAATTTAGTACTTTAACATGGGTTGTGTCTGTTTATATTGGTGTTTTATTATGTTGTGTGTGTGTTGTTTTGTTTTTTTTTTCCCCAAATACACTGCCATTTTATAATGGCTATAAATAATCTGAAGGATGGAGAAACATTGTTAAAAAATGTGCAAGAAATCCTTCCATCTTTCTTTTAGTCTGGTGCATCTCTCTCATTATCTCTGTGGTACATTCATTAGGCTTCTAATGAAGTTAATAAGTGCCCAGTATCAAGCAGTCACTTCTCCAAATAATATTTACAAAGGGCTACATTCCCCCAGCCTGGAAGGCAGCCTTTGATTTATTTACTTACCACATGTTCTTCATCTGTAAAATCTATCAGCCTGTTCTTTTACAATATATGCCTGACCAAGTAAAAATGAAAGCTCCTGTAACCTACAAGATCATAGGAAACTAGTGCATTTTTATATGTAGGATTTCTGCCTCTGAATAAAAAATGTGAAAGGTTAGTGAGGCCATTCTGTAACCAGATTATTAGAGCTTGTTTCTGGGTCTTTGATGGCCAGTTACTTTGGAGAATTGCCTCTGTAAATACTAGTAGTCGCTTATATCCAGTTATCCCTGAAGCTTGCTGTCCAGATGCCTGAATCTAGCAACAGGCTATCTGCAGGAGCTGGACATTTAGCATCCTGCAAGTCTTGTCAGGGATGCAAATATGGTGCTGTATTGGAATAGTTGAGGGATGTCACCCCGTGATAAATTTAAGAATATCGTATGGTATCTGTAACTGGGCTGTTACATTTTCTTTTATGGATCTTGTAGTCTAGCTTAGAGGATCGGTGAGGAAGATGATAATAGGAGACTCGTTACAGGAAGGTGGCTGGCCTGTTAATACAACCATTACTGCCAAGCCTTCCCCCAAAGTCAGGTAGTAGTTTTGCCCAGGAGTGAGAGGGGCACTATGAACTTTCCTGCGTGAGTTCTGGTGCATTTAAGATGCAACTGTCTCCAGCAATCTGTAACTACTGTCAGGAGTGCGGGGCTTCACAGCAGAGTTAGCTGGGCTGAGTGGATGTGTGCAGCTCAGCTGCGCACCTTCACAGCCCAGGGTCTTGGCATGGACTCCCATACCTTGGGGTCTGAGCTCATCCACTATGCTGTGCAGGGGAGTGGGGCAGGCAAGCAATAGACTGGGACTAGTAAAATGTGTAATTACCAGTTTGTACAAGCCCTGGGAGGTTCTAAAGCCACCTGGGGAGAGGTACACAGCAAAGAAGAGCCACCCATCACTGGGACGTGGGTTCAGGCCTTATGAGGGTCTGAAGCTTACAACGAGTAATCAGCCCCCTGGAAAGAGAAATGCACTTAGCGTCTGTCCTTTTGCATCTCTCTCTCTGAAATGTTAGAAATGGTAATAGTGATTTGCTTTAAGAAGGAAGCCTGATTGTTGATTATTGGTCCTGGAGGGGGAAGAGCAAGCAGCAGGTTCAGAACAGAAGTCAGGAACAGCGCGGTGAAGACTAGTCTGCACACAGGGAATAGGTCCCAGGGCCTGGTGTGGGAACAGGACAATCATACAACCTCCATCAGCACCAAGGGATGTACGAGTTCCCTGAGGACTTCAGCAGACTATGATCCATCTGTGGGTCTTGTGTAGTTACTTCAGGGATCACAGACAAGCTGTTGACCTTAAGGTGCCCCAGACACAGGTCTCTCTAAAGCCAGCATGTGGGAGGGCTTGTGCTTTCTTTGGGTTACTTGCAGCTCTAATTCTGGCTGAGGAAAACCAAGGCAGTAAGATCATCTGTTAAAACGTAAGGTTCCAGATATAGTGTTATATTGCCATGGAGTAGTTGAAGCTACAGAGTAAGCAGTGGACCATGGTACATGATTCAGTGTGCCTATAGCAGAGTAGAGAATAAATGTCCCATGAAAGATTAAAATCCCATTGGTTCTATTATCTGTAACCAATAAAGGTAAAAGGGATGTCTATGAGGAATACAGAGCTAACCCAGCACATCTAGCTTTTTACCCACAAGTGCATCGTTTCTATTTTGTACAAGGCACGGGAAACAAAGCAAGACAAGCTTTGTTTTTTTTTTTCCTGGAAGAGTATGTGGCAGAGGAGACTGGTGGACCATCTGCCTCTCTGAGGACTTGGAGGGTGGTCTGCACCAATGCTACTTCATTGTAGGGGCTGAGGCGTCTTAGTCACACCACCTGAAAAGTTCGTATCTTGTCCTGTGGCATTTTAATGGTGGTGAGCACAAGTCTGGCTAAGTAACAGGACATGGCCCTGTTGTGTGGTGGGAGATATATAAGAAGCCCATTATTTCCTCTTTGGAAGTGATTCTTTTGCATAGTGACAGTGCATGTGGTTTGTTTGGGGGGCAGATGAGGGTGTGCTCTAGCTTAGTTGTTTAGCTGTATCTGATCCAAGGAGGGTGCATGCACCCTGGTGACTGTGGTTCATCACAAAATGTCCTCTGTTGCATAACATATCAGAAGAATCAGAGCTGTGACTGTGCAGACATGGGAATAGTGCTTTTCCTTGGTATGCAACAGCACTGCAACAGCAAACTTGTTCTCATGTCTCTCTGCTTCCAGAGTGTCACTGGACGTGGCACTTTGCAAGCGTGCCCACCTGGCAAATCAGGCAACGGATTTGGTACTCGCACTGCTAGAAAGCTTTTGAGGCATGCTTGGCAGTGGCATTGCTGAGTAGCTCAGGTCTCCTGGAAAAGTGGGTTCTTGAATTCTTCAGCACAGATGTTCCACCTTTCTATTGTTAAAGTCTTTGTATCACTTGCAGGAAGCAAAGATAAAATCYTTTGTTCCTAGGGCTTCTTTCTTGTGCTATCTTTATCTCAGCTTCAGTGGTCACTGTGTTCCCTCTCATCCTGTGTGACAAAAACCATTACAAACACTGCAGCAGGCTGTGTTGCAAACTCTTATCTTTAAAAATGACATTCCTAAAGGTTAATAATTGGAATGAGCTCTGGCAGTTACTAATTAGCACCATTACACAATCAGCTCACATTCTGGCAGCATTAGGCATACTTAATCAGTCAATTATCATTGATCTCGGAAAGTGCTGCTCTAAAGTTAGCATAAGGTGCCTTTGTGAGTGGAGGGAGAGAATTTGACACAACCACAGTGGTCAGRCTGCTGGGAACGTGTGGTTTAAGGGACCAATGTTGTGTACCTGATTGTGATGGATGGATCTGAATTAGAAATCAGATAGTATAGACTCACCTTCAAACGGAGGTGTAAATAGGTCCTACCACTGTCTCCTTGCCATTTCAAACAGTAGGGAAGTTCAGGGAGAGAGCTGACTTTGGGGAAAAATGGGTTTAATAGCTTCAATGAATTCCAGTTAACGTGATGACTTACAAGCTTTCCAAAGGCCAGCTGGAGTGTAAGGTATTTCTTTTCCTTGTTTTTCTTTTTCTTCATGTGATTAATAGTTCTTTAGGTAAGGAAGTTGCAAACAAGATGGGGAGGCACGGGATTTCCCTTTAGAAGTGTTGCATAAAATGATCTTAATCTTATGAATCTAAATTTTATGACTGCTTTGTGCTCTCTTAGAAACTCAGAGGTGTGGAGCCTTTGCTGTTTGTGCTGGCTTAAGAGTGCAGAGGGAGCAGGCCTGACTGCTGCGCAGAATGGCTATGGTTTTCTGGTGTTGCTCTTCCCAACTTGAGTGTGGGCAGCACATGCATCTCTTCTAAAACCATCTGTTGATTGTGCCTGGTCAGGAAGGTGTGCAGTGATGTATGGCYCACGCAAGCCAGGATGGTGGCTACAGTCCAGGGTGTGAAGGAGATTTTCCAGATCTCTTTATGGAAAATGAATGTGTGGAGTGGAGGTGATCAGGGCTGATGCGTTGGTCTGTGCTCTTTGTTGCTTCACTTCTACAATTCTATCTTTTGACTGTTTAGGATAYGGTCTGCAATGCATGTAATTTCACGGGGAATTGCATACACCTGGATAGAACAGGAACATTGTCGATGTCATGTTGGAACATATGGGGAGTTCAGGATAGTGTGAAAGTAAAGAAACTTGTGTAGGTGAAAGGGTCAGGAAAAACGTGAGTTGTGCTTGATTCTTCTTTGGAATTCGGCCCAGGGCCTGCCTCTGTCTATTTAGGACAAAAAAAAAATGTATTGTTGTCATTATTTTGGAGTGTGTTTTTTAACCTTTCTCTCTCTCCTGCTGCTTATTGTCTGGAACTTTTCATTGTGGGCAAATGATCCAGAAAAAAATCTGGTTAGAATCTTACAGGCTGGATGTTTCCCCCAAACCTTTTTGTTTCTGTGCAACAGAAATCTGAGGATACACTTCAGGGCTGACTGAAGTCAGAAGTACATTAATTTCTTTCTGTATGTCTGAACTTTTGCCTTTGCTCTTTGCAAAAATCTGCAAGGGATCTTYGAGTAGGCATAAGAAAAAACATGTCAGAAGGTCAACTCTGGCTCCAGCTTTTGCAAAAATTTAGCCCAATGCAAAGGGATTTGTTTAAAAACTACTTTCCCATACATCTGATTCCAGAAGTAGTAGAAAGTGAGTGCAAGCACAAGCCATCCAGAYCCCTAAAATTTCCTTGCCTGCTATTAAATTTATCTGTAAAACTGTGCCCATGTATCAGGAAAAGGCTCGCAGGTTATTGCTATGTGTACATACTTTAAGGATTAGTGCTTGTCGTGGTTTAACCCCAGCCAGCAACTAAGCACCACACAGCTGCTCGCTCACTCCGCCCAGTGGGATGGGGGAGAGAATCGTAAGGGTAAAAGTGAGAAAACTTGTGGGTTGAGATAAAGACAGTTTAATAAACAAAGCAAAAGCCACACACACAAGCAAAGCAAACCAAGGAATCCATTCACTCCTTCCCATGGGCAGGCAGGTGTTCAGCCATCCCCAGGAAAGCAGGGCTCCATCACGCTTAACGGTTACCTGGGAAGACAAATGCCATCACTCCGAATGTCCCCCCCCTTCCTTCTTCTTCCCCCAGCTTTATATACYGAGCATGATGTCATATGGTATGGAATACCCCATTGGCCAGTCGGGTTAGCTGTCCCGGCTATGCTCCCTCCCAGCCTCTTGTGCACCTGGYAGAGCATGGGAAGCCGAAAAGTCCTTGACTGGTGTAAGTGTTACTTAACAACAACTAAAACATCGGTGTGTTATCAACATTGTTCTCAYACTAAATCTAAAACACAGCACTATACCACCTACTAGGAAGAAAACTAATTCTATCCCAGATGAAACCAGGGCAGTGCTCAATGATACACAGTAGTGTCGATGATACACAGTAGTGTCGATGATACACAGTGTTGATGATCCACTGTGTATCATCATTTCAAGGTTCATTGGAGCTGCAGATACTTCTCAGAAGGGTAAAGGAATCTTGGTAGAAAAGATGTGAAAAATTTGTGCATGGCTCGTGACTGTACAATGATTATTTAACCTGGAGAGAGGAAATATGTAGAGGAACCTATTTACACATAGGTCACTAATGTAGGATCCAAATTCAGGTGTGGGAGGGGGGCGGTTGGACTAGATGACCTTTAAAGGTCCCTTCCAACCCAAACTATTCTATGATCCTATGATTCTAAGGAAGTCAGAGTATTTCCAGGCACTTTTCCAGACTTTGRATCAGGACTTGTAAATGTAATGAAGGGAAGCATGTCTTCATATATCAGATACTTAGCCCAAGAAGCTCTCCCGAGCAAACCCTGGGGCAGCCTGTGGAAATCTGTGCCTCAGGAGAAGCTGGTAAGAGTTGCTGCTTGGGCTGGGTGCCAAAGGCAGAGCTCTGACTTCTGGGTGCAGATGCTGTGCTACAGAGCTCAGGCAGGGATTTCCTCCCAAAGCTCCCGATAATGCGTGGGGTCTTCTGGAGGTGATAGATACTCTTGAAGAAATGTGTAAGACTCGGTAGTTGGAACTGGTACACAGCTCCAGCGTTCTGCTGTATGACAAATGATGCCTTCTCTGGTGGTAGATGACATCACCTATGAAGTGTGCCTTGGTATGGAAACAAATACTATGGTAACATCTGTAAGTGGAGGTAACGTTAGTAAAGAYGTGCCAGGCCACAGTAGCTCAGTTAAGGAAAAAAACAGTTGGAYGCTTTGTTCTTACAACAGTCCTGTAAGTATATAAATATATACATCCCTCCCCCAGCCTCCCAGTATCTATTCCCCAGTTACTGAGTAATTTGCAGCAGTGCAGAGGCAGGTTTGAGGAAAAAAATTCTTAAAGCTGACCATGGATTGCTTGGGAAGGTGGGAAGCCTCCATTTTAAAAGACTTTAGGTACGTGCTAGACAGCCTTTTGAGGTAGRTGTCTCGTTCTAGTCTTGCCATTGGTAGCGAAGGAGAACATTTAAAGCTTTTTCTTAACCCTATTTCTGTGGTCCAGTGAATAGAGAGCCTCCCACCTGTATCCCTTGGGAACAGCAGCACAACAGGCTTCATATTAAAAGCCGACTATGGAAGGGACCAAGAGGTTGAATAATTTTTACTTGAGTGCATTCAGCATATTTTTGCATCTTGTGACCCATCCTACCTTGTATTGAAATGTCTCCATTGGAATATTATGTAAAAGACATAGTGAAGCCAGCGTGGAAATTGGACAAATTGCAATAACAAGTGTTAACTTGAGACTGAGGCCGTGCTCTCTGCAGTGCATTAGTTCCAATTTAGATCCCATCAACAAGCAAAATATTGCACTGCAGATGTGCAGTTTGATAGGTTGCATGGGTCTGATGGCTTGAGAGCATGAAAAATTGTGATCTCACTTCTTTGACCTCCTCCCCAACTTACTATACAATGGAGACCATAGAGGGCAAAAATCAGTAGCTGATGTTGGACCAATGCTAGAAACACGCAAATGCTATCAGAGCCAACAATGTGCTGGACGAATGGCTGGTGGAAGAGTAAAAAAATGTGTTTGAAATGTGAATGACCTTGAGCAGCTCTGAATCTGGCTTTTCTTTCTTGAAGAGGCATGAAGCTGTGGCAAAATCAGTGTTTAAACCAAAGTGCTGTTGTGTTTGTAAAGCTAGGCAATGGAAGATTTTTAGACATAATACTAGGGAAAAWGGTGAATGCAGGCAAGGACACCTTGATAGTGATTTCTTTAGCTCATGGTGCTAAGGTAGGAGGGATCATGCTAAAAAGAGAGTCCTTGTATGACCTGATTGACTGGAACAGACTGTTGCTTTGATTTCCAGTAGTCACCCTACTTCATGGAGTAAAAATATCAAGTGATTAATTACTTGCGTGCGGAGTGGGATAGTATTATGGTAAGATAAACTTTAGAGAAGGAGTCTTTTGACACTAGAGTCTTCCTTGGAGCAAATACTTTTTGAAAATACTGGGTTACACTCTTGGTGTAATCCTAAATAACAAAAGTTTGTCTAGAAGCAGCTATGTGGATAAACTGTGAAGTAATAGCTGTGACACTGGAGTCTCATTGATGTGTAACTATGAAAACAATTCCTAGGTTATTAAGGCAGGAGGAGCATTGTGCTCAGACACTGTGTAAGATGATGAAGGAGAAGAAAATCACTTGTCAMAGATACCAAGCAGAGATTAATTCCTCAGACTAATACCTGCTTGATCAAGAGCAAAACTCCTGGGAAAACATCCCATCTTGATTGAAAAATCAACAGTGATGAAGAATTTACCTCAGCCTTTAGTACAGTCTGCCTGGAACAATTGCCCTTCCTGTTTAAAAAAAAAAAAAAAAAAAAAAGAGAGAGAGAGAGACAAAAAAAACCAAAACAGCACCCAAAATAGAACAAAACACCTTCTTACCCATACTTGTCTAACCTTAGTTTATCAGGTTTTGATTCTTGTATTTTTGTGGACTGGGTGGCTTTAAAGGCCCTGTACTTCCCCAAGCAGGTACTCACACCCTGATTAAACACCAGAAGTTTTTTGTAAGGCAGCAGGTTTTTCCACTCTTYAATGATTCTTGTTTGGGTGATTCTTCTCCTCTCTCATAGTACCAAATCCAATGTCCTCAAAATTCTCATGTTCCTGTTTATAATCTGTGAAGGGAAGTCTCAAGAGGGTGCTCTTCATAGGAATGTGGTTCTGTATATCCTCAGATTCATAGATTTAAAGCATAGAGAAGAAGTAATGATAATAATCTAGTCATGTAGTGCAGGACAGAGAATCTTACTCAATAATTTCTACATTGAGTCCACAGTGTAGTTTGAAGTATTGCTTGTTGGCTGGAAACATATTCAGTCTTTGCTAATACTTACAGTTTTTCAATTATGTGATCTGATTTGTATTGCTGCTAGAACTCCATTTCATTTTTGATGCTGCAGCAAATGGACTCTGGCCTGAGCTGGCCAAATTCAGTGAAGTTGAAAGACAAGCTACATGTCTGAGAGCCTCAGCACCTGTGAAATTTCAAATCGCAGTCATGATTCCTTGATGATGACAACCAAGCCTTGGAGCTCTTTTGTTCCTCACTTTACATTCCATGGCATTATAATTATTTGCAAAAATAGCTGAGAGCATAAAATTCAGGGGGATGAAATAAGTCACTGGCTCATTCACATGGATCTCTTTTTTTTTTTTTTTTTCTGAGCTGCTTTTTTTTTTTGTCTTTAAGGAACCCTTGAAAGCAGGCAGTTCTCCTTCTTGAGACAGGATTGAGAAGGTTTTGCTTCCTTTTCAACTCTGTCAAAGGCTTCATGGCTGGTGATTGTCTCCCTGGAGAGGTGCAGGCAGACTCAAGCTCTTTGGGTATGGATGAAGCTGGCTGGTGCCTGAGGGAAAGGAGAATCTTTACTTGAGCTCAGTGCTGCTGTAAAATAGCTTATTAAGCTTTCATCTTGCAGATACCTCAGATGCAACCAGCCTCAAGGTTCACCTGCACCCGTCAGCACAGATGCATCCATTTGTTGTTACTACTGTGGTGCCTGCTGGCCTCTGTACTGTGTGGCTGCATCTGCAAACTGGGTGCAGCCTTCATCAGGCTTTGCATCACCTGGGAGCTGTTATCAAACTGCAAGTAGTGCTGAGTGGCCCCAAGACCTCATCACCRGCCAGGAATGAAGATGCTTAGTACATTGAATGGCAGGTGCTCAGGACACTGCATCAGCATWGCAATAAGAAGGTCCCTGCAGATGAAGATCCTGTCTGCCTTGGCAGGGATAAGGGCAGCAGTAGGGTTAAACGCACTGTACTGCTCATGAAAGTTGGGTGAGGTGCCCAGCTCCTTCTTTGATTGCTTCTCCTGCAAAAATTCATCTTGGCTCAAGGGCAACAAAATCAAAATGTGCAAATTCCATGGCTTTGTTCCTCAGTTATGAACTGAAATAGGAGATGGTGAGCAGTAGATTCATGTTGGAGGATTTTATTTGCTGTGGGTGTAAGATCAGGGCAGTACAGATAAAGCATGCAGCTTTTCTACAGCAGCAACTGAAATACTATTTTGCAAAGGCACGGTCTTGGCTGGTCTGACTGTTCTGGCATAAAAAACCAAAAGGCTCTGCATTTTGGAACTACTGGCTTGTGTTTCCTCATGTTATTAGTTAACTGAAAATAACTCTCTGCCCTTTGTACAGATGTTTTAATTTCTCTTCCTGGACTAGGATATTTTATTTTAGCTTTGCAATTGTATTATTTACTTCTCTAATGCATTTTCAGGTGCAGTGGTAGAATACACGCTGAACAAAATAAGGCCCAGTTTATATTTGTATTGGATTGCAGACCCCCATGCATTAAGGAGAAAAAACTGCCTTGATTCCCTGCCATTAAATACTTGTTATGTTGTTTATAGGGTTTTAAAATCAAAACCTCATCTAGTCATTTCAGCACTAGTCGCCTTCTACCTTTCTGCCTCTCAGTAGAGCGTTTACAAGTGTTTATATTGGCTTTTTCTGCCTAGCAACATTTGTKGCAAGTAGTTTAGGAAAAAAAATGGTTTGCCATCATAAATCCAAAGCTGCAGCAAGTCTTAAAAACCTTTAGTTATCTTTCCTCAGAGTTCCCTTTAGTAAGAAAGAGCTATTTGATGTGATAAAAATGAAGACTTGGTGCTATGAAATCTCTGTTTACATTCTGCAAACATGACTTTATTCCATCAGAGTCTTTTTTTATGAAGCAAATTATGAGATGTCCCTCACTTCCCTTTGCTTTGCTGAAATAATAGAAATGATGCTGCAGTGTTTGTAGCTGATTGCTGTGGTGGGCAAGCGAGCGCTGGGGCTGGTATGTCTGATACTGTATGCTAAGGGAGGGCCCAAATGAGAGGCCAGTTTGACAAATTACTCCGCAGATAATAGCCTCTTCCCTGCATGTTTGTGCTCTCTTTTTGCTGCATAGGTCTAACGTGACCGGCTAGGTTTTGTTGCATTTGAGCAATGAGGTTTCTGTCACTTTCTTTGGGAGCCAGTTCCATGGCTTATGTGCCAGAGCTGGCCCAAACTTGAATTTTCTATCTGACAAGAAAGTGATGTTTCAATTTCTTCGTCCATCTAGACATCTTGATGAAGTGTCTCCAACCAGCACTACTGATGATTATGCAAGTTACAGGATTTTTCTGACATTTGGCCTAAAAATTCCTTTTTTCTAGTTCCAATATTTGCATCCATTTTGAAGAGGCAAATAGGATTTTTTCTTCTAGCTGAATCCAGCAGGAATTGGATCAAACTTTTAGATCTTTCACAGTCTGATCATTATTATATAGCCCCCCTAATAATTTTAATCTTACCTGCAAAGAATACACTTCACTCTGGAATACTTAATTGGTTTTGTTCTGTGAATTTTGCCCAAATTCTTGTTCCTCAGTGCACAATGTTGTTAAAAACTGATTTTTGGTTAGTGAATTGAGAATAAATCTGCTAGATTCATTGGGGGTCCCAACACAGTGTAGCTAAGATCTGACACAAATTTGTTTGTCTAAGTATAGTTTTCCCAGGACTATATATAGATGGATTTTAGGAACACAGCTCCCTCTTAGTATTTTCCTACTTAGAAGCCGTTGGTTATACAACAGTCAGGGTGATGGTGGTTTTCATTAAACAGAACCTTGCTTACAATGTTTTTGGATTAGTTTGTGTTGAAATACCAGTAATCTAGAAGAAGAAGAAATATGTCCCAGGGTAGAAATGGTTTCCAATGTCTTTTCTGTAGAAAAARTGTAGACAATGTTCTTCACATGTTGTCATTTTACCAGAGGTCATGTGTGAAAGAGAGTGAGTCAAACGGAGTATTTATTGAATTGTGCAGATGTTTTTCTTTCTGTCTGTGGAAAACAAAGATTGCAGATATGCTTTTTTTTTTTCTTAGCACCAATCTCTTGTAACAGATTTGAGCCATGTTTCAGTCTTTAAAACCCTGTGAATCTTCCCTTGCCTTGCAGTTAGAGCAAGAGGTCAACTTCTGTGGGGTACAGGAGCTTTCAAAATCCTCCAGGAGGGATATATGGACACTTTCCAACACTTGTAGATCTACCTTTAACATGGAAAACTTTACATTTCAGTGTCCGTCTGCTTGCACTGGGTGTTCAAATTTGAAACATGTTCATTGGAAATAGGGTCTAAATGCCTCATCGCTGGACCCTTGTAGTTGGTACAGACTGAGGAGACTCTTCAGGTGAGGGGCAAAACTCAGGAAAAAATCTGGGCTTTCTGTGCTTTTCTTATTGGCAATACGGGGATGGTAGTGTTCACCTGAGGAATGTGTAAGTCATTGCATTCAGACTATTGCGGAAATGGAAAGTGTTGCATTCTTAGTATAAGCATCATAGGTATCAAGGACAAAGCTTATCTGTACTTGTATTTTTCTCAATACAAAGTTAAACATAGACTTATCGAAAGCATTTGTTGTAAAACCTCCCCAAAAGCCTCACCTCTTCTTCCAAACTCCAAGTTGGGTGCATTAAAGCTTTATTCTTTCAGTTAATCTCTGAAAGGATTTAGTGCTGTCTTACTGCCTGACTGGCAGTCTTCAAAGGACAGCTTCTGATTCTTTCACARATTGCAACAGTAAAAGCTTTTTGCATATTTGATGTTCAGTGTTTATTGTTTATTTTTCAGTTGTGTGGTTGGTTGGGGCGGTCACATGCAACAGTTTCTGTAGTGAGATTGGATGGCTGGAGGGAAGGTGCTGCTGAGAAAATTAATCTCTCAGGGACAAAGTAAAATGTATTTTAAGAAGAAAGATGTTTCAGGAGATAGGTGTAGGAAAACTTAGGAYGTTTCAATTGAGATTGTCAAAGCTGCACATTTAAGCTGAAGATCAACTCTCGTTAAGTTTAATTGGACATCTGTATTAGGTAGGTGGCTTTGAAAATCTTTCCCTTTACATATATCCGTTCCTGGTTTTCTGCACAGAGAATATTATCCACAGAAATAGATCTGGATGCCAAGTTTTAAAGCTTTTTTTTTTTTTTTTTCCACTAAGGGAGAAGATAGGTAAATTATTTATGGGGTGGAGTAGATATTTGTCCTGTTCAGCTGCTAATTGCATTTATATAAACCAGTTAATAAAATTAACATTACTGTTCTGATATTCTCATTGGGACTTACTATATATTTTTCATGGGARTATTTGATTAATGCCAATATCTCCCAACCACGCATTCATACTTACATCTTTCAAACACCTGAAAAATGACTGCTGGAGATGGAATGCATGTTTGCAAAATAGTAATAAGACTTACAGAGAACAGTTGTTCTTATCTTTGGAGACTAACAGTTTCTCTAGAAGGATGATCTGTCATTGCCTGGGACCGCAGTCAATAAGAAGGTATGTTTCTGCATCTTGTTTTGTTGCTGGAGATCCTTCTCTGGATTCTAGTTCACCTGTTCTGCAACATGGTAGTTATCATGAATCAGGGCAACATGCTCCTGTGAAAACCCCATTTGGCAAAGTTTTGAAGGAGCATCCATGGAGCAGGAGAGGCAGGGCGTAACTAGCTTTGGGCCACACATGGCARGGGAAGAGCTTGGTGCTGCGCTTCAGGAGCTGGCCTGGCAGGGCTTGTGGTACTTGGCACATGGTTGCGGGACACTTGTCCTGTCGCATACCAAGCTGGGCATTATGTTTCCCTCCACACTGCAGAGCAGCCAAGAAAAAAATGGCTTTTTTTTTCTGCAAACAGCTTTATCTTGGGAATGAAACAGTATGAGTGCAGAAGACTAAAGGTACCCTTGATTTGATCACYAGTCTGGCACACCTACGATGGTTTCAGTTGTCTCTTGGCTGAGTGGATAAGGGAAGACCAGTGCAAAGCGAGGGAGCTGTTGGGGGTGTGGTGACAGTGGTTGCCTTTGCTGTTTCCCTCCAGTCCACAGACACTGCAGCCAGCATTTTGAGAAAGCTGTACCTGGCACAGTGCCCCCTCTTGCTTCTGCATCAGTTTGTTCCTTTCTAGAAACAATTTTTTGTTTGGTCCAAGTGTAAGCTGATATCAAAGATGTTTTTACTTCTCTCAAAGGATATTACTTTAAAGGGCAAATAATGCCCAGAGCAGGATTCTACTGTCCCCTCCTTTTTTTCTGGTGACAAGCTGATTATATTTCCTGCTATTTTTTATTTTCCTGGTTTTGCTGTTCCCCAAACTTTCAACTGCCATGAAAACTCCTAAGCGGCTTTTACCCAAACACATGCAGGTGAGCTTTTAAATGTGAATTGCTTGGTAGATAAATGACGATCGGTTGCTATATTTAATTATGCAGTCTTCTGCAATGTGTCTCCAACAAGCATTCGTCTTGTGGATAGTAATTATTCTTAGCATGCCCATCTGAGCAAGATTATGCTTTGGTAATTGGTTTTGAATCCTATATCCATTTTATTTTAAGCAGCACTCTCTCTAATCCTTTTTATCAATGTTTGGGGATTGAAGGTGAGGTAAGCATGTGGCAGGAGCAAGGGAAGGATTTCTCTTTTTCTTTGTTAGGATGCTGCTGAGCTGACGTGGTAGAAATGGAGGGCGGTTGCTGGCGAGCACAGATGATGACAAACRAGACTGCCGGCTCGTGTGCTCTGCACACTGATACACTGCGCGTGGAGGCAGCCCGGGCGGCACTGGCAGCAGGCAGCTTGTGCAGACCCTCATGCTGTTGCTGGCCCTGGAGTTGCAGTGAAAGTGGGACACTGTCCCTCTGGTGACGCAGGGCCACACTGATGGTACCACCGTTACTTGTCTGCAATGGAATTGTGATGATTTCTCTTCGTGGCTTATGTACGGACCAATGGCCTGGCAGTCTTGGACAGCAGGTGGTTAAATAGCTTTTCATGCTTTTGAAATGGAAGTTATGATTCTTTAGCTAAGTGCCTGTATTGGACAGATCTGAATGTGACCTAGGAAATTGATTGAGTTGTGGCTTTATTTTCCTTTTCTATGCTTATTTGGCCCCGTTGTCCACACTAGCTGTTTCATTTATGCAAATAAGCTCAGAAGATGCTTTCTGCAAAGATGAATTGGATATCTCCATGCTCATCTCCTTTTTTCTCTTCAGTGGGGAAACTGAAGCAGAGGAGTTGACAACAAAATATTTTCATGACCCTAGTGAGTGCTTCCAGCCAGAGGTAATAACTCTTATAGGGKCAAAAAAAAGAGTAGATGCTCATGGCCTGGTTTATGGCTGCTGGTAGAACCGTGTGTGGAAGCTCTCTATATTGCCCCTCAAACTCAGGATGATGTAGCTTTTTGCCATGTGTCATCTCCAATATGTCTGGGTACCTCTAGAGATCTCTCCTTTAAAAGCCTGGATGGTAACCTACTTATCCTTCCCCACTTAGCACAGTCCATCTGCTGAGCTGTGTGGAAGGAGAGGGAGCAGAGCGCCCTTCATTCTCCCTAACTACCTACCCTCTGACCTGTGCAGCATTTATGAAGGCACTAGACTTGAAGAGTTCTTGTACTAGGGAAACAGGGCATCGTCTGCTAGGTCACTCCCTAGAGCAAAGGGCATTGTGTTTACACAGCATAGGTAATAAACACAGCTCTTGGGAGCAACTGAAATCTCTATTCAAAGACTGGTTGCTAAAATCCTCAACTCAGCAAAAAAAACCAATTTGGCATGCTACGATAACAGTTTAATTCTCTGGAGGCAGAAGAGCTGCTTGCAGAGTACCCACACCACTTACTACTTCYCCATGCACTATGCTCATATCTGCCACCAATAACCCGGATGTGTTCAGTCCAAGGCAGGTGGACCCTGTCAAACCAGATGGATCCAAGTGACTAGTTTGAGATGCCTAGTTCCATTTGGAGTCTTAAAAACATGGCAGCTGTCACATGTTATTACAGATGAGYGTTAGGGTGGTTTTAATTTTGAGCAGCATGATGCATCTAGCTCCTGACAGGGAAAAAGTAGCATTGTGCCAGTGAACTCTGCCATCCATGAAAGGTTATTCCTACAAGGGTTGATATTCCATTTGCAGAAAGGAATTTATAATTGTACTTGCTCATACAACAGCAGCAACAGCAATGTTCCTAAGAAAGGAGTGAAAAGGGAGATTAAGAATTCATGTTTTCTGCTCAGGAGAGGTAAGATGGATACATATTTGAGAATACGGATTTAGCTGTCCACTGTTAGAAATGAGATCAGGAAACCCTCTGAGTAGAGACTTGAAATAGTCACATTACCATGCAGCAAAGTCAGATTTTAAAAGTGTGTGTGTGTGTGTTCGTGTTTGTTTTGGGKTTTTTTTTGGTTTATGGTGTTCCGGTGTGGTGTTGGTTTGGKTTTTTTTTTGATTGTTTTGTTTGKTTGGTTTTTTTTTCTTCTTCTGTGTAAACCAGTGTGATTTTCACCATTAGCAGCAGGGATCTAAGGGAGTCTTTGAGCTACTCCAAGGCATGCCGTGTGTTGACAGTCTCTGCAGAGAGAGGCCAAAGGCTTGCACAGACTGAGAGAAGATGGTCCTGTCTGGAGAAGGCAAAACTGTGTTGCTGGGGTTGGTTAAGAGAGTCTAGAAAGAATAAGAGAACTGCAGTGCTGTTTTGCCAGAACTGTTGGGCCCAGAGAGATGGCTTGTCCTCCGGAATTTGTTCAGTCTGATTTTGTCATGGCTCTTGAGCGTAGCCTGATGTCTTAGTTTCRGCTGGGAT
Source organism: Oceanodroma leucorhoa (assembly GCA_030449065.1). Classification (NCBI taxonomy): domain Eukaryota; kingdom Metazoa; phylum Chordata; class Aves; order Procellariiformes; genus Oceanodroma; species Oceanodroma leucorhoa. The sequence goes on from JASVER010000017.1 coordinate 1,703,864, forward strand.
AGAGTTAAATTTCTTCCTAGTGCTATGTTTTGGATTTAGTATAAGAAGAATGTTGATAACACACTAATGTTTTTAGTTGTTGCTARGTAGTCTACTTCTCAAGGACTTTTCAGCTTCCCATGCCATCCTCTGCCAGGCGCAMAAGAGGCTGGGAGGGARCATAGCCGGGACAGCTAGGCCAGCTGGCCAATGGGGTATTCCATACCATATGACATCATGCTCAGCATATAAGGCTGGTGGAAGAAGAAGGAAGGGGGGAYGTTCGGAGTGATGGCATTTGTCTTCCCAAGTAACCATTACGYGTGATGGAGCCCTGATTTCCTGGAGATGGCTGAACACCTGCCCTCCGATGGGAAGCAGTGAATGGATTCCTTGGTTTGCTTTGCTTGTGTGCACGGCTTTTGCTTTAYCTATTAAACTGTCTTTATCTCAACCCACGAGTTTTCTCACTTTTACCCTTCCAATTCTCTCCCCCATCCCGCTGGGGAAGAGTGAGCAAGAGGCTGTGTGGTGCTTAGTTGCYGGCTGGGGTTAAACCACGACACCTGAGTAGAAGGCTTCTCTTAGATGAACAAGGGAAGGAAGGCACTGTATTGTTGCCTGGGCCGCTTTTGACACTGTGTGGTGTAGGCACAGTTGAGAGAGTAGCCCAGATCTGGAAGTGATGGCTGGTGAGTGATGAAAGGTAACGGACATAGCTGCTGAGGAAATGCAATGGTGGTCTGACTGGGCACTTGGGACTGCTTTTGGGGAAGCCAGACATCGTTGGAAGTTTCTTGGTATGCTACAGGCTTCCTGACGATTATGGGTAAGTCAAAAAGTAGTCAAGGCCCCATGTCCAGAAGATGTCATGGCTATTTAGTTACTTAGTTGTCCCATTAGTTACTTCTGTTGGTGGGGAAAGCTGTGTTCTACAAGAGATGAAATGCTGAGTGCTCTCAGATGTGGTACCACATTGGCTGCAAAGATGTGGGCTCAGAGCTATAGGGTGATTCAGACCTAGCTTTTTCTCTACTTGTGGGATAAGGTCCGTGAAGCTGAATGTCTGGAAATCAGTGATGTGAGCATGGTCCCTTGCAGTTTTAATGAAAAACATTTGTGTCAGTTCCTTGTTGATCAGGCCTGATTCTTCCCTCCCCAGGAGGAAGTTTTCATGCTGAGATCCCTGCCTCTCCTGTCTTTGGGACTTGGCAAAAGTTGGATGGGCTTGGGGAGTTATTTCCCCACTGAGCTTTGTCCTCCATCTATCAACAAAAAAAAAAAAAAAAAAAATTCTCCTTCCATCCTTCTTTTCCATATTCGTTGGGGGCAAAACTAACTTTCCAAGACAGAAAATGAAATTGAGATGCTGCTAACATCAGGAGGAGAGGTAGCTTTCTCATGCAAGTGTATCTCCACCAAGGGCTGAACACATGGTGAATGTAGCTGCTAGCATTAGGAATAATTGTTAACATCCTGGAGAGCTGTGATGGGGGGAGATAAGGATGGGCAAACCAGCATGCTCTGCATGYGATAGTCACACCATCAGCCTTTAGAGCCAGACAGTCTTTCATTTTTATTATAATTGTGGCATGTCTTTAATTTCCTTGGCATAATGCACTTAATCCATAATTATAAAATACGCAAGTAGCCCTTGGCTTTGCTGTGTTCTCGTAATGTGAGAGTGATTCTATGTTTTTATTAATTTAACTTTCTACAAGCTAACAGATTGCCATAAAGGAAAACAGAATTTCTCAACCAGTACAGCTAATAGCTGTATTTCACCAAAGGCCCCATGGTACATGTTGAACAATAACTACCACTCCTGTGCCACTTGCAGTTTTTAATTGAATTTCTATCCCATGGATATCATGTCAGAGCCATTCATCTGCTCCACTAAGTCTTCTGATATTAAACAAGTTCTTCCAAGTTATTATTGTAGTACAAATACTGCTCGACGGTTGATTTGTATTACATATGCACCGGTCTAGTGGAGGTAATGCAGTGCGGAAACGTATAGCTTGCATAGGCACAAGCAAAGGCATCATATTATTATGGATAAAACTATTGTACTGTACCTTTCCACTTCTTTTCTTGTTGGAATGATAGGATCTGCTCTGCCTGTCCTGTTCAGAGTGAGACAGTGACATTGGAAAAATTATTGTACAGCTATGTGGTGGTCTTGGAACAAGCAATGGAGACCTGCCTGGCTCATTAAATATTTAGAGTCTTTGTTCTCCAAGGAAGTGGCTCCTGACAACCACTATTTGGAGCACAGCAAAAGTCTTTCTTGTTCCATGGTTCACCGTGTTTATCTGGTGTTGATGAACAGAAGTCACAATACTTGTGCAAGGACTGCAGGGTAGATCAGTGCTGGGGCAGAGATGAGAGCAGGTCCTATTTTCCAGTTATGTGCATGCAGCAAATCACTCCTCGTTTCTGAGATGGTGCTCTTGCTTAGAGGCTGTGAGTCCTGAATTGACTGTCCTGACATGAACTTGGACCAGACTGCCATGTGGTGAGGTCTAAATAGCTCCAGAATAATAAACTCTGACACTGGTGAAACTGTGCTCTCAGATTCAGTACATGGAACTGAGGGGATCCATAGCTTAGACTTCGCTGTCACCTTACTCTGCCCTTTTCTTTCATCTACATAACCTTTTTTAAAAGATGAGTCAAAGCATTGCATTTTGTGGAAAGATGTGATTTCAGCCCCACTTTCCMCCTGCCAAATTCAGAGACTTCTTATGTCTGACTGTGTGTTTATGATACTGGAGCATTACAGTCTATGACTAAGGACTCATCTCTGGGCTCTTCTTACTGAATGTAACAATGAATGCAACAAGAAGTGCAAGTGTGCCATGCTGAATATTAATTACATGGAGATTCTGAAGTGCAAAATTAAAGGTGATTTCCCAGCATGCTTCTTCCCTCTCCACTGTTTTCTATTGATTAATATACTAATTCTATTGGGGAATTAATAATTCAGTCACGAGAAATCATAGTAACCCCAAACATCTGGGCTCTGGATTGCTACCTCCCTGCTGAAGTTGGGGCTGGCTGTGTTAAGCCTATTTCCTTCTCTGTTCAAGTCTGAAGTACACGCTTGGTTGCACTGGTAGGGTGCAGAGAAGCACTCAAACAACAGGCCTGTTCTTGGTTTGATGTTATACAAACACGTAACATTGTCAGTGTCTGGCCTTCAGTATATTAACAAGAAGTTCTCAGGAAACAGGAGCACTGTTGCTTGTCTGCAGCTTACTGGTATGAGGGTAGGTCTGTGCAGACTGCAGGTAGTGTCAAGGCCCCCATGATGCCGATATTTGAAGAGAAGTTGATCTCAATTCTCCAGCCACAAGTTTCAAGTAGGAGCCATTCAGTCTCTTTTTAAAAGCATCTTGGAGTATAAATTCTTTTAATGGTGCCTGGAGTGTGATGACAAGGTCTCAGCTGCACAGTAACCTTTCAGTGGTGTAGGGACCGAAGGGCATCTGRGCACTGCTGATTGGGGAATTACTGGAATCTTTTTGACGTATGAAGAAGCAGTTGCCTGAGGATATCCTTGGTGTCCAAAGAACTGTCATCAAAGGTGTAAGCCTTGCTATAAGGACAGCATTTGCTGTATTTACATCCTGCTTTCTGGATCCAACACCATTCTGGGACAGCCCTAGGTTTAGTACTCCCTGTTTGGAGTTTCTGCRTTTAGTTTCCACTGTCCTATGAGCTATCCAGGGAGCATTTAAAAGCACGTAGCAAAATTCCATTTAAAGCCTGTCTAGAAACCACAATCTGAAAAACTCTGCCTCTTTATCTTCCTTGTAAGGTTGCAACTCTGATATTAGCTTGTGACAGCAATTATTGATGGTGTCATTAAGGATGAGATCCCATTCCCAGCAATGCATTTAATATTTTTCCCCCTTTTTTGCTGCGGAGACATTGATAAGTGGTGGCAGAATGAGATTTAAAAAAAAGGAAGAGAGAAGGTGGGGGTTAAAGAAGCCCATGTTTATCATTTGCCCTCATCCCTGAGGAAGGGAGATTAATTCATGAAAATATTTTGTGTACTAGAGTTATTAAAGTGTAATCTTTGCAAAATAATGACTTGTAGCAAAAACTCATCATTATTTATTTTCTCCATTTTCAGCATCTGTTATGTAGTAAAGTATGGGCAAAGAAATAACCCCTTCAGAGAGCACTCCCAACATGCATTTACTGTTGGCTTGAAAAGACAGCTGCTATTTCACCACGGTACTCTGATTATTACAAACACATTGTTTTAAAGCTTAACAGCTGTGTAATAGATGCATATGTACATGATGTAATATCTCTTTCTGTGTTCCCTCTTTCAATAATCACAGTGCTTAAGTCCCAATATGAACTTTATTGATCTATGATTGTAGCTTATTAACATGGAAGTATTCCCTTACATCTGAGTCAACCACAAATAAATGTATCTAAAATGGAGTCTGGGGAAAGGTATTTTTGACTGCATGGACTGTGATTAATAGAAGCACACACCAGAGGGGTTAAAGAGGTATTGGGGGGGGAGGAATGAATTGGGGAAGCTTGGTTAAAGCTTGGCTGTTTTCCTGTAGCAGGAGATCTTCTCACCTGTTTGTTTATATTTTCAACTGGCTAATTGATGCAGGTCCACTGTGGTACTTAGTTAAAAGTGGGTGATGGGGCTGTGTGGGCTGAATGTTCTGAAGAACATGATGTACTGTATTGAGGCTTCCAGTTTTGGATGTGATAAGGAGTTTCTTTTGGACATATACTAGTTGAGGGTCTAATGTTAAAACATGAGCAATCAAGCAGCATACTCAAGGCAGTGGTGCGAATCCAGCAGGTTTCCTGTCCAGATGCCCTCCCAGGGACCTTCTGAAGGGGAAGAGGTGTGGGAAGAAAGTTCATCTGCTCTGAGCCCTTGACCACTCATCACTGCCCTTATTCTTTGCAATAAGCTACAGAGAYGCACCACTTTCCCTACATGTTCTTATGCTCAGCATGTCCATGCGCTGCTCACTGACATCTCAGTCATGACTAAATGGTTTTGCTAGAAATCGTGGCACTGTGTGAACCTTCCTCTTTTGTACCCATATTTCATTTTCTCCTCCATCCTCAAAGTAAAACCTGTAGAAATGTGCACAGACAAGTCTGTAGAACTACCCCTGCAGCGAGTGGTTGATCAGATCCTTGTTGACTGCAGGGGGCTTGTTTTCAGAGCATTACTATTCAGCCTGCAGGAAGATTCATTCCCAGAATGTTAAAGCTGATGTTAAAACAAACCACGTGCTTTCTGGTAAGGCAGCTAAAAGGATAAGGAAATGGCCAATGATGATCTGCCACTGTTTCCTAATTAATCACAGGCTATTGCAATCTACCTGCTAAAAGGTGGGCAACCCTTTATGCTGACATTATCCCTGGGGGTCTTAATGATGCCCTCCAGGAATGTAGCATCATGCTTCATTTTCTCATTGGCTTTTGAAGCATCAAGTTGACTAGAGAGAAGAAAAAAAGCCATTTCTCTCCTGGTCTAAATAATATCACTGAAAGAACTTAAGTGCCACTGCTTTAAAACTGTCCAGGGGCTGTGAGTCAACCATGTTGGGTTARAATACAATTAAAGATATACTGCACAATTTAATGAGCTCTGCTCTAATTTTTTTTTTTTAAGCATGGATCCGTGGTCAGTGCTGTCAGAAGCAAGAGCAACTATTGGTTCATCAACAGGCAGATATCCTGAGTGGGACTGGAGCCCAAGTTCAAGTAGAAAGCATGGCCAAAGGCCCAAAACATACTGAGTCATAGACTTCAATGCTAGGATAGGCAATTACGGTGATGGACTCTGAGCTCTGACATAGTACAGGGCATGCGATCTCACAGAGTAAGTCATCATAGAATAGTTTGTTTTGGAAGGGACATTTAAAGGTCATCTAGTCCAATCCCCCTGCAATGAGCAGGGACATCTTCAACTAGGTCAAATTGCTCAGAGCCCCATCTAGCCTGACCTTGAATGTTTCCAGGGATGGGACATCTACCACATCTTTGGGCAACATGTTCCAGTATTTCACCACCCTCATTGTAAAAAATTTCTTCCTTATATCTAGTCTAAATCTACCCTCTTTTAGTTTAAAAACATTACTCCTTGTCCTATCACAACAGGCCCTGCTAAAAAGTCTGTCCCCATCTTTCTTACAGGCCCCCTTTAAGTACTGATAGGCTGCAATAAGGTCTCCCCAGAGCCTTCTCTTCTTCAGGCTGAACAACCCCAACTCTCTCAGCCTTTCCTCATAGGAGAGGTGTTCCATCCCTATGACTATTTTTGTGGCCCTCCTCTGGACCCGCTCCAACTGGTCCATGTCTTTCCTGTGCTGAGGGCTCCAGAGTTGGACGCAGTACTGCAGGTTGAGTCTCACCAGAGCAGAGTAGAGGGGCAGAATCACCTCCCTCGACCTGCTGGCCACGCTGCTTTTGATGCAGCCCAGGGTACGGTTGGCCKYCTGGGCTGCGAGCGCACATTGTGGGCTCATGTCCAGCTTTTCATCCACCAGTACCCCCAAGTCCTTCTCTGCAGGGCTACTCTCAATCCCTTGATCCCCCAGCCTGTATTGATACTGGGGGTTGCCCCGACACAGGTGCAGGACCTTGCACTTGGCCTTATTGAACTTTATGAGGTTCACATGGGCCCACTTCTCGAGCTTGTCCAGGTCCCTCTGGATGGCATCATGACCCTCTGGCGTATCAGCCACTCCTCCCCCCACCTTTGGTGTCATCTGCAAACTTGCTGAGGGTGCACTCGATCCCACTGTCCATGTCATTGATGAAGATATTAAACAGTACCGGTCCCAATACGGACCCCTGAGGGACACCACTCATCACTGATCTCCATCTGGACATTGAGCCGTTGACCACTACCCTCTGGATGCGACCATCCAACCAATTCCTCATCCACCAGACAGTCCACCCATCAAACCCATATCTCGCCAATTTAGAGAGAAGGATGYTGTGGGGGACCATGTCAAAGGCCTTATTCAGATAGACGACATCGGTAGCTCTTCCCATGTTCACTGATGTAGTCACTCCATCGTAGAAGGCCACTAGGTTGGTCAGGCAGGACTTGCCYTTGGTGAAGCCATACTGGCTGTCTCAAATCACCTCYCTGTCCTCTATCTGCCTTAGCATAGCTTCTAGGAGGATCTGTTCCATGATCTTTCCAGACACAAAGGTGAAGCTGACAGGTTGGTAGTTCCCAGTGTCCTCCTTTCTACCCTTTTAAAAAATGGATGCAATATTTCCCCTTTTCCAGTCAGCGGGAACTTCACCTGACTGCCATGACTTTTCAAATATCATGGAGAGTGGCTTGGCAACTACGTCAGCCAATTCCCTCAGGACTCTGGGATGTATCTCGTTAGGTCCCATAGACTTAYGTATGTTCAGGTTCCTCAGGTGGTCAYGAACCCGAYYTTCTCTTACAGTGGGAGGGACTTTGCTCCCTCAGTCCTCATCTTGTGGTCCATCCACTTGAGAGGTGTGGGAAGAGAGGTTGCCAGTGAAGACTGAGGCAAAAATGTTGTTGAATACCTCAGCCTTCTTGTCTGCTGCTACCAGTTTGCCAGTCTTGCTCATCAGGGGGTGTACGCTTTCTTTGACCTTCCTTTTCTGGCTGACATACCTGTAGAAGCCCTTCTTATTCTTTGCATCCCTTGCCAAGTTCAGCTCCAGCTGCACCTTGGCCTTCCTGACTCCATCCCTACACAACCAGGCAGTGTCCCTATACTCTTCCCAGGATACCTGCTTCCACTACCTGTGCATGCCCTTCTTGCCCTTTAGTTTGACAAGCAGGTCTTGACTCAGCTATGCTGGTCTCTTGTCTTCCTTAATGCATCCGGTTCAGTCAGTCAATCCAGTCTAATCCATCTGTCATGGCTAAGAAAGTGTGGATCTCTGTTTACAGTTTGAAAAGTCTGCATCTATGTGAACCTTTGTGGGAGATGTCATACTCCAACCTAGGTGGTCGGAAGAACAGCAGAATATGTCATCATGTGTACCTGGCAAAAACATCACAACCACATAGGAAGCCTGTGGCAAAGTAGGAACCTTGCAGGTTTCCCAAGATACTTTCCAATGCCTTTAGTACAACAGAATTCTTTCTTCAGTGATCCTCACAGTCTGCATCTTGGGTGTTTGTGTTTGATCTTTTTCATATGTAGTTAACTTATGGTTAAATCCAAAGACGTAAAGAAAATCCATGGTGTGTCTAGAAAAAGGACATCTTGGATCACAGACAACTTCCCCTTCCATTTGCCTTGATAATATTCAGGGTGCTTAGCTCTTCATAAACTCCATTTAGGTAAAAGTCATGACTTTAACGTGAGTAAGAACCACATTTTCAGCACACTATTTAGGAGCAAATGCATAAGGGATATTTATCCTTGTATTTCAGCACCTAAACAAAAATATTCCTCATCTAATACCTGGAGGAAATATCATTCTGCAGTGTAGTACTGGAGCTAATTCTTAATTTGAAGAAGTTTAAGTTAGCTCTTTTTGACTACTTCTTGAGACAGCCTATCAAGCTAGAGAGATGACTGGTCTCTTCCAGTGCTTCCTTTTCTTTCCCTGCTTCTCAGCCTAAGATATCCTCCCTCATGAGTTTGAAGGGGATGCGCATTTCCTTGTGCTCCTTTTACTATTCCTTCATTAATAGGACAATCACCCAGCCATCTCCTGGGGGACTTGCTGAAGCTGATTGACTTTTCAAGCTGTTCCCACTTTATTGATCTTCTGTCTGAAAAAATTCCAACAGGTTTATTTTCCCAAGACAAAGTGTTTTGTGTTAGATGAGCTTCTGAGTGCTGAATGCAAGAGATGACAGGAAAAGGAGGCTTTTCTGGGGTAAATTTAAGCTTGAACCAACTGTGCTTTGAAAGATATTAGGCAGTGAGGTCTTAAGGCATGATAGTGCAGGAACGATAAATTGTGTGCTTTCTGAGTTGCCTATAACTCACAAGCAGTTGGTGGGGAAGAGGGGGATCCCCATGTTGAGCATCTGCTATGCGGATCACTGTAGTGGTTTAACCCGGCAGGCAGCCAAATGCCACACAGCTGCTCGCTCACTCTCCCCCCCTGCAGCGGGACGGGGAGAGAATTGGAAAAAAAAAAAGTTTCACGGATTGAGACAAAGGCAGTTTAATAGAAAATAAGGGAATAATAACAATASTAATAATATAATAATGATACAATATACGAAATGAGTGATGCACAATGCAATTGCTCACCACCTGTCGAGAAAATGGCCAAAAACGATCGCCGCTTCCTGGACCCCCCCGCCTTCATATACTGRGCATGACGTCACATGGTATGGAATACCCTGTTGGCCAGCTGGGCTGGCTGTCCCGGCTCTGCTCCCTCCCAGCCTCTTTTGCGCCTGGCAGARCATGGGAAGCTGAAAAGTCCTTGAGAAGTAGATTACCTAGCAGCAACTACAAACATCAGTGTGTTATCAACATTCTTCTTATACTAAATCCAAAACATAGCACTAGGAAGAAATGTAACTCTATCCCAGCCGAAACCAGGGCAATCACAATCATTTATTGACCTTGATAATAAACAATAAGCTTACCTATTTAGAAAGTCTGTATAGACACAAGCTTAGACCTCAGTGTCTGCACTTTGAAGAAATGCTAACTAGAATCGAGGCTGTTAATCCTTGTGCTCAGGGAATGAATAAGACTCACACTAAACCAGTGCTAGTATGAAATATCTACATGCGGTGTAGCACTGGATTTAACTGTTTTGAGAGGATTAATYCAGCTGCTGATCTGACTGTTGCCCAAGCTAAGAAACTGGGTGACAGGTGACTGGTTTCTTCCATTTTTGCATTTATATCCCTGTCCTTACATTTCTCAACCAAAATCCTCTGCTCTGAGGAACTAGGAGAGGATGTAGTGGCATAACCTGACTGTCTGGATGAGAAAGGGAGTCATTTGGGACTGTTCAGAACAACCTTAGCTTATTGCCCAGGGACCCAGCTGCATAACCAGGCTACCCTGCAAAGCAAGTGGTGCAACCTACCTAAAGGCATTGTCAGCTGTGTAATGCAGCCTGAGAGCTCCTTCTGTCTTGTGAATTACGTYGTCTGTGTTACGAGATGCTCAAAAACATTAGTGAATGGTTCAGAAGGCTGGGAGAATTTGCAGGCCCTGTCGTAGATATTTCAGTGGTAACTGAAGTGGATAAACCTCAAAGGATTCAGGAATGCACGGATTTTATGTTTTTATTTATTTATTTATTTATTTCCTGTATAGAAAGAGAGCTTGTGCTGGAGACTGTTCTGGTGGGAAAATGTCATTGCAAAAAMCTTGTTCAGAGAAATATTAGCCTGAGACTTATTTGTGTTCTTTTCTGGCTCCAAATTCTCTTTGCTTCTTAAGAAAACCAAACTTGCACTATTGCTTTGTCTTGTCCATGCAGATTTAAACTTCTGAAGTTTCTTAGAAATGCAGAATTCTCACAAATGCAAAATTGTGAAGTGTTTGCAAAATGCTAGGATCCTCTTGTTAATGTTGCTATTAGCCTGTATGTTTGTAGATACACACAGGTACAGTGGGTCCTGACTTTTATTGTGTAAATTTGTGTAGATCTGCTAATATTATTCATTCACTTGAATGTAATAGGGTCACATTGTCTTAAACTAATTGGGGGATCTGGACCTGTCTTATTAGTTGTAGAAAAGTAGCATGTAGRGGCTCTCAGTCATGTTGTGACTGGAGGTAAAGATGTGTTCCTAAGTCTAGAACAGATTTCTTGTATTGTTAGTCCTCAACTGCCTCAGGTGGCTGCATCCCATGAGCTTTTTATTTTTTTTTTTGGGAACACTAAGAGCCAATCTTTTCCCAGGAAGCTAAGTTAACTAAGTGGGAAACTGGAGTGCTGAGGAGCCTTGCCTGGGGTCAGGCAGGATATCTGTGGTATTTATGTTCAGGCTGTGTGGGTGTGCTGCTGGGGGCAGTAACCTTTGTGGGCCACAAGCAGAGGAGTTGCAGGTAGACATAAGGCTTGTGGGAGAGGGGTCAGCTAAGGTAGGGGGTGGAAYGTGTTTCAGGCTGAATGTAAAAGTTGGTTTGGGAATTGTCTGCAACTTTTAATATCTGTGTCTTAGGAACTGGACTAAACTACCTCCATCACTACCCTCTTTTTTAACTACATCAGTTTTGCAAAGATTTGCTTATAGTTTGAATAAGTGAACATGCCTTGTGTTACATTTGAGATGACTCACATTCATCTAATGTCCCCACAGTACTRCCTACCACTGATCCCAAAACAGGCAGACAGTGTCAAAGGCGAGTTTCTGGCCACAGCTGCCATCCCAGGGGGCATGAGTGGACACTGATGTTGGTATCCCCAGCTGGGAAACTGAGATTTGAGACCCCTGTCCCCCCTCTTACAAGGGTGAGGTGACCTACTGTCAGGGTAGTTTGCATTGCCCAGTGTGTACTTATTCTCTGAGTGGTWGGAAGGACTTCTTTGTCATCCACATCTAGCACAGAAATATAGAGTTTAGTGATGGGGCAGTTCCATAGCCTCCCCTCAGCATTTTGTTCAATACACACTTAAGGGGAGTTCCACTTTAAATGCACCTAATAGCATGGTTGTTAAATTGAACCTCTACAATTCCTTCAGAAAATCCTACATTTAAAGCGCTTTCCTTTTGCTATAAAATAATGCAAATTAAAATGATTAGCTACTTAAGAGAATTGTTACAGAAGCATTTTTAGCTATAGTAATGAAAGTAGAAAAGGGCGTAGGAAAGGCCTTGTTTCTAATTAATAATCTAATTAATATCTGATTAATTAATAAGGCTTTGTCATCAAAGCTGTCTTTTATCTTTGAGGCTATTAAAGTGTCCTCTAGACCAAATTTCTTGAATATGTCTTGATAAGGCCATCTTTGCTGAGTCAGTCAAGTGCTTGGAATCAAATCAGTATGCTGCCTTATCAGGGATGCATAAAACACCTCTTTGGAAAATTAGAATACATCAGAATCAAGAACACGATAAATATGTCAGATCTTTTAGACAGTACAAATGGGAAGTGAGTAATGATGATTTGTAGTTCTTCAGAGCTGTACAAAAGTAATGCATAGATTTCACAGTAGTGAAATGACCAGAGCAGAAAAAGGAGAGACCTTTGTGAAGCCAGACTGTCTTAGCTCCAGATTGCCCCTGTTTCATGGCAACTGAACTATGTCTTGGGTGGTGTCTGCAGGGATGTGGTGTCCTAGTCTCAGGTCAAAAGCAGTAAGATGATGATTCAGATTCTGATGTCCTTGCTGAGGCTGCTGATGTGGATATGACATGATGCCTGAATAGCTTTCATGTTTGTGCTTCTGTGAGGTACAGTTTCTGTCAGTGGGCATCAACTTTGCCTGGCCACGATAAGGATTGCCAGCAGGTCATCAGTGGTGTAATGGGGCAAGATGCAATGAGGTGAAGTGCTTATCCCAGCTTTTGAGGAGAAGCCACTTCACATTCCTCAGGTCTTTGTTTGTATTCTTGATTCTGCCAGCAACCATTGGGAAATCCCTGTCACATTTCTTTGCTTGTCTCTGCTCTCTACACTTTGTAAAGCTATAGAGTGTGTATGGCACAGTGTAGTCCTGGTATCATTTGGCACCTACTTCTAGTAGTAATTTTCATACATATCCCCACAGAATAACATTTAAAACATAGAGCACTGGTAGATTACAACAAATGATGAACTTTTGATCTCAGGCAGGATGACTGAGGTCATTCCCTTCATTTGTACTGCCAGCTCAGTGCATGAACTTTTCTAATCCATCTAGTGTGAGATACACCTTGCCTTGTTCTAGCCATCTAACAGTTGAGTGTGTATTGGTTGCTCTGGTATCCCTTTACATTGAAGGGATGAAGACACCTTAAAAGAGCAATACATCCTCACCTATTTTAGGATGAATGAGTCATTCTCTGAAGTTAACATTCTCTGACTATAGTTAGAGAGAAAATGTGGACAGGCTTGGGAGCTAGAGCTAAATACCTAGTTTGTAGGTAGCTAAATTTAAGATGAGGTAAATGGCCATGGTATAGAGAAGATGGGGTCTTACTTATAGCTGGGGAAGTAGAGTCATTTTAGTATCAGTAGGAAGCACCAATCTTTGTTGCTTTTGTGTCTCCTTATTGTGGGCTATTCTGCAGCAGAATATAAAGCGATGCTTAGTAACCACTACACCTGCAGCCTGCTGATGGTGAATGCTATTTAGATACCAAATGGCACATTGTTCTGGAGAGTCAGTGATTGCTGGGGATATCCAAAGCACCACTGTGTTCCTACAGGACAAGTAGAACAAGAATGGTGCAAACATATGGCTTTCAAGTTAGTCCCCACTGACCCTGTAGGCTAAATATACAAAAACTACATCTCCAGAGACTCTTCATACCCATGTGGGTAGTCATGTCTACTAAGGAATGACTGGTGAGAACAGTCCCCCTGCCTTGTGGGATGGTGATCAAATGAAACACTGATGAGCAATCAGCCACTAGAAATGTGACTGATATTCACATCTCCTGTGCTTTATTGCCCGTAAATCCAGAGGTGGAATGTTCTGTATCCTTTTGTCCTGAGACATCCAGAGTCCCCCCAAAGGCTCATATTGAATAAACAGGAGAGGATACCTTTCCTGTCAAAAATAAAAAAGAAGAGAAGCATCTGCAAGAAAAAAAGAGAAGCCAGTGTTCCTAGTTAACTCCTATCTCCTTAATTCTGAACTGTGAATCACAATGACTAATGCATCATGGCAGCTCATTTTGCCTTGCCAGTCTCCACTATACATTATAAATTGAAATTTATCAACAAAGGTCATCTTCAAGTCTTTCAGATGTTTGGTGATGGGAATTGTCATGAATCAAAAAAGAAAGGGGATGGAGGAAGGGTGCTGGTATCATAATAGAAATTGGGGTGGGTATTCTGCTGTTTAGATGACATRCAAACTAAAAGGAAAAAAATAATTTTCCAAGAGAAATTACCAAAACTATGATCTGCTTGAACTTCTTTTTCCCCAGTGGGATCTATGGTTTTAGGTATTTTGAAACTTTGTGGAACTCAAAGTCCCCTTAAAACTGGTGGGTTACTGTTCCGGAAGTATTGAGGATGGAAAACCTTGTGTAGGATGGCAGAAAGTGGTTTTATTTAGGTCTTTTTAAAAACTCTGTGTTTTTGCTGATATACTTGGACAGTTGTTTTTTTCAAGAAAGATCTTCCTGTTAAAGATTGGTCTCTGAGGCATCCATGAGAAAAGATGTAATTGGATTAGAAAGAGTAGTCATAGGATGATCAGAGATATGAATAAGTTGTACAAGGAGTGGCTAAATAAATGAGGAGTCTTCAGACTGGAAAAAAGAATCTGTGGGGAATATGACAACAATCAGTGAAATCACAAACGGCAGCATGGTGCTCCATGGTTTCATTCTTGTTAAGTGGTAGCAGTGGGCTCTGAAATACATTATCAAGTTAAAACAAAAGGGAGCATCTCTTCATACAGCACACAGTTGTGGTGTTTATTAACATGTGATAATGAAGTTGCAAAGTTTCCCTGTGGGGTTAGACAGATTATTGGAACTAAAAGCCCATGATGGCTCTTACACACAAAGGCATCGTCTTCAATTTAGGAAGTTCATGATATTGCTGTAGACTGGGAAAATACACCAGGAAGCAGTACCATATGCTTTCTCAGTTTCTGTTCACTTCCCCAGACTTTCATTGTTGTCCTTAGTTTTCTTTAGTGAGATGGGAACAARGAGAGACAGTTGTTTATGTTTGTAGTTGTAAAATATTCTGACTTTATATTTATTACAGTCACTTTAAAATCATGGTTGGGTAAAAGCAAGCTCTTAGCACAGCAAATGTACTCTGCTAAGTGAAAGATTCACAGAGTACAGATACTCGAATTTCCTTGGTTAGTAAGTAGGCACAGCCCAACATGGCAGTTGTTTTTTTGTCTGTTTGGGCTTTTTGTTTGTGTTTAGGTTTTGGTTGKTTTTCGTTTGTTTGTTTTTGTGTGGTTTTGTTTGTTTGTTTGTTTGTTTTTGTTTTGTTTTTGTCAGGAAAAAAGTGTCCTTGTGTGTGAACAGGTCAGCCAGACAGGCTTGCACAGGTAAGAATGGATCCTTCTGGGAACTGCCTCATTGTAAGTGAAATTAGGCTCCACTGTTGCAGGCTGGGAGCTGGACCTGGACTCCTCTGGTTGCCTTGAGGTTGGGAATGATGTAGTCCTGGAGAGGCAAAGAAGGAGAGCCCGGGGTGCTGGGCTAGCAACGAYGGGTGGCACCACATCTGCTGCTTCTGGGGGAGCATTGCTAGACTTGCACCCATTCCCTGCCTTGGCAGTGGCAGCAGTCACCCTGCCTTTCCAGAGCTCCAGCTGGGGCTGGATTAGCTGCAGGGCCAACTCTGTATTTCTGTCCCAGGCATTTGGCTGCCCAAGGCAGACTCTGGCTTTGTCTGGGCTCATAAGCAGCCCTAAGAGAGGAAAGGTTGCATCTATCTTTTGTATCTAAATATGAAAAATGGTTTGGGAGTGTTCAGCCACCAACAGCCATAGTCGCCAAAAGCCAGGAACTAGTCTAAAATGTTCAACAAGGAAGAAAAGGAATAATCTCAAAGAGTTAAGAAAGGCAGGGCAAGAGCATGCTAAATGACTGATATCCTTTCTAAGGGGAGCAGCCCTCTGCCCTCCCTGTAAGTTAGTAGGACCAATTTCCCATGTGGTGTGGTAATTATTGTGTGGTTGTCCTGGTTCCTGATTTAGGACTCTGTGCTCCAGTAAGAACCCACTTAGCCATTTGGTGCAAAGCAGAGTGGTGGGGTTAGTGCTGAGTCCTGAACCACTTATGGTCACTAGGGTAGCTGGCCAAAGGGGTTTACAGCTGGGGCTACCGCAGGGGGTGGTCAGGCTGGACTCAGACTCAGGAGGGGTCTCTTCTCAATGTGTCATAGCTTCAGAAAGGTCTTTATCTCAGGGAGGGTAATTTGAGGGGGAGGAAGGGGAAGGAAGACACGGAAACAAATTGTTCTACAAGCAATGGAAGTTTGGCAGCCTGACTTCTTGTGTTGTGCATTGGGTTCTTTGTAGTGTATTAGTATGTGAGCTGTGTTTGAATGTTTTCCTGCAGCTGGATGTTCAGAGAGATGTGCCTGCTCTCATGTCTCCTGGGATTTGGTTTCATGCTGTAGCTTTTCTCCGAGCGCTAATAAGTTTGCTCTCCTTTTGCCAGTTGCTGGTCTTCATGAAACTTGTAGAAACTTTTTTACTCTYGGGTTTTTGTTTCTCTGTCAATCTGGGAGAAAATCGGCCAATGGGTAAAAACAAGAAGTTGTTTGGTGGTATGGAGAGACAGGCACACTGCAGGCAGTTAGTTTGCAGGCACTTGAGGAGAGAAACAAATGTTAATCTGGGCTATGTGTATTCCTGTTGCTCTCTGAAGTGCACAGAGAATCGGGATATTCTCCTGCTCATTTAAGCAGAGCTGTGCCCCCACGCGGTTCTCAACGTGGGGCTGCGTGTGTGTGTGTGTAGTGGGACTCTGATCTGGAGATGAATGCATAAGCTTTAGTATCTTAGGAAAAAGGCTGAGAATCCAAAATCAAAACCATACCTGGTCCTTCTCCACACACAGTCGGGGAGAGTCACAGATGCAGAGAAGAACCCCCTGACAGGCGAGTCGGTGGCACATGTACATTCCAGGAGGTTGACTTGTCCCTCCCAGCCACCCAGTGCCGGCATTTGCAGCTCTTTTGCTCCTGAGAGACTGATACATATTTTATAGCCTATCTCCATAGCTGAGTAGCTGAGATGGCAAATAAACAAAACCTCCTTTCTCTGCCTGACAGAGCCCTGAGATGGAAACCATCTGAGAGGAGGACTCCTCTGAAAGCTATTCAGTTGGCATTCTCTCTGCCTCTCCACACCTGTACTTCATATCCCTGGGATGAGCAAGTCTTACCACAGCATTAAAGTCTGCTGGCTCAGGCCCRTTTGTCGAATTCACAGGGAAGCTCAGGCTCAGACCTACAGGAACAAGATGGATTTTGTTAGCTCTTGGTGCACTGAGTTGTGACCAGGTTTGGTAGAGAGAAGCTCCTCTGCCTGCGTGTGCCCCTTGAGCCCTGCTCTGCCAGACTGTGGGACAGCRCTTGCAGCAATGGTTAAAACACGTTGTGGCCCATCAGGGGAGGGCAGTGGAATCAAGCAGGTGATTTTCTTTCCCAACTATTTATAATAGAATATGATTATGGGAGAATTTACAGTCTCCCAATAAATTAATTACATTCTAAACCTTGCTTTTCCAAAGGGAATATGTAGAATTTGGTGCCACAGCCTGTTCAGGGAAAGCCCATGTTTATTTGGTTATATGAATATGACTCTTGTGTTGCACTGAATCAAGTCTTTCTTAATGTTAACCAAGACTAGCAAAGAGATTCTTCCTCATGGCTGGTAGGAACTGCTAGTTATAAAAATMAAAAATCTGAATTGGAGTAGACAATGTTCCATTCAAGACTGGACTACCCCTTGAGTTTTATTGCTTTTCACTGTGCAGCCTTTCTTGGGGTATTGCCAGCAGCTTGGTTTGCACCATGGAAAGCAGGATAAGGGGGACAATGAAATGCTGTAAGATCAATGTATAAGGACATGTGGGACAAAATATATGGACTGAGCTTTTACAGGCTTTGTATATATAGCCAGAGTTCCATTCCACATTGTAACAGTTTCTGTGCTACCAGGGGCATAACAAGGTGCAACAATTTGTTTTATGAAAGCACTGTTAATAACCCTTTTATGTATACACGTGTGTGTGGTTAGAAGCAATCTGCAAATATCAACTTGAGTCTGAAGGCAATAACAGCCTTCCAAAATGATGAGACTCCAGTGATGGCTTCAATGGAGCAACCCAGAGGAGAACCAGCTAGGCAGGATCAGTTGGCCATAAAAGGCCCAACCAAAGTTAAAGCAGGAATTTGGGGTGTGACTCATGGAAAGGGTCTTTTGTATCACTGAGTCTTTTGTCATTTTGTTATAACTGCAACCTTTCTTCCCCTCCACTCCTTTAATAATGTGCTTTGAAGTGGATCCTATTCTGACCAGAGGAATGGGAGAAAACATGGTATCCAGTCTGCTTGTAGTGTCAAGCAACTGTAAGGACATGTGGGCTAGTTAATTTGCAGTTAGAAGTCTTTGACTGCAAAGATAAGTAATTAGTAAAGGAGAAGGGTTCAAGTTAAGATTAAAAGCTGAGCCAGAACTGTTCTTTTCCACCTGTGGGTCACATCTCTTCAAATGTTCAGGCTTGGGTTGCTATAATTAGGCACACATTTTTTTTTTTTTTTTCCTAAATACTTGTTTTCAAATTAGGCAATTTGGTGGTAGGAGTTTAGCAGGTTTGAGGATCAAGCCACACACTAGATGAGTATAGAAGCTGGAATGGCTAATTGTAGATGCCTGCTTTTTAAAAAATGAACTATTACCTTTGCAAGCTTTCAGTTTCTTCATCTCTAGAATAGAGATAATATTTCCCAGTATGGCCCKTGGGACTTTGCTAGTTTGAATGGTTTAACACAAGACAAAAGCTTCAGATTCTTTGGATGGGAAAGTGCTATGGAAATACAGTATATTATTGTGATATCCTTTGAGACGTTTCTGTGAAGCCAGTGGTGACTGTCATGATAATAAAGAAAGCCTTAGAGAATCTAACGAAATAATGATCCTACTTCCTTTCTAGCTATTCTTTGAAAGGGCAAATGCAATGAGTGATAATGGTTTAATGAGAAAGAGTCATTAGGGCATCCAGGCTGCATCTTTAGAAGTGCAAGGCATTTTGGGAGATCTGAAAATGACTCAGAGAACAAAACCAAAGTAGCTTTGTCAGATTATTAAACTGTTATTTGTATTCTCTTTGAATGCTGATTGAAACCAATGATCTCTTTCCCTGGCTGGTGGCTGGTACATGTGTAGTCCCTAATGTGGCTTGTTCGGGGCTTCAGTGCTGTTGGAAGTGTGAGATCAAGGAAGTACCTCAGTGCTTGCCCTCTGTGCGTTACCCTCTGCCTAGAGCTTAGTGTTACTTGAGGATTCCTGACCTGATGAATTTGCATGTATAGGAGGCCTCGTGTAGTGGAATTAATTGGCCTGATTATTCAGTTTTATTAATCGAGCTGCTTCAGTTTCAAGCTTGGCTGGAGGGGGAAAGCTGCAAGGTTTTTTATGTGGTATAGATACTTAGCGAGACAAGACCTTCAAATTCTTTGGATGGGAAAGTGCTATGGAAATACAGTACATTATTATAATATCCTTTGGGATATCTCTGTGAAGCCCAGCACTATGCATTAGTACAAAAGAGTATTAAGTGTAAATAGAGCTAGTATTAGCTCTATTTTAGTATTAAAGAGCTAAACCAGAACACAAGGAAGTTGTTTAAGACTTGAAGCACCCCTGACTGCTGAGTGTTCAAAGGAGGAAGGTTGGTTCAACCCACTTAAGGCCAGAACTAGTTTGCAAAACATTTAGGAATTGTGCTTTAAAGATGCACAGAAGAAAATGTGTTGGAGCCACATCAGTGATAAAACACTGACTTTTTGAAGCTTTTGACTTCATGGTTCCTACTACTTGGAAGCCTGAAAACAACTCTCTGGTTTTGTGACATGGCCTTTTTGGTGTCATTCTGGACTCCACTAGCAGAGGAAAGCCAGCATAGCTGGGTGCAGATTCTGGCATCGCTCAGTTTCTGCAGCCACTTGAGTGGGAGCCTGGAGCTGCTGGGCGCAGTGGCACTGTTCGCTGTGATGCCAGAAGGGTGACTTGGGCCATTTCTCTGCTAGACTGACAAGGAGCTGAGGATTGGTCTCAGGCAGAACGTCAAAGCTGTGGATGCTGGAGGCTTGCTGAGCTTAGAAAATCAGAAAATTCCTGGAGCTAGTTACTGGGAAAGGCACTGAATTTGCTACTTGTTCTCTAATCATCTGTTTAGTAAAAAGCATGATTAGAGAAGAGGGCAGGGGCCATGAATTCTCATCTTAATAAAATCATGGTCATGTCCAGGTAGGCTTTTTGTGAGGGTCTTTCCTTGTCCACCTGATAAGGATTGTGTTTGCTCTGTCCATATGACAGAAG
Source organism: Oceanodroma leucorhoa (assembly GCA_030449065.1). NCBI lineage: Eukaryota > Metazoa > Chordata > Aves > Procellariiformes > Oceanodroma > Oceanodroma leucorhoa. Next base: position 1,724,021 of record JASVER010000017.1, read on the forward strand.
CTGTGTAGAGTCAGGAGCTGGGTTCTCCTCATTGTTTGGATGGGGTGCGTGAGCTTTTCATGCAGGTTGTGACACCTCTCCTAAAGCAAGCTGGTGCTGACCACTCTTCAGGTGTGGGATCCTGTACTAGGTAGCTGTTGATTTGTTATGGTATGAAAAATCTTGTTTGTTAGGCAAAGTAGAGCATGAAAACAGCAGAGAAACAAGCAGGGCAAAGCGAGGTTTCAAACATGCCCACAAATGAGGAGGAGGAAGCTACAGAAAAGCCTCTGTGACGAAGCAGCCCTTTTCCCCAGTCACGAATGGGTAATGCCACCCCCAGATCATCTGCTCCTCCGGGTGGGATTTGCTAGTGTAGGGGCCTGAATCTGTCCCTGTAACTCAGAAAAATTAAATGCCTGGCACGAAGTGGGATGGGGGTGACTGAGGACTCAAGATGCCAGTTTAGGTACATTTTTATCTAGATGTGAGTTCAGCTGTTACAATTCTGAGCCACATTTGGATCCCCATCTCCAAGTCAAAAATCAGCCTACTTAAATAAAACTGTTGTTGATGGGTTTAATTTGGATTCTTCTGTGGGATTTGTCTGAAAAGAGAATTTGTGCTAAGGGTGCTGCTGAGATCAGAGTCCTCTCATGTAGATATCATTTGCAATCCTTCACCGGCACATGAGAGCAGAGCCTCCTCTAAAGTCCATCTTCACAGGTGCACCACAGCTCCCCAGGTGCATAGGATCAATTGATGCAGAGACAGACCCTGCCCCAAAGGACTCAAATTTCCTTCTCCTTTTTGCTGGCCACCCTGAATGAAACACAAAAGCTTGAGTTTTAAGGGTAATAATGCTCAAGCTGTAACTCTGAGCATCTGTTCACCCAGTTGTTTCCTTCCGCTGAGCTCTAATAACCACATAAACTCTTTTTGTCTCCTCTTTTCTCCAGGTCGACAGACTATGGCACTACCTATGAAAAGCTAAATGACAAAGTAGGCCTGAAGACTGTGCTGAGCTACCTTTATGTCAGTCCCACTAACAAGAGGAAGGTAAGGGAGAGCCATCGAGTTGGTAGCCATAGAAACAAAGTTACAGCATTCTGTTCATTCTGAGAGGAAATATGATCCTAAAGTGAAATCCGTTGGTAATTCACAAGAGCTTGAATTTACCATCTAAGTTGCACTAGTGCAATTCCRTGGAATCCAGTAGAATTATGCCTGTTTTTGTGATAGGGATGGAGTCCTTAATCTCCTACTGAATGTGTTAATAAATAAAAGGGAGAGAAATAAAGRGTTGCTTCTATTTGCTTCTGACTGTTACACCTTTAAAGAAGCTGAACTCACACAAATGTTTCTGGGACTCTTGCTTACTCTGGCTTTGGCTAATACGCCTCTCCCTGCCTTTTCTGTCTCCTTATTATTAGAAATACTGAGTAAAAGGCATTTATTTCTGCATCTGACTCTTTTCCTTTTTATGCTTTCCCTAGCTAGAAGTTGGCGGTAAAGATGTAAATGACATTTTCATTGGTTACATCATGTAAGGGGGCTGAAAGCAGAATATGCCTGGGAGAGTGGGTGGGAGACCTAAGATTTGATTTGAATGTGTAGGAGAGAAGATGAGGTCATAGCTTTCAAACCCCCGGCTCACGCTTCCCACGTGATGCAATTAGGGCTGCAGCCGGCTCACAAAGTGCAGCCCAGGAGTTACTACTCAGTGCCTCTTTGGTTTAAAATTATTGCCTGTGTTGATTGAAGGGAGGTAGTGGGACAAACAGGCTTTCAGCTACCCACAGAAATCAATGTGGGAGGGCTGCAGCACGTAGCTAATTGCTGGCAGTGGAGATGTGTTTGGATGGGGTGCAGCCCATTCCGCTTGATCACTTCCAAACTGCCCCTCTCCTGTCTCCATCAATAGGTTTCCAAACTAGTATTTTGCTACTTGTACTGTTCTTTTTACTACTATTGTGTTTTCCATCACCGGTCAGTCTGCAGAGGTTTCAGGATTGATGTTTATTTCCGTGTATGCAACCTTAAGGCAGCCATAGCTCTGAATACTGTCAGCAACAATATATGTGTGTTTGGATCTATAGAGGAGAGAAAGAATGCAGGCAGGGGTCAGCTTATATTTTTTCTGATACAGAAGCTGAATTCTCGTGAAAACTACCCTGACTTCTTTTTTCTGAGCAAAATGGAATGAAGATGTTTCGTAATGAGCTCTCCCGGCCTTCACACCCCTCCCATATGCAGTATGGTGGGCACTGAAGAGTTAATTCTTCTTCATTCTGTTTCTAAAGCAACTCTGCCCACCCAAAATCAGAGGCAATATGCTCAGTTACAAATCCTAYGTCACTGGTGTAAAGCCTCTCTCACAAATCGGCGTACTAGGATATATGATTATCTTCTAGCAATTTCTCAAGCTATCGAGCTTTACAGATTAACAGTCTTTTCTCTCCTTTTTTTATTAATAACACCTACACTTCATCATATAGTGGCATGCAGACCAATCTTTACCTGCTGTTTTCTTATTTCAGATAACATTTTTAAATTTTTTTTTTTTTGTGTTATGTCTTAAAGAAATGATTTCTGGACCTATCTGTCTGTCTTCCCTCTTCTCCTCCCTTCTGAAAAATCTTTTGAAATGGAGAGATGAGCTGTAAGCAAAACACGTAGGAAACCAGCTTCAGTGCTGGCTGCTGTGGGAACAACTTGTTTTCATTCTTTCTATCTCTGCTAAATATATGGGCACTGTTACTGTGCAKGGTTAAACAGGTGGTTTGTCTGAACCCAGAGATGACTCTTTTTTGTTGACCATCAGAGCAATTCCAAGCATCCATGCAGCATTTGAAAAACGCCTGGAGAAGGTGTCACTGGACTGGAGCATCTGGGATTTGTCAAATTCAGTATCAGGTTTATTGTCCACCTACCCCTTACAGATTCATGAGGTTGTGTGCTGCAAAAAACACACTTGGGTTCTTCTCCAAGTCACTGTGGGTGAACATTGTTACAGTGGCCTGCAGAGAGTAAGCATCATGTTTTTGCTGAGCTCCTGAGGACAACCACCGATAACGAATCACAAAGCAATAGGTGAATCAGTTGCACCCCAGTAGAGAAAGTCCAGATCCCTTGTGTTTCACCTCTAACGGCACAAGTGCTGGCTAGTTGAACACAATGCAGTGATCTCTTGTGAGCCTCAAAAATAGGTCTTTGTTTGAGGCGATAAACGGGGAGGGAGATAYGAAAAGTAACACATGTACACAGGGCCTGTGTGCACACAGTGAATCGTGCAGACCCTTTCCAGGCAAGATATTTTCCTCTGAGGCATTAGCTCCCAGGTACTGACTGGACCCTGCGTGCCTCGCAGCTCCTGTCGATTTTTGATTGGGTTGCACACTGTTGCTAGCCTTGGCTGCTCATTAGTGCTTAGAGGATTAGCAGTTACTTGGAGGAGGGGAAAAGCTTTCCATACATTCATTCCTAATTGATTTACTAGTGAGAAGGATAATTACCTCTCAGCTACCCTGCAGAACTACAGTGGGAATTACCTGTCAGATTTCTTTGAACACCCAAAATGCCTCTCTTCAGCTGTTAAATAGGAATTATGCATTCAGCCAAATGCCAGTTATATAAACATAATTTACCTGAATTGTGGCATAACCCTGGGCTCAATTATGAGGCAATAGGATTTAAATGTTAGCTTTTTTCTTTCTTCTTTTAAAAGAAAAACTTTTTGTTTCTAATTTCTTTTTTGAAAATTTTTGGTGGGACTATTGTAAGGTTTTTGGCAGCTTCTGCTGTATTTCTCTGCTCAGTGCTGCCAGGTCATGGTGGGACGCTGATTTCTCAATACCAACATCTCTGCTTATTGTAATACGGGGGATCAGACAAGGCCAGAGTTGGAATACATGGGCTGAGCCGCTGGGTGAGGTATGGCTACAACCCACAGTCTGGGAGCCTGTGTCATTCCCCTTCTCTCTTGGTCCCAAGAAAGCCACACCTGATGCATGCCTTACCCTCCTGAATTATGGCACTCCAACACCCTTTTCTTACAAAGTGGATTCCTTTTGGAAGAAAAATTGAGCTTAATGTAGGAATGGTTTGGTGAAATTCTGGAACACATGCTACACGTGGAGGTCAGACTTGATGGCCTAATAGCTCTTTAGGCCTTAAAGTATTTAATTCTGTTTGGATTTAATTCTGCTCCCAACAAAGTTAATGTCTGAGCATCTGCTATATAACATTGATGGCAAAAGCAAGTCTCCAGTTAGCTTCGTGTATTGATGGCCTTCCTCTTTTAAGCTAAAAACTCTTGTTTCAGTTTGGGTTATATATTTAGTCAATTTTATTCCTTTCAAGTTCTTTTTAGTCTTCCTTCTAAGCTGCTCATGTGTGTGTCTCACATCCCTAACTGGAGAGCCCCAGCAGGGTGTTGAATACTACCCCCATCTGCATTTGGTGTCCCGTGGAGTATTGAAATGTCTTTCCTGACACAGCAGGCTGATAAATGCTGGAGTACCTGGAAGCAGCTGGTCTGTCAGTCCTGTCCTTGGCTCCTCAGTGCAACACTGTCAGTCACTAGTGTTTATCAGTGGGCAAAATCACCGTGGAGAGATCATGTCTTTGTGCCTGAAGARGAAAGAGGCAGCTGAATGGGGAAAAGGTGAAGAAACACAATCTCTACAGTTATCATGGTGGTGAATCCAGGACAGCCTCAGTTCTCCCTAGGCACCTCTTGGCTGTGCTGGTGTTTGGCACTTAGAGGCCAGAGTCAGTCTAAGGGTGTTCCTTGGTTTTACACGTTGCCACTGGGGGATACCAACCCTCCACACACACAGAGTTAACCAYGGCACAGAGCTGTGTAGCCAGGACGGAGCTGAGGTGGCTTTGGCTGTGTCCCCGTGTGGTGCTGGGCAGAGGCAGGGCTGGGTCGCAGAGTGCCTGCCCCCGGCTGCTGACCCAACCTGCCGATGGCTGGTTTTGGAGCTGAGATAGGGGGTGCCCATTTCCTAGAAATCACAAGAAGTTATTTGGAAAACGCACTTTGCCATTGTGCAATTTGAGGTTTGAAGCTATTATTAAATCAATATAACAACATGCAGACACCAGAGGAAGTTACCGATAATACTTCTTCCCAGCTATGATTCCTCTTGCTTGTCAAATATCATTGCTGGTGATCATGGCCAGCTTGGTGATCTGAGAGCACCCATCATTTGAAATGAGAYCACCCTGGAGTGCAGACATAAGGAAGCAGTCAAGCAGGCTGCAGCCCATCATGAATCCATAGCCTCTGGCTGCACCGGAGCAGAAACGCTTCCTGCTGTGAGCCAGGACTACTTCATCTTCCTGTGGAGCAGTTGTAGTGCTAATTCCCTTCTCCTAAGAACTAACAAGCTCAGGGCTTCACAATGCTTTGCAAGTGGGTGTACAGCCTCTGCTGCTGGGAGCTGAAACTGCCGGGCTTGTATCTGCTCTCCTGCAGATGCTTGGGCTGTTTCTTCTTTCGCTTGCACACCAGGGACTTCTATTTGGATCAGGAAAATCTGCATTGAGTTCTCATTAATACTATGAAATTCCAGGTGATCATTAGACCTAGCAGTCAGACAACTCTGAAATCCTGGGGGTTATGGCTTTCTTAAGAGTTGCTGTTTTGAGCCCTGGTGAGAAGCCAAGTGCCTGCAGTTTTGACACTTCCACCACCATGAAGATGCTCTAATAGGCAGAGTGTATTCTAGGACACATYTTCCCCTTCAGTGCATCTGCCCACCCGGTTGTTTGCCTGAGAGACCACATGAGAAGCATCTGCTTTGCCTGATTGACACACAGGTTGCAACTAAGCCYGGTAATTCTGTGGTGAACTTCAGAACGGAGAAATTTTCATATTTGTTTAGCAGCACCCCTTCCTYACAGATGAATGGGATTTAAGGGCAGATGGTTGAGTGCTCTGAAAAGCTGACACTTGCAAAATGCATAGCTTTGACTTTCCTACCCTATAGCCTCTTGTCTGCCTTTAGGGATATGACAAAAGGCTGCTTGCTCTCTGCTGGGCAGAGATCTCAGTTCTCTGCTGACCTTTAATTTAATGCTATATTTTGGGTGTTAGTTACATTTTACTAGAGGCAGATTTTCACAATAGTCTGGGAATTAGAATTGTTTATTTCTTCCAAAGCACTAAGGGAAAGAGTCTCTTCTATTTTAATAAGAACAATTCTCTTGACATTTTAAATTCCCATTTTGTTTCTATCACAGTTTTTTTTTCTTTTTGGTTGTTGAAAACTTTTTGTTAGAAAATTGGATAATTTCCACAAAAAATTAAGCCTATGATTCTTTGACTAACTGCCTGCACTTCAAAATAGCACTGTTTGGAGCTGAAGTGCTGCAAGTCCCTGTTTTCTAGCATGGGTTGGTCTGCTGGGTAAGATACCCTATCCCGAGAACATTTGCTTTCTTCTTGGCTGTCAATGACAGGATTCATTTTAGAATTGACGYCTCACAGAGGGATGCAAAGTCCTTCCAAAGGGTGTAGAAAGAAGATGAGAATGGAAGTCCCATATATCTGAAGCACTGCTCCTTTCAGGCACTGAGGTGCCATTTTGAATCTCAAGGAACTGTTGTCGAACCATAGATTTCATGTATTACTTTTTCCATGAAATGTTCTGCGAAGAATGCATATTCTTGGTGAAGGTGTTGTTTAGTTGAAAACCCCATTTTTATCTCTACCCTAGGGATTCCTGTGGAGGTTGAGAGGATGGAGTTAAAAAACATTTAAAAGAAAAAGAAGAGAGGGAAAAGGAAGAGAATGACAACTCTGACAAAATCAAACCAAAAAGCACTTGCCTGTATATAGTATTTCTCAGATGAGATGTGGATAAACGGGAGGTCCTGATTGCATTAAGATCTGGGGTGACAGTTCTGATGTCTTAGAAATATCTTCCTTCATGAATTTGCTTTGCAATTCAATTGGATGCAGTCATCTTTAGCTTTTTTCCTGTGCTGTTACCATCTTTGTTGTAGTTGATAACTTGAAGAATTAAAAGGTCTGTAGTCTTTTATGCTGACKCTCTGCACAGAAATATCATCCAGGTGCAGCGATTTAAATGAGGATTATCCCCATTTTTCCCTTATACCAGAACTGAAGCATTAGGGATTTTATTTATAGATAGACCTTCTAGTTAAGGGATTTGAACGGTAGTTGCAAACAGCATAAAGCAGAAATGAAGTTACGGTGCTCAGTTAAAGACGTTTGAGAAAATGGTTTTGCAGACTAGTTTGCTGGTTGTCATAGAGTCAAAATGGAGGCACAGTCCCAACCACTGAAGCTATAAAAGCCAAAGGCATGCCACACCTCCCATACCTAGTCATGCCTCTGAACTTGGCCCATCAGAATGAGAAATGTTTAGAGATGTTTGGAGAGTCAGAAGCTCTGAAAGCTAGATCTAATTAGATTTGTTTGTTTCTGTGCAGCTTCTTGGGGATGAAGCGCAGCAACTGTTTATGAGCTGGCAGAGAGCAATGCTGCGTTGCAGTTCGGGTTAATGAAGGATTAAGTTAATTGTGACTGTAATATTGAAATTGCAGAGGAATGCATCTACCTGACTGGAAACTAGCTAGCACAGAGGCAGTGACACCTCCTCTTACAGAAGTTGGAGATCCTAAATGAGCGCAAGTTGCTTTGACCTTCTCTTTATTTCTTTTTGCTCACTTGGAGAGTAACTGAGAATAAACCCTGTCCTGGCCTCATGTATCTCCAAAGGGAATTCCTCATCTGTGATTGAAGTCTCAGGGGAGAACCATGGTCCAAACTGATTTTGGTTTTGCCTTCATTTGTTCATTCGTTTGATGATCCGAAAGGGAATTCCACAGCATTTTGTTTTCTCCTTACTCATCAAATGTGTGATAGGCTGATGAGGCAGAGGTTCCAGCATGCACCTGATGCTTGCTAACGCAGCCTGAGCTGAGCTGCCATCCTTTGCCACAGCTCTCATTAGTCATCTGCTGCTTTTTCCTAAGACTGCATCCCAAGCTATCGGTGAGGAACTGAGCTTTGGAGTATCCTAAAGCCATTTGGCAGATGGAGGGTTTCTTTGGACCTTTTTTCCTTATTATGCTGACACTGTGATAAACAGTATGTGCTGCAAACTGGCACTTGCTGGTGTGATCTCAGAGAATGTATTTATAAGAYAAAGGCAATGGGGCTGAGTTAGAGCCACAGGGCAGGAGTGATAGAACTAGTTGTTTCTACTGTCTTTTATTCCTAATCTTTCCCTTCAGCCCGATGAAATACAGTTACTAAATAGCTCTTGGTTTTGCAGCTGCCATTAACAGGGCCTAAATTACCGGAGCCGCAAATAGAGTTGTAATTGTTTCTTTGTGCACACCTGCTGTGGACCTGTTGAGCTGCATATGATGTTCTTGTGCTTCTCAGCACTCTAAAAACCATACCACCCAGTCCAGAGCCTATGTGGGCAGAACCTGCCTATACTGCTGTACAGGAAAGGCTGTAGCTCTGAAACACAACATCTGGGTTAGCTGAGCTCAGATTTGTCTGCTCTGGTTATACCAGTGGGTTGTAGAAATGTGACTACGATCTGGTTAACATTGCAGTGTATTCTGTCTTGTAAATACACTTCAGGGACAGTCACTGTCAGTCTCTAGAACTGACAATTTAAATAGAGGAATAAAAAGCGAATGCAGAAGTAATATTTTTCTTCATTTACTGATGAAGCAAAGATGATTTCCTCAAGGTCACTGACAACATCCATGGCAGAATCAGAGGATATGTGACATGGCATGTTTTATCTACAAGGTGCAGTCTTGTGAGCTGTTGTGCGTGGGATTCTCTCTACTTGTCTGATTAATTCAGCTTGARTTTGTCACCTGAGAAAAAAGAGAATTTTTGTAAATGTTTGCAGAACCATGACCTGAAACTGTGTGAAAGAAATCTCTTGAGTTACACATGTAATACTTGGAGAAGAGGACTTTAGGAATTTCTCCTTTTGAAGGGATTTTTATTGTCTCTTTTGAATTCAGAAAAGTCACATTTTCAGATTAGGTTTCTCAGACCTTTCCTATGTAAGAAATATAGTTTCCCAATGCTGGATGACTTAGTTTATTAGTGTTTTAAACATGGTTCCAGATCAATGAATGGAAGATGTTGAGATGTAAAGGCAAAATATGAGTGTTATTAGAATACTCTTAAAATATAGGGTCTTTTTCAGTATGCCCAAAGAGTGGTGGGGGGTTTTTTGTTTGTTTTAAATTATTATTATTACTATATTTGGGGATTGTGCCTCCTTGTGGATCTTTGTAGTGAAGGGGCCCCTGTGAGAGAGTGCTCTGCCCGGCGGCAGCCTGGGGCTGTGGGGCCTGGCATGTCAGATGCCCCACTGGGACACGACCTGACCTGTAGGCTCCTGTACTTAAAGAGAGAACAAACTACCGTCTGTCTGTTTGCAGGTTTTAATTTTACTACTTCTGACTTGACATAAATCATAGAGATAAATGGAAGTCGTACAGCTTCTGTGGTCTGGATGTGACCATTTGTCAGCACAGACAGCACAGAACTGGGACCCGAGCTTGTGAGAGATCCCCAACAGAAGTTCTCCCCTTTCTTAAACAGGCACAATCTGATCTTTGTACTCCAGGGAAGGCTCTCCCTTGGTATGCATGAACGTGAAAACTGGGGATTCTTGGGTTTTTTTTCAGTTAATTCTCTGAAAAAGCAGATGCATTAAAAAAAAACAAACAAAAAACCCCAAACCCCAGTGAACCTCACCCACTGCTCATCAGCTGTTTCTAAAAATAACCACAACTGTGATATTTAACAAAATGCTCACATATGGCCTTATTTAATGGGGGTGGAGGGAAGGGGCTTAGAAGAGAGGTGGGTTTCCGTTTATACCTATCTTAAAGATACTATATTGAAAGCCATCGTTTCAGTGTTCATGAAGAAAAAAAAGTTAATATATTTTGAAATTCCAGAATTAGGCTTGCCTGTGTGTGCCTTCATGCATCTGCATTTCATGTCTTTATACTTATGCATTCCAAGAGCTTTTACTTGTGTTTTTCATAGGTTTCTGAACTCATTTAATACRTTTGGTAAGTGCTGAGGTAAATGTTGAAGGTGAATGGACACCTAACGCAGGATTTAATTAATAAAGATAGGTAATAAAAAGAGGGCTGTCTAAGTTGGCTTTATGAAAAATGTTTTGTTAAATAAATGCCATTTTAGTCTTCAAGTAAAATAAGAAAAAAGCAGTCAGACACCTGCTATGTCATTTATCCACCAAGGACTGGAACTGTGATCCTGAAATCCCTGCTTAGGTGCTGCCTGGGGCTTTGGAAAAAAATTAGCCCCTTGAATGAAAACAGGCACTGATTTTAGGGAAAGGCAAATCAGAATTCAAACCCTTTGGACTTGACTTATTTACCATGTACACTTCCCCGAGGTTGCTTTGTGTGCAAAAACCAAGTGGGTGAGCAGTGTTTATTTGGCACTGTTTCTGGTGGTAAACGTAGGTATCTACCACTTTAAACATACAGTTCCCAGCCCCATCATTCTAAAAAAACCTAAGATTTGTTGAGGAGTGTATCACTGCACTTCATTGTCTACTGGGGTGGCTGGAGAGTCAGACTGCGAAGGGGAAAGATGGGAGAAACCCAAGCCAGGATGTCGGCTTTGTTTTTCTAGGACTTGCAAATAATGTTTGCGGAAAAAGGTCAGTTATCAGGTCAGACTCACCTTGGCAGGATACTGGTGCACATCTATGACAGGGCTGCCTTGTCTGGCTTCCAGAAGTCAGTCCACCTCTCCTATTGCTCTCTCTGCCTGCTTCACCTTGTATTGCTAGAGTTAGGGCCCTACAGAGCCTTAGGGATGGTCCGAGGTTGTAAAGGGAAGAGATGGGGTAAAACTGGAAAGGTCACATCCACATTTAGATCTGGACTTCCTAGAGTTGGCTGTCAGTATTTAATAAAGAGGTAGTTTGCTCTAAATTAGCTAGCAAGTGTTAAAGGACAGAKCAGAAGTTATAATATCCACTAAAATAAAGCTGCAATTTTGCCACTTAGCATGGCCATTGCTTTTATGAAGTGGGCAGAGCGGACGTGTGTGAGCTTTCAGAGTGCCCTGCCTTGGTTACAGGGACAAAGAGGGACTGTCAGGATGCATCACCTTGTAAGGGGCTGCCTGTACTTCACACCTAGCTTGTCAGCAGAGTGGGCACAGCTGCGGATCCTCTTGTAGGGCAGGTTTATGAGACTTCCTTCCTTTCTCCACCCTCCCTACCTCTCTGTGAAACATGGCTATCTCCTTTACTGCTGCAGTTCCAATAATATATTAATTTATGAAGTATGAAAAATGAGGTAGTTTTGAATTAACGAGGAGGGGAATGGTGCTTCACAGACAGCAGGATAATCAATCAATAATAATGAGTCAGCATGTCCTGTTACTAAAAAGGAGGAAGAATAATAGAATGGGTGGAGAGCAGCTCTTGGAAAAGGGGCAGGTGGGTCCTTTTGAAGACTGCATAATGCCCTGACCTTGATCTTTAGTGATATGAGCTGGTTCATCAAGACACAGTTGTTTTTCCAACCGCCAACCCCAACCCTCAAATTCAACAATCTGTAGCAAAATGTCTTCTTATTTTATTCTTTTCCAAAGTGAAGAATAAAGAAATCCAGCATTACTCATTGAATGAATTCTCATTTTTAGTTGAACATATTAGCAACATCTGCAGGTACACGCTGGTGGTTGAAGGGTCGGGATGCTGTCTCACTTTCYGCTGTATATGCCTCTTAACAGTGTAAGTGCAGTAACTGACTTCAGCTCTGATATGATCAACTCTGTGTAAAATGCTTTATCCCAAGCAGCACTGTGGATCTTTTTGCCAGTTGGTTCCTAAACCAAAGTGTCAGGATTGTACTGCAGATAAAACCTTTGTTCCCTTTTCCAGTTCCCTTTCCTCTTACACTAGTTCTTCAGGTCATTGAAGTGACCAGGGCTCATGTGTGTGCATGGAAGGATGCGGAAAGGAAAGTATGTGATTTTTCCCAAGGTTGCAAGGTATCAGTGACCCTGTTGGAATAGGACATAGCGGCTATGGTTCACAGCCACTGGGGCAGTCACTCACCTTCTTGGTGTATAATCGCAGACAAGACTTCTACCATAAACCTGTAAGGACTGTATCATCGGAAGCTAATTTTGCAAATGTAGTGGAAAATGTTAAAGCCAGTGAGCTGGTAATTGTGAATCCTGTTCCTAGGTCCTGAACCTTCCCATATATTAGGATCTCTGGCACCTGAGTTAGCGTATGGAGCTTGCAACCACAGTGGATAGCTTAGAGCTGAGCGTTGCTGTGCAGCGCACTGCAATGCCATCATGTTTTGTAACTTAACCTTTAATTTTTGGGGTCCTCAGCCTTCCATGCAGAAAAAGGATACACCTTCTCCTACCTCCTTGGCTTSCTCCAGTGGGGGGATGTTAGGAAGAGAAATACATTAGGGACAGTGAGGAACATGAGTAATAGATGCCAGGTAAGTAAATTGAGATAGATCATTAGCATCTGGATATGAACATTGATAAAGCTGACTGTTGTCTATGTTCTCTCTGCAATCTGACTAAAAAGCAGAAAAATAAAGTGTGTAAGCAGAGGAGAAGCAATGATGCATTTAAAATTGTATTCGGGTTTAATGGCCTTAAGGGAGATACATAATACAATTTTTATTTTTCTAAAGAGTCATGAAACACTCTACTGTCCTCAAATGAAATAGACTGCTGTATATGGGCTGCAAAAGTTTACCCCCATGAGTAACTATCCATGCACATCTCTGTTTTCTGTAATGGGGCAACTACTGAGAGTAAACTTATTCCCATATGTAAAGTGTTCTCCCAAGTGAGACCTATAATCAGAGGAGTGTTTTTATATAAATGATGTTCTCAGTTCCAGMAGCCTCTCCTTACTGATAACATTATTTTCTGTAACTATTTCTGCTTACATGGTAAGTTACTATAATGGTGAAAATTACTTTGTAGTTCTATGGAGAATAGCACAACCATGCATTTACTCAAATAACATATAATTACAACAGTGAATGCTTCTTTTCTCTTCCTGCGCACAGAGTTTGGGATCAGAGCTGTTCTGTGTCGCTAGAAAAAGCTGGTGACCACAAAACAATGTGTCAGATGTTGCAACAGTTAGGGATTTCCTACATAGAATTGAGAAGAGTAAAAAGGCATCATGCAGAACTATGCTGTGCAGAAATACCAGATTTCAGAGCAAAGCATAATACAGATCAGAATTTCTTTACATTTCTCTTCTGCTGATTTGGTGTCTGTTTTACCTGTGGAAGCACTGATCRTTGCCTAAAGTCACCAGCCGGGGTTCCTTCTACTTCTGGTCCAGGCCCCGTCATAGAAGTGCTGGTCAAACTGGATATATACAAAACCAACCATCAGTGGTGATGCTTGTAACCCATTTGGCAGTTTGTAGAGGGGAACTATCCACGAACATGCTGTGATATGGAAAAGCCTTTGGCGAAATGGCTGAACAGCRCGCAGCACCAAAGTGACCTTAGGAAGGTGGGATTACTGTGGCAGAGGACTTTGCTCTGTCGATCTGTGGGGAGCTGGAGAATGTGCAGCTGTAACAAGAGTATAATGGAGTAACCTTGGGTAAACTCTGCCTTGCTGTGACAATGAAAAGGTTTTACAACCAAGCATGTGGCTGTTGCCAGTCAGTCACTCTTTGCCAGGTCAAACACAYGCTTTTTGGATGGCTTCCATCCCCACTGGCACCTGAAATTTAACAAGCAAATGCTTGCTGTGCCTTGTAATTAAAAGTGAAAAGTACATGTGTCCAGTGCCAAAAAGACAAGAGAAAGCGGGGAGACGTGTTGTTCTGACCTGCTTAGCAGTAAACCAAAGATGAGGCGTTCTGCTTTGTTGGGTCTAGTACGATGGTTTATTCCACTCCTGTGCACGCAAATTGGATCCAGCCTGGGATTTGGCATCGTGGGCAGGTTAGGATGGCAGCCTTAGAGTGTCTGAGTTCTTTTCCCAGCTCTGATTTTGCCTAAGCCTTRCAGCCATGATATATTTTCATTTCCCACCTGCCAAGGAGGATGGCAGAGTGGTTTTCCTTGAGGGGCTCTTGCTCTGTATCCAATTTAGCCTTGATTCGCTCCTGATCCTCGGGGCATCCTGCAAGGTGCATCTTGCGCAGCTGCTGGAGGTGGTAATTAAATGAAGTGCTCTCTTCAGAGGGGATGAGGTGTGTGAGCTTAGAATTCTGTGAAGTGTTTTGTTTTGGTATGGCAATTTAGGGAAGGTATGGCTGCAATGCCAAGCGCCTGTTTTAATTTTGTACAAATCTGAACAATTAATTATAAATGTAATCTGGATATAATTAGATATGAGAAACAATAGAGGTCAGAAAGATTAACCAGGGTTATTCACTGTAAACAAGCATGGTGGGCTGATGTGCATCTCCTTAGAGAAGGCCAGGTGGTGCTGGTTCTCATTTGACATGCTTTTACTAATCTCTTTTCTTAGAGTTAATCATGTAAGATATCTCTCCTATGGATTTTCAGATAGGAGGACGATAGATAATCATTCTTTTGCCACCAAACTGCTTTAACTCAAAGTCTCCCCRAAGTCTTTCTGGTATCTCCCTCCTTTTTAATCTTTATGAAAAGCACATAAAAGAATTACTGAGATGCTGTAATCTTAWATGTGTACTCTTCCCTGACTGAGCCAACTGCACGTAGCACATGCTGGGACTATATATTCCAGTTGCATGTTCAGTGTCTGAGTGTGATACTACTATCTTGTGCATGTAGATTATTCATCCTCATAGGCCAGACTTATGCTCTCTTGAACTACTGGTTCCAAGTTCTGTTGAGGCAAGGCACATATTGGGTTGGTTGTAGCTAAACCTCTTAGTTTTATTTCTGACAGTACCAGGATTCTGCTGCGGGGCTTTTCAAGTCAACAGTGAACCTGGGGTACTTGATCCTGGTGGGGAGGGTGTGCTGTATGGACAGCAGATTTATGCTTGCATCATTTCTGATTGACAAAATGGTCTTGATATCTAYGCAGAATATTGTTGTGGTACAACTTACAAAACTTATGATGAAACTTACTCTCAATTTTGAAGATGGGCTGTCTAAATATATATAACAAGGGGACAGCAGAATAATTAGATATTGCGTTTCAGAAAAGGATTTGATATTCATAAAAATGAACAAGCACCCCAGTGATGTCCTCTTTTGTGTTGCAGTATCACCAGAAGACCCTGCTGTTTTAGGTTAAAAAAAAAAATCATTTTATAGCTTATTACTTTCTAGCTTGTAATGGTCCTTGTCTTTCATGTACCCTCTACAAAAGACAAATATTCTACAAAGATGTAGGACCTGCATGTAACCTGAACAGAATGATGTGCTCTGATCATTCTCTCTCAATGCTGGAAAGATGAGGAACCACAGATGTGGTCCCCCTGACGTTACTGTCAGAGATCTATACTGGAGTAGAGAGCTGCAGTCTCCAGAGCAGCTTGAGAAGTCTATGGAGAAGTTCCTTCACAGGAGTCGGATGCTTACAGAAACAGCTGTTGGCATCTGGAAGTTCAGTGACAAGCAATGGGATTCTGCAGAGTAGAGGCTGGTTTGTAATTACAGAGAAGTCCTGATGGGCAGGAAGTTCTGGAGAGAGGTTAGCATGAAGTGCCTGAAAGGTCTTGAGAGCGTTATTTGATTCTTTGGTCAAGGTACCTATAATGCAGACCCAATGCAAAAGTCTCAGGAAAGTCTATTTCATTGCTCAGTTTCTATGGGTGTCTGACTCATTTTTCATTATCCAATAATAAATACAGTAGTGAAAGTCACCTTTAACGCTTAAAGATTGCATGAATTTTATGGGATTGTATTGAAGTGAGTGCCAAGGTATAAAAGCCTTATGGTTGAGGTACTTTTATAACACATGCTTCATAAACCCTTATAAAGTGAGTGCAGTGCACTTCATCCTTTAAGATTACAGTGTTATGGTTCTGAGAGATGGTGATCTGGTGATATATTCATTAATTAAATCTGTTATTAATCTTAAATTTCGGGCAATAAGAAGTGAAGTTACAAGAAGTTGAAACAGGGTAGGTCCAGACAATTCATCTCTCATGAAAGCTCAGTGCACTTTTACTGCTTGACTGATGCCCACAGGTTATCCTTAACATTAGGGAAGTTTTTGAGCTATGTGAAGCAAGAAGGAGCCCCAAATCTGGGCTACTCTGTAACACAAGGGATTGCAATGAGTGTTTTCCTTTTGGAACGCAAAGTTAGTAATTATGTGGAAGCTGTTGCCCTCTTCATGGCTGTCTTGTTTGGCTTCCCAGAGAGCAGATATCCCTCTCGTCGTGGCTGCTGATCACTGAGTAATGGGGTGGGTTGCTTTACTTGTATGTAAATAAGTAGGATTTCTCTCTAGGACAGATTTTTATCACTGCCTTCTCCCTTTTTTTCCTGTGTGACTGATATTCTGGTCTTGGTGRCTGGAAAGTAGAGGTTGGATTCCTTTTCCCCTGATTATTGCAGGAGTCAGTATGTCTACAGGGCAGTGAGCAGGTATCTAGCCATTTCTGAACATCTTCTGTACAAGTTTGTGTAAAGTTAAGGTGTGTTTTCTAAACTAGTGCAAATTGCGCAAAGATATTTTTAGCTTAATGCTGATTTATCTGGGTGTTACTTTTGCTGGTAAGTAGAGAGTTACTTGTGACACCAGTACATTTTTGTCTCAGAGGGGTTTGGGGATTTAATTAAACTGAAGTTTTTTAATTGAACTGAAACGTGGTGAGGAAAGAAGAAAAAAGGATGARATTTTCTGTGCAACGAGTTGCATCTGTCCTTCATGGGATTGGCATAGAAGGGTTTCAGATATGCTGTGTGTAGCTGTGTTCTAAGAGCTAAAGGTTGTGTATATACCTCTGAGGGCATCCTTTAGCCTGCAGGGCAAGTAAATTGCAGTAATGATGTAGGAGAGAGGAAGAATGGGAGGGGAATGAATAACCAAATATTTGCCAGTGAGAAATTTCAGATGGTCAAACATTTAATCTGAAATGCTTCAGCAGTAAAAAATTACTTTTCCCATAAGAGAGTTCCAAACTATTCACATTGAACATACTTGTGATGAACTGATGCTTTGAAGGAAGAAAATGATTTTTGTATCTTTAAGCCTTTAAATGTCATTTGATTTTGGTTTTTCAGTTTCAAAAGGAGGAAAGGACATCATAAGTCCAAACAAAGCAAAAATCCTCCATTTGCACTGACATTTCAGCATAAATTGTTGAAACTTTTTGGCTTTTTAAACTCAAAGCTAATATGGAACTTTGTTGGAAAGTAGGCTTAGCTCCAGAGGTCTTCTGGGACCATACAATCCTTTAAATGTTTTAAATCCAAATGGGAAAGCAAAAAAAAAAAAAAAAAGCTTTTTTCTTTTTTAAAAGACTTGTGCTTTCCTGTTGTTGATGTAGACGTTGCCTGGCTTTAGTAAGGACCTAAAGTTTTTTTAGGAAGGACCTAAAGTGCTTCTGAGTTGAGGGTCTAGTGGAAGGAGGCCAAAACCAAAAAAAAGCCTTTTCATGTGTCAGCTGAGCACATCCGATATGGAAATCACTATAAAGCTGTAAACATGAAACCTTAAGTTTCCGTTTTTGCAGCAGTATTTGTGGCAGAACTACCTTTTCAATTGCAGAAGAGGACAATGCAGTGCTACAGAGCAAATTTCTAATACTTTGCTAAGGAGCTGGGTTTCTTTTGTAGTTATGGAGGCTTGGGTGATTTGTAGGTGGATTTTTTTTAAGCTGTTTTGTTTATTTCTTTTTAGAATAGCACTTTATATAGGTGAATGAGAATGTGACTGGGACATCTGGAAAAGGACTGCTTATAAAAGTGCATTAAAATGAAAAGGAAAATCAGAAGGCAGTACACAATGGTTTAATGCTATCTACTTATTTCTGGGAACAAAAGACATATGTTTTGAACGTGTCTTCTTTATTCATTTACTGGATGCTTCCTGATAATGTAGCTCAGTGGTACTACTGCTACAGATATTGTACCTATAAAACTTCTCCGTGCTGATTTAAAGACATGCACTTTGGTAATTTACAATGAAAATTTATGTTGGCTGAGAAAAATAAAAGGATTCAATGAAAACTAATATTAATAAAAATGCCTTTTATGTGGCGTGTTGTTTTGTTTTTTGTCCAGAGATAGTTTATTAAAAGATTCAGTTGCGTACAAAACAGATCTCTGTTGTGCTGGGACRCCACAGAACCAGGGAGCAAGAGTGGTGATAAAGCTTTTGAATCTGATGCTATGGATACAGGTAATATGATGGGGGGGTGGGGGTGGTTGTACTTGTGCCTTGGGTGCAGAAGAGGAAGGATAGCGGTGATGTGCCAAGCGGGCCTGTTAAAGGGCAGAGCCATGAGGGGTGCTGAGAGAAGAACTGAGCGCCAAGCTACAGGGGAGTCTTTGGCATAACTGCAATAGAGAGATTCAGGCAGATACGAGCTCAGGCTACCTGTTGCTCCAAGCCTGTAGAGTCTGGGCACGTTGTAGTGTTGTGCCCGTGAGAAGTGTGCTAGCTCATTACTGGTGTGGTTCAATATTCCAGATCACAGTCATCTTTGTGCCTGGCTAGCTTGGAGCAGAGCAAGAGGAGTGTGTCACTGTCTTCATTCAGCCACCTGGACATAGCCTATGTGAAACCAATACTGAGGAAGGTGTTTGCATTAACCCAGTGACACACCTGGGATTTTAATCAGGGTAGCAGGAGCTCAGATTCTTAGTTACAAATCCTACCTTAGTTTTTACTATATTAGCCCCATCAGAGGGCATGCCATTTTTAGTGGATTTGTACTGTGACGTGGTGTCACTTTCCTTCCTCCCCACTTCTGCATTTCTTCAGAGCTCCTTTAAGGGTCCTGCATGCTCTCCAATAAATCTGAGTGACTCTTAGCTATTTCTATGGTTTGTGTACCAAATACATCATGGCAGGTATAGGTATGACACCTCCCCTCCTTGTTCTTTCTGCCTGCAGCCTTTGCTTCTTATTTCCTGGGATAAATCCCTCTGAAATATTCAGAGCTGGATGTGTTTCCTGATCACATGCCAAAGATCTCAGTTTGTACATCGTAGTTGATATTGTTCTTGCAAGGTGGCCTCTCCGAATCATCTCCCTTCTCTGTGCCTCCCCCGCTGGTGTCTGGTGTTCTGCTGAACTGGAGTTCATTCAGAACAGCTCTGTATGTGTCATCATTGCCCCCAAAGCTCCTGCTTTAAAGGAGATACACCACGTACCAGACAGCTCTCTTCCTCTGCATTCATCTCCTAAGGACCTACCCGAAGTTCAGTTCGATTTTCAGCCTGGTTTGCTTTGTCTGGTGCTTGCTGTTCATTGTCCACTGAATTTTGGAGGTCAGGCTATAGCCTTTAGAGGAAAAGCTATGTAGTATACACCACCTCATCTCAAGTATGTTTTCAAGGACTCACCCTTAGCAGTAATCAATCCTGCCTCCCCTTCCCCTCTCAACTTAAACTAGAGAAGGCAGCAACGGAAAATAATATTTTATATATATGTGTGTGTGTGTATATATATATATTCTAGAATGTAGCAAGGTGAAATGTAATTTCCTTTTTAATAAAGGCTGCCATTTAATTTAATATTATAGAAAATGATTAGATCTTAAAAATCTATAAATTACATTTGACAAGTCTCTGGTGCTCCTTTGCTATTCTTTATGGCAATTATAAATGGCAACACAGGGTGCTGGCAGAAATGCTCATTCTGACTGGAGTTTGTTTATTGGCTCTTAATGAAAAGCGATTAATCTAAATCACTACTGGGGTGGAACCTTCACCCTGGTCCCATAATGAGAAGTGGCAGTTTGAGGCCTTTGACAAATGTCCTGCTATTTTCCTTGCCAAAAGTTGTCCCCTCCCCCCAAAGCTTCCAGCAGAAAAAAGACAAAAAATAATAAAAAAAATAAAGCCCAGAGTCTCCCACTCTTCTTTTCCTGCTTGCCACATAACACAACTGTGGACCAGTCCTAGCTGCATTACTGGTGGTGACCTTTTGTTTTTCAGTCTGATTCAGTCTCCTGTTTCTTCCGTCCTGCTTTGTATAGGATCAGCCTTGCCTGGGAGGATGGATGACAACAGAGATGTTGGGTGTGTTCTTTTCTCCATTTGAATAATGGAGAGTTGATATGAGAACTGGGTGAAGGGGGGTGGGCGACCAATGTGATGGCATTTGCAACAAGGTATGACTGTTGTTAGACTCTTCCAGCTTTCCCTCTACCTGTTAATTTTCCTAGCTTGATGGTTTTATTGTTTGATCTTGCAACCACTATCATGCTTCCAGAGGAACAAATTGCCTGGCTTTGTGAACCATCCGGTGGAAACATCACCTTTTCCATCACCCATTTCTTGAAGTACCCACTGAGGTGTTGCAGATCGTGTGTGAAAGGGCAGAGTGGATGTTTTACGCGTGTATTACATCAGGTGTATGCAACTGTCAGCTGTCTTGTGCTCCTTATCTGAGGGCAGAACTCTAACGGTGACCTCTTAATACACAGCATTATTAACTTTGTAACCTTCTGCRACATCAAGTGGAAAATCTTTTTATTCCTGAAGTATCCTTCCTTTTAAATGTAAGATCTCTCTAGAATATCTTGTCATATTGGCAATCTTACATCCTCCTTTCATTCTGCAGATGCAAGTGATTTTTACTAAAGTATGTTACAGTCCTCTGTCTGGCACAGGCAGTATGCTTTAGATGAACAGGGGTATACTTGGGGGACAAAATGTCTTTGAAGTCTAAGTCACCAGTGACAGAAAAAATATTTTGAAATAGTGGGGAAACCTTTCTTGTTTGGAGCAAAATTAAATACATATTTTGGTCTGATTAGAAAGAAGAAATGTACCAAAGCTTCATTCTAGGKGGAGGCCATCAGGACCTATTCTCAAGACTAATTCCCAGGGAGTCAGTTGCCTGTGGGGACGTTTCTTATTTCCCATGCTGTGCACCTGAGCACAATGCAAGCGCACTTTTTCAGGACTTGTGGTGTGGCTTTMTGTGGGAACAGGTGGAGATTGCTTTATGAGGCTGGTAAGCAGTATATGTGAGGGATGTTGAAGGAGCTCTGAGCTCAAGCTAGATTCATACAGGTAGCTTCACCCTGGGACAACGTTCTGTTCCAGTTTTAAAGGCCCTTTTAATTTCTTAATGGAAAGGATCAGAAACCATTTGCATTATATTCACTTTCCCTTGGTGACTTCGTGGAGTTGATGAGGTGCTTAAGATTAAACAAGTGCTGAATTTTTTTGCTTGATCAAGGTCTAACATACCAAGGGTCTTACCATTCCTTATAACTGATTTTTGCTGTCAAAACTAATGTGTTTCCCTATTGCAGTCTTGAAGTTGGATAGGAAAAGTTAACGTGGACATGCGAGTGTAACAAAACTGCGGTGGGTCTCAGCTAGCTGATCATTCTGCAGCTAGCTGAAAAAGGCAGTTGCTGCAGAAAGGCAGTTTCTATATTTGTTTCAACTTCTGTATCAATAACCTGCTGTGTTTAGCACAGCTTTAATTTATTTCCCACTGTTTGCCTTTATTTTATGGTACTGGCATTTCCTTTAATGTTATGTCGTTTTCTCCAGATGTTAATAAGATGGTGTTAATGTTTCCACAACATTTTTCTTGATAACATTTATGTAGAGCATGCCATCTGATAATGTGGAATCAACCTATTTTAAAATATTGGTAATAATTTTCTAATTAAAATTAGAGGCTCAGAAATGTTTTCCTCCCTGTATAAATTGAGGTCATAGATTTTCCTGTGCTTGGGAAAAATTATGTTTGCTGAGTGAATGAATATCTCCCACTGTATAAATTGGAAGCATGATATAAGAGATCGTGTATCAATGTTTGTGCCCATGTACATGGACTATTTTCAGATGCCAGCAGATGATCCAGGTAGGCATTCAGTGTTTCCAATGAGGTGATGCTCTCATTCATAGCTCTGCAAGCTGCCAAATAATGAGCATTAAATCTCAGGAGTGCCCTGTTGTGTACTTTTGGAGAGAGTATTCCACATTTGGGAAGAGAGGTAGTAGACTGGAAAAGGACCAGGTAAGCCTGGGGTGGCTGTCTGAAGTTGCTATACCCAACCAAAATCTGCTTCAATATCAACATAGCATTTTTCATTCTTGCTGGGCTTTCTGAATTTGTCTGGACAAAAATAAAATGAAAAGAAGGAATCACTGAATGAATCACCAAATAGAATGGAAGTGAAACACCAAAAAAACCCACACTATTTGGGAAATTCTATGGGCTATTTGTACTGCTAAGCAATGTTCTGAATACATCTAATAGGAATCAGTGCTATATGACCGCTCTTTTAAATGATGTTCAGTTTCTCTTTTACATTAACACTCTTTTCCCTCCATTTTTCGATTTAGATCATGCTGCTTAGTGATCCAGAGATTGAGAGCAGCATCCTCATCAGCTCTGATGAAGGGGCTACCTACCAGAAGTACCGTCTGAACTTCTATATCCAGAGCTTGCTCTTCCACCCCAAGCAGGAGGAGTGGATCTTGGCCTACAGTCTGGATCAAAAGGTGAGCAACTGATTTCATATTTCAATGATTCTTGAGCCAGGTGTTGAAGGGGATGGTGTCTAGAACTGCGCACTTCCAGAGATGGTGAAGAAATTATGGTGTGCTTTGCTGCTCTCACCTTGCAGGTTTAAACATGCTCAAAACCCACCCATTGACTCCAAAGCAAGCTTGCTAAAGGGAGTGGAGATATACAGTGATCATGAGGGGTATGGAAAGTTTAGTAGTGGTGATGGTACGAAAGATGAAAAGAATCTGAGATTTGACATGACGTATGGAGCTGTTCTAAAAATCTATTGATTTGTAGGCCTTGGTGATTGCTGAGCTGTCTTTGAGAATCGAGCACTCGGGCTGAGCTGGTCCRTAACAGCTGGCTGTTGTACATGAAGGCGTGCTCTTTCTGCTTGCAAACTGAACTCGGTTATCTGGAAATCAGTGAGCACGAACAGATGGCAAACTCCTCCTCTGTGCCACTTTTAAGTCACTTTGCAGTGCCTTCTGTTAGTGAGACAACTCTTAAGTCTGTTACTTTGTCCTTAGCAAGCCCGCTCTTACTCATCTTGAAAGATGCTGAGCAATGCAGGTGCAATGTGACTTGTAAAGTGTTGTGGCTATAGAGTGTGTGCTTCAGTTTCTGGAACAGCAGTCCCCATTACAGCCCAAAGCTGAGACATAGACCGGATGATCAAGTTACAAATTTTAGAAAGCTTAAAACTTGCCAAGCTTTTATCTTTCCCCTCTTCCACTTCTGTCATCCGTAGACTCTGGAAAGTAAAAACGCGCTGAATAGCCACTTTAAGTATTTCGCATTAATCTGTCAAGTGTGTGTGTGTGTTCTGGGTGGGATTTTCAATTCCTACAGTTATTTTTGAAGTTTTCTAAACTAGTCAGTGTCACATCCCTGTTATAAGGACAGTACACCCAAAATATTGTGCATCTTGTATTTGACTGAATTTCCTTTGAAAGGCTAGAACAAGTCTTTACCCAAATAGTTACTGAGAGTATAATCAAATAACCTACTACTGCTGTACTTCCCAGTGTAACCTTTCCATCCACTTGTTAACAGAATGCTATGGCAGACACCAGATGGTTTGCTGCTATGCTACTGATAATGCTTGAGTGACATTTGCAAGCACAAAGCTATTGTAAATACACTCCTTTCATAGTATCAAGTCCTTACTGTATGAAGGAGTTAGTCAAATGTCAAATAGTTTTGTGCACTCAAACTGTTCAGTGTAACAGGGATTTTGAAGTAGGCTGGAAAGACCAATCAATCTATTTGATGTCATGGAATGGTTTGATGCCACTTTTAAACTGGAGGCAAAGATTTTAAATGGTACTGGTGTTTGTACAAAGACAGCCCTGAAAGAAACAGACATCTGATGAAGGTGCTCAGGGATGTGAGAAGCCAGATATGACATGCTGAGTATGCATTTGCAAAGAGATCCAGCTGTAGCGAGTGCGGAGCATCTGCTCTTGGGTTGAAACACTGTACTTCTATTTCCACTGCTCTGTAGTCTTTTAATGCATGTTAGCCAATGGAAGGAGAAATCAAAATACAAAGTATGCACACGCACTTGACTGTGAGGGTGTAATTATGCTCCCCTGGCCAGTACAGCAATAGTGGCTCAGAAGCATTTTTTTCTTCTGCTCCTTCAAACTAATGCACCTGAGTGCTCACCTCAGCTATTCTCTTCTGCTCAGAAGAGAGCCAAGGAAAATGAACTGTGAGTTAGAAACACCCCGAGGCTTCTTGTATTTTATCCCAGGAACTGAACAAATTAACAAATTTGTCCACAGTGTAAGAGCAAAGATGAGGTGCTCTGCAGCTTGTTGGTCAAATGGAAACAGAGCAACACGAAGTTCAGGCTTTGCCTTTGTCTGCCTTTGCGTTCAAAGCCCCTCATGATGCTTTTCTTCAGTGTTCAGAAAGATGGCCTCAAGTGCTGGTTGAAAGTTGACCCTTGAGTGGAACCACGGAGGCAACRCTTTTCCCAGTTGAAACATTTGCTTAACATAACTCAGGTATAGATTGTGCTCAGCCACATTTGGCTTAGTAAGGGCTGTAAAAGAATTGTCACTCTGGCTCAGGATCATGCAGCTTCACTGCAGTTACAGGTGACACTGAGATAACGGGCAGTGCTGTTAGAGCGCAAAGGCAGTGCTATAGATTGTGACAGCAGTGCTATGTGAAGACCCCAGATGAAGTCTGCTGAGAGGCCGGTGTAATACATTCCCACCTGTCTGGAGACAGGAGTACTGCCACAGCTGAGTGGGAACCAGAGGTCAGCCATGATCTTCTCTTAGATGGGGGTTAGGCCAATGAAAGGATCTTTTAGGCTAAAAATTCTAAATCCTTAAGTAGCTTCATCAGGTCTTGTGCATTTTCATAAGACTGTTGTGGTTGTTCTCCTCTCTTGTTCTCTAGAAGCCAGGTCTGTATCTCACACCTTCCTACACTCTCTCCTAGCTGTGGTTATGGGATCATGCCAGTGGCAATGATCATTTGATCTCTCTGCTGCTGACCCGAAGAGAGGTATCAAGAGCTCCTAAAATAAGTGGCTACAGAGGCTGCAGTAGTGCTCTGCAGTTGTGAGAAGGCTAGCCAAAGAGATGCCATGCTGTTGTCAGGGGCTAATTCTCCAACTGCAGCCTGGTTCTGCTGCTACTCCTCTGTCCTTTGTTTTCGTGCCCATTTTCCTGTGAGGCAGCATGAAGTCGCCTTGCACGAAACAGGTGGTGCTGGATCAAATAGTGCTTGCTTTCTCCCTTCATGTATCCAGGTTTTTGGGATACAAGTGCTCTGAAACACTTGATCTAAATGCATGAAAGGGCAATAAAATAGGAAGTTTATCGTTAGTCTGTAACCTGCAGGTAATCATCCACAGATACTGTGACAGAGAAGGTGCGGATGAAAGTCAGTGGCTTGCTGTATGTTCAGTGGTGCAGCCACTCCTACAGTGGGAGACCGTAATCTTCCACCTCTCTAAGCTTTAAAAGTGTGTTTGACCTTTACAGTCTATTTGTAATGACTACTTTAGAGGCAGATTTAAAAATGCAAATAACTCTGAAAACAAATCAAACGTATACAATTTGACTCCCAGCAGTAGGAACTATTAAAGGAAGATCTAATCCATTCTCTCATAACTGTGAATGTGTAAACAAGTTTGCAAATTTAATTTAATTTCTTAGATTAAAAAGTAGCTTTTATATTAATATTTATTTTATTAATTTTCTTTCAATTAAAAATAATGATATTGTGTTGTAAGCAAGCTGTGGTCTACTTGGAAATTAATGAGAATGATGAATCTTAAAATCCATTTTGCCTAGTATGTTGTTCCACACAGTAAAATGAAATATCAACAGCTAGTGCCCTACAAATAATTGATTTGGTCACTGCCTAGATCAAAAGATTTTAAAATTGTTTTGTGTATAAAAATAGAAAACAATATTAAAGTTTTTGTGTGAAATATAAATAGTCAATGTTTTGGATCTTCCTGTCAGTCTTCCTCTGAGACGTTCTGACCTACAGTTCCATGGCTGTGATTCAAGCCTCTTTTTTTAATCATTCTTTTATCCTAAGCATCCCYCCTTCTTTTTAGCTAATTTTGACAGATTTGACAACAATATTAGGCTATTTATCCAGTTGATTAAAAAACCAACCAACCAACTAAAAAAACCTAACACATTTTGAATTCTGTCCTCTAACAGAATTATTGTCCCTTCCAAGTTGGTGTTTTAGAAGGTGTATTCACTATTCTAAGACAGTAGTGAATAAATGGAATAATGCAGAACTCTTGACACCCTTGTGGAACCACAGTCTTTACATGTCTCCTGCAGTTTGACAGTGGCCAAGTGAAAACTGTTTTCAGAATATGGTATCCCAGTTAGTTTTTTACCCRGCTAATAGTAACTTCCTACAGTCTTTTAGCTTGCTTAGGAGAATGCTCTGAGACCTCAGAGCGTGTATGTGTCCGTGGTATGCAAGCCTTGTCTTCTCTTTCCTGAGCAAGTGATATCTTCCTGCGGTAATATTCTAGTTGTGAATTTTCTCAGTCAGACACTGTTACGCCACTATTATGTGTAATTTTGATCATAAGTTTATGCTTCCAGCTTCTCCTGCTGTCTCTCTCTGACTCTCAGCCTTGATGTTCAGGGGTTGCAGGATGCTCTGCGGATTATTGTTCTCCTCACT
Source organism: Oceanodroma leucorhoa (assembly GCA_030449065.1). Lineage (NCBI taxonomy): Eukaryota > Metazoa > Chordata > Aves > Procellariiformes > Oceanodroma > Oceanodroma leucorhoa. The sequence continues at coordinate 1,750,863 of JASVER010000017.1, forward strand.
GCTCCTCCTATAGCCTTGGTGTTGAATAATCCTAGTCCCCTGTCTTATCCTTTGCACAGATCTGTTTTTATACCTACCTGTGGACTTTTGCTACCAGTCTCACGTGATTCTAGTTTAAAGCCCAAGCCTCTAGTTTAAAGCCTCAAGCAATCTTATGTCCAAAAAAGACCTTCCCCTTCTTTAAGAGAAAGAGCCCATCTCTTCTCAACAGAACTTCTTGCAATATGACTTCATAGCGGAGAAAGCCAAAGGCTTTCTGACAACGTTATCTCTTCCATCAACTGAAATAATTGAATACGGCATCAGTTCAGTCCCCAAATTTTTTATTACCACTCCCACGTGCATATTGTCCCTCTTTTTCCTGCTTGGAGCTATTCCCAGGAGCAAGAGAGAAGATTCAGTGAGAGGGATGGAGCTCAGCAGGCTTTCTGAAAGATGTTTTGCTGTGTGGCTGCTGGTTATTTCATTCATTTAAGGATAAATCACAGCCACCATTATTTGTTTTCTCTTTGGAGTATCCAAAGAGTTATTGAGGATACTTCCTCAGTATGAGTCAACACAGTGTATCTTTCCTGTTCTTAATTTTTGTAGCCAATTATAACCCTCCTCTGCCTTGCTAACTCTCTTGTATTATCAAATAGAGGCAATATGGCTGAGCCAAGAAATCTGTTTGTATGGGCACGAACGCGTAGCAAGTTCGTAGACCCTAATGTCTTCTCACAACATATAAAGCATAGACAGGAGGAATTTTTGCTGGGCTTTAAGCAGGCATGGGTGGGTGTACTACTCCCCCCCTGAGCAGCCACATGGCATTGTGCAATTATCAGGCCCTGGAAGACTAATTGCATCTTGTGAGTGGAAAATCTTGGATCCCTTCCCAGTAGCTTTGTGTGTGTCTACTTTATTGATAAAAATAATGCAATCTGATGTGTGCACATGTTGATTCTGTTAATGGCCCCCCATGGCCTTTGACAGAAGGTGGACACTATGTAAATATTACAGCCAATTTTGCTGCAAGGCAGGCTGGGTCTCACTAGTAGTGTCCGTATTGGCACTTGGATATATGAGCCAATACAAAGGGAAAATGKGGCTTCATCCTCAACTTTTCACAGGTTTTTGCAGAAGATATATAGGAAGCGATTTTAAATGACCCTTGTATCGAAGTGTGATGGGAAGGGGCACATATGAAAAGAGTGTGATATTCTCTGTTGGAAAGTATTGTAAACTGCTTTATGGAGTGCTGTGAAAGCTCAGAGTCTACCAGCATATACATKAGGTATAGTTTTCGTTGCTGCCATTCATAGTGGCTGGGGGTGAAGATCTTGAATTGATCTTGCATCTCTGATACTAATGTTTCAAGTGGCTCATCATTTACCTCATTTATCCAAGGAACCAACTAATTCTCAATAAGCTTAACTTTCCACAACCCAATATGCCTCTGGGGAATGGATCAGCCTAGAGGTGGAAATGGAGGGGAGTTTCCAGCTGCATGGAATTACTTCTTTCAGAGCAATATGCACAACTCTTTTGCATGAATATTTGTTTAAAAGATAATTAAAAAAAAAGAGAGAAAATATTAGGAAATAGGGAGAGAGATATTTAAAATATTTCAAATCACCATTGTTAAGAGAAAAAAACTATGCAGAGATACAGTTTCTCCTGTTCATTACAGGCCAAACTGTGATTGGGAACCCGCTGGGAATAGGTGAAAGACTGAATAATTCAATAACAGACCAATTTAAATTCTCCAGCTACACCATTATGAATTTGAGAACATTGGATAAACAAGAAGTTTGGCAATCAGTGACTTCTCCCTCCATAGGTCTTAATCTTCAGCAGGAAGTGAACAAAAGAAAGTCTTAATATCTCTTCGAATGAGGTGATAAATAAAATGTGCAAGATAACATTCTGCCGTATCACCAAGTTGCACCTGACAGACAGTATCAGGTCTGACTGGGGAGATTCCTTCAGTGCTGGAGATGTRGCAAGTTATGATCTGAAAATTGAATGCGGTGCATGTCAGAGCCCTGACTATCTTGACTAGACACTGCTGAATTTATCAAAAAGAATCACAGATAATACTGGGACTACGTGAGAAAGCTTTTTTTAATAGCCTGGACACACAGAGCCAGAGTCACGAAGGCAGTGCCTCTCTGCTGCCAGGCGAAATTCTCCCCTGGAGTTTGGGCCCAGGCTCCCAGTACAACACGGGGCAGTTAGGGTGGGATTTTTTTTTTTTTGACACTGTCCAGTTGGGTAGGGTGCTGCCAAAGAAATCCAGTGGGACTTCTTTGAAGCTGGGTTCTTCTCAAAATATAGGCACTTTATTCCAGGCAGTCATCCATCTTTGTCTGGGATTCTTTGTGATGAGCCATTTTCATAGACTTATAGAACAGTCCAAGTTGGCAGGAATCTCGAAAGATCATCTGGTCTAACCTTTTGTGAGAAAGGGAGCCTAGATGTGATTATATAGCACCCTGTCCAGTCATGTCTTGAAAGCTTCCAGTGATGGGGACTCCCTGGGGGGGGAGGTTCCAGCTATTGATTGTTCTCACTGTAAAAAATGTCTTCCTTATACCAAGACAAAACCTCTCCTGGAGCAACTTATACTCCTTGCCTCTTGTCCTCTCCATGTGACTCCTTGTGAAGAGGAGTCACATAAAAAAATTAAGTCAGGCCTTTATAAGCACGCACACACACACAGACGAAAAGACAACTCCTCATCTCCTCTTTTCCCGTCATAGTAGGTCACTGAACTGGGACATTAAGAGAGCCCTCAGCGCCCTGAAGGACCCTTGGTCCCTGTGTCTCGGGGGGTGCCAGTGCTATAGGATGTCAGGCTTAGCTCCCCCTCCGTCTGCTCTGCTCAGCTTCACTAGCACAGAGACTGGGGAGTTTTATTCTTCATTCCCAACAAGTGCCTCAGTCTCTGGTCTCAGATTTTTCTGTGCCTCTCATGGAAACTTAGGCACGTGGAGACCTCAGGTGTTTGCAGGTGAGGATATGGCACTTTGAGTTGGAACTCCCAATGTTGGACAGTGCGATTCTAAGATAGCAGCTGCACACTGCAGCCATGCTGAAATTAAGCGGTGTGTGCTGCTGCATGTCCAAAGTGAGACGTGACTCCAGCCCAGGCCCGTAGGTTTGCTTTCCTTAGGAACTGAGGTATGGGGCTGATGAGGAGAGGTAGGTTGGTGGCTGCCTCACATCTCGTTTTGATGTAAATCAGCAGGCTCCCAGAGCTGTCACCTGGTCCTCAGCAGCACTTCTGGTCCTGGAATTTAGATGTAACTGTAGTTGTCAGAAGTGTGAGTAACTTTTCCTTTTATCAGCGACAGCTCAAGACTGCACCTCTGGGGTAAACCCCAGCTTTTCTTAGCAAGATGTGAATGTTGTATTTAACAAGGAAAATAAGCTCTTTCTGCTCCCGCATGGATCCTCATGGTAGAATCACCATTTCATTGTATGATATGAGAGAACACACTGGGGCTAATTTCTCATCATGGCTCATTGATATCTGAAGAGCACGATGACTGTGGTTCCAGTCCTATGGATACAATACTCAGGTTTCAAATTTATCTTGTACCAGTCACTTGGCATTTGAGGACCCTGCAAAGTGAAGCTGGAGGTACACCTACTGCATTCTTKTCTTTGCCCAAAGGGGAAAGAAATTGAGGAAGCTGCCATAATAACAATTACTCCTACAGGCCTATCATACTGAGGAATGAAATAAAGTGACTATGTTGTCCAGCTATAAAGGAACACTTAATGTTTCGTGTTTAATACAAGCCATATTACAGTAACTGCTTTTAGAAATCCCTACCACACTGACTGGTCCATTGTATTACACATTCATATTAAGAAGCAATCCCTGCCCCAGAGAGCTTGCAATTAAAYGTGAAGCTGACAGAAAAAGCATTGTCCGCAGAGTATCCATAGTGTATTCAGGCACAGGTCATTAAAGTGTTTCATTGCCTAACTACCACTGARGACTATAACAAAGTCAGAAACTGAACCCAGATAGAGTCCTGTTCCCATGACTTAACCACAAATAAGCCTTTCATCTCTTTGCCTTTTGAATGCTCTTCTGAGAACATCAGGTTCTACAAACATATCATGTGTCCTTCGCTGGACAAGCCACCTGCCAGCAGCTCTCCCAGGCAGGCAGGGCTCCATCAAACAGATAAACTGAAATGTTAGTAAAGTTAAAAAAACCCAAACCAAACAAAAAAAAGCCCCACCAAACCCTTGAGATTGGGTATATTTAAAGGCAATTTACAGAAGTCTCTTCTTCAATATGGTAATGAACTGAAGAATTGAAATCACTTAACTTCATTTACAAATCATGAATATGTATCAGTGCCTTTAAATGAAAGGACGACTAAAACAGATATAGTGTTTGTTCAATTCATTAAAAGGAAGACAATTTATCGGGAGTTTTTTTCTACTCTTAAACTAAAACTATATGCAAATGTAGGGAAATCAAGACCTTGCACTAATTCTGCTGCATGATGAATATTTTTATAATCCTAATTAGAACCAGCCATTTAGTTCAGCAATTTCCCCAAATCTAGCCAATTTGAAATTAAAATAGATGCCTTGATTACAAAGCTCATTAGCAAAGAAGCACCCTTTTCGCTAACCAGTTCATTTGGAATGCACAAACTGAATGAAGTGAGGAGCACTTGTGTTGTCAATTGCTGTAAGTGAAGTGAGCCTTAATTGTTAGCATTGTGAAGTATTTGTATTGCTGCATGTTTCATTGCAGTATAATATATCATTCATTAAATGTAACAAAAGCAGTTTTTAAATGATTTAATTAAGTGGTATTGGTGCACCAGGTAATTTTTATAAAGTCAAATGTCACAATTGTTTGCATTTGAAGTATTGATGGGCATTACTGTCGGAAAGAAGACGTATGACTCTGCATTTATCATTCTGATTATGGTAAGCCTGGCAGTTTTAATAAGAGATGGGAAATTAAATTATGCAGCCCTGGCTCTACTTCGAAATGCCCAATGAATTTTGTCCTAGCAAAATAGTGAACTTTGGGCTTGTGATGATTTGTGGTGGCAAAAAGAAAGTAACTGTTTGTGAAACTTGATTTAGCTAGAACAGACTTTCCTATTGCTTTTTATTTATGTTACAGATACTTCATGAACAGGTTTTACTTTGAGAAGRAAAATATAGAGATAAATGAAGTGAGACACATTCAATGCTTAAATGTGCTCTGCTGCTGAAGAAACAGTTTATTGTGTAACAAACCAAGGATCCTGTGGTTTATTCCTGGGCCACGCTAAATCATGGCTGTATATTGATTTTATCTGGAACCTAAGTGGGGCGAGGGGTGGCTATAAATATAGCAGATGGGAATAAACATGAAGGAATGAAGAAGGTTGAAGAATAAGAACACCAGRGGCATGATGTATTTTGTCTGACTGTAGAGATCTAAAATGTAGCAATGTATACCTATATTAGGTGCCGAGACTGCACAGAGTCATTGGTGGTGATCTACTGAATGGTGTTGATTGACTTCTGGAAGCAAATGTAGGTGACTATTTTAGGATGGGGYAAATTGTACCTTTGACTCCTTTGTATTGACTAGACCTCCACTGACTCTCAAGAAAGTAATTTCCTCTGCTGAGATGTAAATATTTGCTATATTATCTGAGATCAGGGGACTTGAAACCAACCCTGCTGTCTGGATGTGTGCAAAATGGATTACATGGGATATGATTCCAATATGATCAAAGCAACAAAAAGCGTTAAGTTTCCCAGTTCCTGCTATCGTGCCTACAGGTTCTAATGACTCCCTGCCCTGGAGGAGAGAGCAAAGACGATGTGCAAGCAAAGATGGAATTCCCAATCTTTTGTTTTTCTTTATCAGGATTCRTTTGTGTAGATGTAAGTTACCTACCAGGCTGCTTCAGTGAAATGAGATGAATCCAGAAGGGTTTCCTTGGCCTTTTTTCCCTTTTTGTTTTCTTTYTTTCTCTCTCTCTTTTTTTWRTTTCTTTTTTTCTTCTTTCCCTTTTTCTTCACCTTCTATATTGCTTTTCAAAGCTCTTTCTAAGTATTTGCCCAGTCTGRTGGCACCATTAAGTCTCCTCTAAAATCTGTTGAGCAGAATTATAGATGATACCACTTTCAACTGAAGAAAGAGCACAATTCAACTGYTGACTCCACTCAGATGTCTGTTGATGCTGACCATGGAAAACTTCAGTTTGGTRTCCTTTCCCCTCTCATTGAATTGACTCCATGTGGTGCTTGAGTTTAGAAATGTGACTATTCCAGGCCAAAGAACAATAGGATTAATTTTACYCAAAATATCACAGCTGAAGTAACAGAGAGGAGCCTATGACGATAAACAYAAACTTGTGTAAATTGTCATCAAAAATTCACTTTGAATAGCAYTATATATAAAATGTAGAACTTAATAGAAAAAAAGGCAACCCTGACCTCAGAGCAGCCAAATGGTTTAGTGGGCCTAAATGCTCTCGTGGATTAAGGCCTATAAGTATGTAAGCCTTTACACATTATGGTGTGAAGTGGTTATACAGACAGGCTTTTATTATTGCAAACKGCCTGCGAAGACATACAAGTCATGTATGGGTTTTTAGTGTTGGGATTTTAGGTAGTTTCACTTGGATTTTGCTGTGCTCTCATCTTTCTTTARTGCTTCAGGATGTTCAAGCCATAGCTCAGGGAAAGTGGGTCTGCCAGCACCTGAAATTATGACCGTGAGCATGTGGAATTCAACACAGAAGGACACTAATTCCCTCGGACCAAGACTGCTTTCTGGAAGGTGGCGATTAAGAAGCTGTTATGTTTTGTTAATCAAGAAGGATCATGCTTTATCCAGAAGGATTCAGGACCCAGCAGGTCTCATTACTGTCAGTGATTCAGGCAGCTGAGAACTGTTGGAAGTCTGCCTAACAGGGACTATTCTTTCTCTCTGGGTAATGGTGGCATTAATTAGTATTTGCACATTGCCTTGACAATACAAGACCTCATTGTTTGGAAGTATTGCACATTAGGATGGCAGTGGGCTACTTAAGACAATATTTTCATCTTTATTGTCCTCAAAGASGGATGACTGGGATGGGATGGACCAGTGCCCTTGAGGCAAGCCAGCTGGATGGATGACACTGAGGGGTGAAGGTAAAGTCCTTCCCCCACCATGCATGCACCTGCACATGCCTATTTGCTACGTGATCAGCACCCAAGAACTGGCACAGTCTGTGAGGGTGCTTTCTGAGGGGTGCATTTCTGTGTGCCAGACCGGGAGCTTGCAGCCAGGAGTCGGAATAGCAGGGCGTCCCTTGCTCTTAGTTCTGCCCCTATGGCAGGGGTGTTTCAGCTTCCTGTTAGCAGCTGCTGAACCTCTGGCATATTTGCATAACCTGAAAAAAACGCTAGTACCTGGGAAGAGGGCTATGTGAACCATCCAGGGATGGGAACCTTTAGGAAGTGTACGGTCCTGATCCTGACGCAGAGCCTTGGCTGTAGTTGGCAGTGCCAAGGACCAAAGTCTTTGCCGCTGTTTTACTTCTAGCTGCTCTTGTAGCTGTGCTTTCCRTTGCAATTGAGGATGTGCAGGTCCCAGTTGGGTCATCAGATCCTACAGGCTGGCCCTAGACCATACAGAGCATCTGTGACTTTATTTCAGTGGGGGTTTATTGCTACAATGGTAATATCTGCATAGCGCTTTCCTGCTGAACATGTCACATCCATTTAACATTATTATATCTTATCTCTACCAGTATATTATCAAAAGCTTTTTATACAGCTGAGACATGCATATCTGAGAGCCAAAGAAAGAGAAACTCCAGAAAAGGAGCAGGCAGGAGCTGACATTTCCTCTCCACCACTCTTCTGTGAAGCATAACCAGATTTTGTAAATCCCGGGACGCCCTGGTGATTTTTGCACTGTGCAGTTCTTAGTAGGTCCCTTATGCCATGACCAGGAGGAATCATCTGGTTTACCCAGCAGTGCCAGTGTTACCACAGTCTTGTCCTGGTCATGTTACCTACCACTGTCATGCATGGGGTATTTAAATGGCTCAGAAATCACAGCTTGATGGTGGCCAGTACAGAGGCAGAGTCAACGAGGCAGTGAGAGAGGCTGAGGGGAAATTGAAGCACGGGAAGGTGAAGTGAGCTATGCAGGGTTAGTCAGCTAAACAGTGACAGAGCTGCAACGTTACCCAGACTTCCTAAATCATGTCCTGTTTCCCCTTCCACTGGCCCAGGTGGCCCTACAGAAATGTTACAGGAGTTCCTCTTCTTTGCAACCGCATCTCTCCCCAGGCTTCAGGCTTTGGCAGAACTTCCAGCGTGGTTGGGGTGGGGATCCCACACGGGAATTTCACATCAGCAGGTGCTCTAGTTGTAAATGTGCCACAGGGCAGAGAGGGCCCTTTGTAGCACAGCAGTATGCTAAAAAGCTCAGACATTTAATTTCAAATAATTTAGTGGCTATCGTGTGAAACAGATTTGTGTAATACTGGAAGCTGGTATGTGGCCCTAGTTTTGTTTCAGATTGCCCTTTGCAAACAGGTTTCTCTCTGCCTCTCTCTCCTCCCCTTTTTGACTCACTACAAACCAACCCTGCCTCCAGTGCTTGGTTTCAGCAGGGAAATGGACCATGTTCTGATCTAATAGCACACCTGAGCTGGTTTACAAAAGACGTGTACAGCTGAAATTCAGTGTAGGTCTATTGATTTTAGCAGGGAAATGCTGATTTACATCACTGGAGAGCCTGGCCTGAAAACATGTATGGTATTCTGTTACCGCCTAAAACAAGGTAGATCTAGTTTACTCCTTCCAGTGTACAGGKTTTTTTTTTCCTAAAATCTGCCTGCTGAGAGATGCAGACTCCCTGGGCTCATCTGCCTGTGTGCAAGCTATCGCTTCTGTTAAGGCAACTATTTGTTTCCATTGTTCAACCTTGATGTATGAAAATTCACCTCTTTTTTTTTTCCCTTTTTTTTTTTTTTTGTCCTTTTTTTCCTTCTGATACAAACTGCGTGTAATCAATATTATTCTGGGGAATAAATGTGCCAGAGGAACAGCTGTAAGTCCTTTGTCCCCACAGTAGGCACGGATAATTCAAATGTCACATACGCTCAATGGTAACCCAGTGTGTGTTTCAGCTTTTCATGCTCGTTGCTTCAGTGGTGAAAAAGGAGGCCGGTGCCTGGATTTTCTGGTCTAGCACCTCAGGACTAGCAATCCCAAGCTTTTAGAAGTCATGAATTGGTCCTTTGAAAGTCATGAGTTTGGCAGAGAAAAAATCAGGAAGGTGTTTGAATAATTTCAGTTGTTCTCTCTTATATTTCTCTTGACGCTCCTGTGACTGAGGAAAGGTTGGGAATCATGTTTTTCAAATGCTTCCCCACAGTTAATAAAACTAGAAGCTTTGTCTTTAAAGAAAAAAAAAAAGTCAAAAAAGCCAAGATTTTCATAATCTCCTAATTCTAGCACTGTTCTGCTGTGGGCCATTTACACTTCTAAGAGAGATCTTTATTCATCATTGCAAATGCGGCACGTCTTCAGTTGCATTTCAGTGCTTATTTCAAACTGGTCTTCCATATAGGTTGTCTGGGAGAAGACTGGTGGCCTGTTTGTATGCGGTGTGCACATGCTTGTGTGCATGTTTGAATTTTTGCAGTAGAAGCCCCACAACAGTTTTGTGGCAGTTACAAGAAGTTCTTCCAGTGTAATAAATTTTTTTAGGTTTGTGTTCAATTGATTTTTATAGGACCATGGGTGGCTATAAAATGAAAGTTAGGGCATGATGCAGTACAATTTTGGCACATGTGAAGTATTGTGGGTATGATAAAAGGAGGAGCTGAGGCACCAAAATGSACGGTGATATTTTTGAGAGAAGGACAATTGATAAAATAAACAAACAACAAAACTTAAAGCTTTATAGAAAATCCCTGGGATTCTGTAGTGCAAAAAGAGGAAAACCTGATCCTTCCCACAGCCTCCTACCTTGGGCATCTCATTTCTGCCAGAGGCTCAGTGATCATAAGCCATCTGAATATAGATATAGTAACATTTTATACTTGCAGTGTTCAAGAGAKAACAGCACGTACAAATAACATGTTAGCAGAATATACTGTACCCAAGGGGACTTTCCTGCCATATAGTAAGAGAACAGTAATGTCATCAAAAGTTTTGCTGCCAAAACAGGACTCTGGTTTTGTCCTCTGACTAACACAGCACATCCTTCAGGCCAGTTGATTTCCTCAGATCTCGGTGCAAGTTCACAAGAGTTATGCACGCATACCCGATGGCACAAATGTGACAAACCTGAAAGTTCTGCTGCAAAATTGAGTCCCACGTTCCCAAGCTAKATGAGTTGTGTTTTTTCTCTAGTGATAGCATGGAGAAGGCTGCTTTATTTTTCCTCTGCAACCTCCCCTTATCATATGAATTATGCTGTACCATCASTGTGAACATTGGTTAACTTCAGGAATTAAAGATACATTATATCAAGTTTGGTGACTTGTTGTTGACTCTAGTTGTTACCTTGGATCGGTTTTGTTTATTGTTGGCATTTTGTGGGGGCTTTTTTTCTTCACCCTGCTCCATAAGGTGGATTGAAGGTACCTAGAATTTGAATTAAATTAGATAAATAGCTTAAATATAGACACCACAGAATATATAGAAACCTAGAGARCTGCTGAGAGTGGTTAGATAAGAGCTTCCTTTTTCTTGCATGATCTGCAATTGCAGATTCATTTATTCCAAAGGTACAATTTTCCACTGTTTGATTGCAGGAACCGGGTGATGGATGAATCAGAGATGACAGTGTAAATGGTGTATGCCCAGCAGCCCTAGGGGATCCCTGAAACATSCGAGTTTCTCATTTGGTGATTTTTCTGGCAGTGGCAGTGCAGTGACAGTTTCTGCTACAACTGTCAAGCTAAATTGTTCCTGATGGTGGCTGGCATTTACAATGATGCTGTTCATTTGGGTTCCTCCTGTAAACATCCGTATATTGCCCTTCATGCYGGGGCGTGGGTGGTATTGTCAGTCTGCCCTGCACGTTTGGATCAGGATGAACTGAATCACTGTGACATGCAGGGAGGACACCATCTCTCGTCTTCCATGAGACCACTTGCTGTTCAGGGTGAAGGAAAGGATATTCCCCTGGAGCTTCCCAGATTTGAAACCCTTTCCTACATGTGATCTCTGGCTTGGCTCTGTGTGTGTGTGTAGGGATAGGTGCATGTGTAAGCAGGTTCTGCTTTTCCCTTCAATAGTTGCCTGTTGTCAATGCATGGATTGCCAGGGAATCTGGCCAAGGAGAAATGTGGCTAGCTAGAGCTGGACTGAACTACCCCACAGGACTTTAAGGAGTGTTCTAAGAGCAGTATATAGCAGAGCCCCTGGTGGAGACCAGAGCTGACYGGGGAGTAGGAGGGTAAGGCTGAAAGGAACTGTGAGTTTCTTTATTATATTATATGTTCAAGCTCACGGAAGTAAGTTTGATTTGGCACTTGAGGCATGCAATGAATCAAGRCGTACAGGCCATTTAATCTTAAATTTTAGTTCTCTTGATTTATTAKAGGACAGGATATGACAAGTGTGCAGTAATGAAGATGGCCTAAAAGAATGAATTGTAGAAGATGGTACAAGAGCTAASGTGTTCAAGTAGGAGATAATATTTGCTAAAGCTGCAGCTTCAACACTATCAGAAACTGAAGTTTTCTGCCTTGTTTTTACAATCTTTTTACTCATAGAATTTCTTTCAGTCACAGTTGTCTTATGGGCAGCATCTGTGTTCTCTTTTGGGGGACACAAGACTCCCATTAACTACGGTGGGCCTTTCTCTGGGCCGGTTTGGTCCAGTATCTGGCGTTGGTCCCAGGCAGTATAGAGCATAGGCTGTGTGTGGGGACCAGAATTGTCCAGAGAGGGATTCCTCCCAGTGCAGGACCTGTACGCTTCCTAAGCAGTGCCCATTCATCCACTGTAGCTTCCCAGAAGCCTTTCAGGATGTCATTAGGGGCATATCCATGACTAAAGGAGTTGGCAGTAGCATGGTGTGTTGTGGCAGTCTATAAATGCCTGCTGTAAGCCCCAAGAAGCAGAATTCAGGTAGAGTAAATCCAGTGAAATGCCAGTGGTGCCGTCTTTCCTGACCTATGAATCTCTTAACAGGCGGAGCTGAGAGTACAGCCCTTTGGCCTCTTTGCAGACTACATTGCCGTGAGAAGYAATAGACACCAGTGATAAAAGGGAAGATAAATTATTAAGATTTAGTATTTGCAATGCTTGTATTGAACTGTCTTAGGAAGCATATCTAGGAAGGGTCTCCAAGGATTAGAAATGTCTGTCTCTGCCTTCTCATCCATGCCAGCCTTCAAAGCTTCCCGTTTCCTTGGTGTTGTGCCATTTACATACAGGTAGTTCTGTGCTTCCTTTTTACAATCCCTGGAGAAATTCTGCATATTCAACTCTTGGAATCTCTCTCCTCAGGTCACTTTTGTTATTACTTTTTCCTGACTTCCCTCCAAGTTATCTGGCACCTGCGCCTGTGATGCATTTCTTGGTGTATGCATCTTTGCCTCAGATGCAGTAAAACCTCTGCCATGGAGAGCARAGTGTTTAGCTGCTCTGAATGCACAGCACTGGCTCGTGAGCCTGCTGGGCTGATGTGCTAATGCCACTGAGCAGAGCAAACCCCTCTGGCTTCACAGCTTTGTTATTGCGCGTGCATGCGGAGAGGCTGCAGTGGTCTCTGGCAGCAGAGAAAGGTGGGATTAGAGCAGGATTAATTGGAGCAGCCTGTATTTATTCAGTGCCCAGCCACAAGCTTCCTCAATCATCAGAAAGTATATCTTTTGTGTAGCTCAGCCTTTGCTTGCCCTGATTCTGGGTGCTTATAGGAAATGTGCTTGGCACAATGGGCCAATGCAATGAATGCTGTTGTATTCTCACTTTTCCTGAGGATGACAAGAACTACTTGTCAGCTTTTGAAATCTGCTAAGATCCTGGCTGAGTTCCTCTCTYAGGAAACATGTGATTTAGTGGTCACGAAAGATTTTGCAGCAATCCCTTCTTTGCATCATAAATCCCTGACAGAACCCTTGGCTTCAGGCTGGGGGGGTACAGTATCCTCATAGGGTGAATGGGGTAGAAGAATGTGGACAGTTTGTGAGATTGCTCTGACTTGGTGAAGAAAGAGTTGCACACCACCACTGTGAAGTGGGGTGSAGGTCTTAAGCACCTGTGAAGTTTGCTGCTCTTCAGCTGGTGAGATGAAAACTGTATGAGGAGGGTGGACACCTACGCTCTGCCAGGGCTGGCCCCAGGTGGGAGCAGCTTTGCTTTGCAGCATTTTCACCTGTGTGAGCTAGATTAGTTTCAGGTGTGTGTCTGCTCAGTGTCTGCAGGGTGATGGGCCACGTAATTTGGGAACTGTCTTGAGTAACCTTCCTTGCCTGTGAAAATGCTGATGAATGGAAAACTGAAGCTGAATTGGGTGGCAGGGGTGTGTGTGTTTGTGTTAAATAAYATGTGATTTAATCTGGAGCAAAATACGCTGCTTCAATTTTGCCAGAATGACATGTTGTGCTTGAACCCAAATTAATATTTATTTCTTTCAAGCCATGTGAAATTTTTTACATGAGCAACAATTACATGTCAGAATAAAATGCTGTTCTGAGTGCATTTTCAAACTCTTTTCATTAATGCCCATGKATAGACTTTCAGAAATGTTGTTTTTCCCACATAAATAAATAACTCGGCTAAATCTTATATAAATTTGGAAGGTGTTTTGGTGATGTGTAATGTCTTTCTTTCACTGGTCTGAAAAAAACCCTCTTCCATTACATCCTGTTCTGCATAGTATAGAGGTTACCCTACAGATAGTGCCACAGGGTTTATAAAGGAAGAAGAAGAGGAAGAGCCAAGCATGTGATTGTAGCTTTATGTCCCACTCTGGCTAATGTCTGAGCCTCTCCTGCTTTGCCCGTTGTAGTCTTATGCTCAATAAACATGAAAGATTGGTCTGTAATAGCAATGAATGTACCCAGACGCTTGCACTGTAATTAAAGGCATATATCACAGAATAAAGCACATTTGAATGAAAAATCTTCCCATTAGACATGTGGTTCTCATTTATTTCCCCTTATTGTTAAACTTTTGGAGTATAAGCGTTGASGGAGCATAAGGAGGGGTTTCTAAAGGGCTGCAGTGTGGAGCTCGCAGGAGCAAACCCCTCTTGGGCTGGGAGGGCACAGAGCTCCTCGTTGCAGGCTGACCTGCACGGCCCCATTGGCTATATCCATGCGGTTGGTGGATCCAGTTAGCACAGACCTCAGACCAAAACCTGCCTAATGATTTTTAAGCTGAGAAGAAGCTGGGCAAAGGGACCAGCCTGGCTTGGAGGGAGGAAAGTCAGCAGCTATTAGAGCTGACTTAGTCTTTTGTCACTGTTAAAGAGCTGATCCTAGGGAAAAAGGGAGTGAAGCAGCAGCTGGGGACATCAGGAGCCGCCTGCAACCCTCCTCTGCCTCTGGCTGAACCCATTGGGTGCCAGTGGAAGAAATACTGGTAAAGACATCTCCTGGTGCACCTTGTAGACCCTGGTAACAGGAGGCAGCTCTGCCACTTCCATGCCGTTCTGATCTCTTCACAGTCCCAGTATTGCCTCTCCCCTCCCAGTTCTGCATCCCTGTCCCTTTCTGTGTCTAGTCTTGCTCTCAGCTCTGCATCACTAATGTGGGAAACTGTCCCCTTGCATGGCATGTTGCTTGCCTTGTCTGTTATGTCTCAATCTGTTTTCAGACTCTGGAAGTAGGGTTTTTTAGTTTCTGKGTTTTTTTCCCCTTTTATGTCTTTAGTTTTCAGTAAGGCTTGTTAACAAAACGCTCATCAGAAGGGGGTCAGTGGCAACATATTGCTCAACTTTAGCCCTCCCCCTGATTTTAGAGCTGATTTTGAAGTGGTTAAAATGTCATGAAGAAAGGAATAAACAAGCAATCAAAAAAGTTAGCCTTCCCCCAAAATGGCATTTCTATTTATAGTACCTTTTGCAAGTTGCTAAAGCTAAATTATTTAGAAATGATTGAAATGTGTTCTCACTGACCAAAGTGAACATGTTTTTTCCACAGATTTTCAGTTTAAGAAAAAAAATCTGAAAGTAATACTTTTCATCTAGGTTCTGAGCCACTCCAGCATTTCTGGGGGTGGGGAGAAACTAGGAAAAAGAGAGACTGTTTTTCACCCAGGACTGAAACATGCCTTAACTTCTTTAGTGATACTCATTTATGTCACTGCTCCTGTTGCAGCTGTATCCGGGCTTCTTGTTMCACTACAAACCAGTCACGCAGTAGAAAAGCAGAAGATATGCTGTGCTCTCAGCAGAAATGACAAATTTTTAGCTGAGTTGCTCAGTACCAATTAGGCTTAAGAGAAATTGAAATGTAAAGGTTTTTGAGTGGACTCTTTTTTTCACCAGTTTAATCCACTTTCCTCTTTTTCTTGGAGATGAAGTGGAAAAGCAGAGAGAGGCAAGTCTTGCTTTGACCATCAGGTTTAAGCAAATTGCATTGCTGTGAGTGGACCCAYCAGCATTTTTTTTTTAACTGTAAAACCATGGAACATGACATCAGTGCATTGTCTTAACCTACCTGGTTTCTTTATAAGCCAGGTCTGGGTTGAGCTATACAATGACAACATGAAGTCAAACATTTCCAAAGTGTTTGGCYTTTGTGCAGAAGATCCCTGACCAGTTTCTTATAATAGTGGGGTGGAGCCTGAGTTTCCTTTGTCTGAAGACCTACTTTTGCCAGCCAGCATGTGAAATATTTCAGTATTAGATTTTTAAAGTGCAAAGAGAACTTCCCAGCTTCTGATACCTTTTTTTTTTCCTCTCTGTCTGAGACAGATGATGGAAATGCATTTAGTATTTAATTTCTGTCTAGACCGGTTTCTCACAAAAATAGTCTGTTTCCAGTGCCTATTCTACTGTACAACATCTGTAAGGAAATGAGCAGCTCTGGTGAGTCTCAGACATGCAGCAGCCTGTGGACACGTTCTCCTTCCGTGCCTAAGACAATCTGGCTGTACCATGCTAGAGAAGAACCTTGGGCTGTAATGAGGTCTCTTGATGCAGCCTTTAATCACCTGGAAAGGAAATCAAAGCAGAGAGATAAACTGGTCCATTTGTTTTCATTACAATTACTAGTTTTTACACTCTGTGTAAACAAAGCTCATAAATATGGTGCTGGTAGACTTCTTTCTCCTAAGCTCAGCTCTACCAGCTGTTACACAAATCTTTTGGCTYAGGAAGCAGGATTTATTTTTAGGTTCTTTAGTGTGGAGCTGTCAAAGATGCCTTACCTGAATTGTGATTCCCAGCAGCTTGTRACAAAAGAAGAGAGTGAGAAGCTCTTCTTTCCCTTCTCTAAAGGTCCAGAACCACTTCCAAGCTTCAGATCTTGGTTCCTCTGAAGCCCCAGCAAAGCAAGGTGGCAAGGACAGATATTTCCCTGRGAGGAGGTGGAAGGAACAAGCAGAGATGATATCACTGTTCTTGAGTTGGTCATCAGCTTGAAGGTGACATTAGCCTTTGTGTCCCCTGATGGTAACTGCTTGACACTCCAGAGGTGTCTCGCTAAGGCCCAGACTGAGGGGAATGGTGGAACAGGGGAATCGGAAGAAGAACCTGAATCTTTCCTTGAATGCAACCTTTCCTACTGTGAGTAATAAAGCCCCTTCCATGGCAAGGGTTGCTCCTGACCTGGTTTCAGCCACCTAACAGAAGCATGTTAAACCTGAGTCCTGTCACTATTGTGCTGCCTTACATGAGAACCTGAGAAAGGGGGCTGCATAGACCCCACAGCTTAAACATTATACTGGTGCTGAGAAGGGGAGAGGTATCGAGCTGTCCTCAAAAAAGGAGGGATGGAAGATAGGCGAGGAAGGTAAGATGGAAGATGTGATGTAGAAGTAAGGTATGTTTCTGTAGTACCAACTGCTGTCTTCATGGCTACACCAAATCTGTCTGTCATCTTATCCAATTCTTCTCAATTCTGTCATCTTTCTTTTGTTGGTCTGCTCTGGTGAGGCTTCGCAGTCTGCTCTGCTCCCAAAGGCACACCATGCCAGTGCCTGAGGGCAACTGATGGCTGCAGGATTGTTGTAGGGGGTCTCCACAAGTGGATTTAGCATGTGGGGCTACGAGAAGGAGGAAAACCACAATTTTACGACAACTCAAATGGAAAAATTAATAAAGGGAAATGGCTTGTGTGTTGTGGGTATTGGTTGGACATCTTCGTGTCAGTCTTGGCTATTTGGGAGTTTACTATCCCAACTTTAATTCCTTGGGGATTTGGGTTCTGATTACCAGTTGTATGAATGAGGAGTTAAAGGCAGATAGTGTCTCAGGGATTCAGCTGCCGCTGAAGGAAAAAGACACCATTTTCAAATGATGAAACAATAAAATAGGAAAAAAGAAGGAATACCTTGGCAGCTTGGAATTTCTGTGCTAAATTCAACAAGGGGAGAGCATGGTGACTAAATGGATCTGACTATCGGGAGTAGTCTTACAGTGGTTGAGTAAGGGTAGGTGTTATTTTAGAGTTAAGTGAAAGAAATATAAGATAACAGGGAGAAATGCAATTATTACTCATATCCTTTTACTTGCTGGAGCAGTTATTTCCTATGGTACAGACTCTTGTTTTTGTGTTGTTTTTTTTTTTTTTGTTTGTTTTTTTGTTTTTGCTAAGTAAGGGCAACCTTATTAAATCCTTCCTATGTCTGATTTTAGGTGTGGAAAAAAAAATCTTTCCTTGCAGTGGGTGAAGTGAGGACCGTCCATTTATTCTTGCAAAATGTTTCTCCTGTAGTACTCAGCTGCTCAGTGTGCCTTTAACAAAACATTGACGTTGTCATCTCCTGAAACGTTTCCACTGCAGTTTGAATTTGTTGCATATGGCTCTCTTCTTCCATGTGATGGGTCATCTCTGGCAGTTGTCAGACATATGGCTTCTCTGGTCTGTACTCTAAAGGCTGAAAAGTATTGTGAGTTTTTCCTCCAGTTCATTTCCCTTCTAGGAATGAACTTTCTGATATGTTAATGATGGCACCTTCTTCTCCTTTTGTAATTTCAGCTGTAACACAGACGTGTAGAGAAGACACACCTTGCAATTTTCTAAGTGGTTTACGATTTTTTCTCAGCTTCTGAACCTCTAATTTTTTTTCAGTGATCGTGGTCATTTTCCCTCTGTAGAGAAAATTTAAGACCCTGCAACAGAATTACTTTTCTGAGTTACTCTTTGCAGACCGCTTGCATGCAGTCCAATTTCTTACAGAAATGTTGACCTAATTTTATTTTTCTTCTGTCCCAGTTTGATTTTTTGGCAGGAACCCACCACCCATCTTGTAGATTTTTCCCACCAGCTCTGGCTGAGAAGGTGTTAGTTTGCTTTTGTGCTTTTCTGGGATCAGAGCCATCTTTTCATGTAAGCAATCCAAGCTACTGCTTGGGATCGTGCTCTTCTGAGGACATGGCAGGCCAGGCTAATCTGCCCTTCCTCTTCCATCATCTTACCATGTGTCAGCTGCTGCCCAGTAATTACCACTAGGCCGACTCTCACCCTGCTGGATTAGCATGAATACATCTTTCCATCATCAGCTGGAGGTATTGTCTGGGGGAAATATAATTTTGTGTGCAATAAATGAATTGTTCCTTTAAGTACATATAGTCCAGCTGTTCTTCCTCACTTTATCTGACACCATTATTTGCAAGCTCCAAATTCACTCCAGGGTTGACTGGCAGACAGGACACTATTGAGATTCTCTCCAGATATTTGCTCAGGCCAATAGACCCGATTTCATAGCAACAAAGAGTATTTGATTTTATTTGGATATAAGCTTTTTATGTATGTTCCTGATGCCCTAATTCTTCTTCTATGTTTGAGCAAGAAAGTCTATAAATATCAAAGCTCTCTGAGTTTCTTTAGGCTGTTGTCTATCGCTTCTCAATCTATACATGACACCTTCAGTGTGCCTCTTGCTGTAGTAAAGTGTACCCAGGCTATTGTATGCTTGGCCTTTCCTCAGCTCGTGCTGAATCTTCAGTCTTCTGCCTGCTTCCCCCATGAAGACCCAGCAGGTCAACTTGGGAACAGGGAACCTAACATGAAATCCATCTCAACTAAATCATCTATCTGTGGTGGGGTTATCTCCTTCTGCACTAGTCACTGTGGACTTCTTTTAGTGTCTATGGAGAGAAATGGAGGCTTCTAAGGCATGGATAATATGCAATTTTAGAAGTGTATCTTAGTATGGAAATTGTGCTTTAGAAGTGCTTGTTTCAAGCCTGTTTCTTGCCTGCCTAAATATGAGCCTTGGTGACTATCTCGGATATGGATGACTAACATCAGGGGGTTAAATCTCTTCATGTGGTTTCCATGTTTTTACATCATTGCTCATTCTTCTCCCTTCTCTCCATAAGTGGAGTTCAAGCAGGCCAGTTTCTCATGCTACTCCAGTTCTGAGAAGCTTGACTTCTTGAGCAAAATCATCCTTTTATATTTTTTTGCTAGCTCTCATTGGGAAAATAAACAACACCCAAAACAAATTACCCCAGCCCCAAACAAGATCATCCAAGCAAGCCAGCAGGATG
Organism: Oceanodroma leucorhoa; assembly: GCA_030449065.1. Taxonomy (NCBI): domain Eukaryota; kingdom Metazoa; phylum Chordata; class Aves; order Procellariiformes; genus Oceanodroma; species Oceanodroma leucorhoa. The sequence goes on from JASVER010000017.1 coordinate 1,770,517, forward strand.
TGTCACCCTGAGAGTTTGTACTGCAGAACTGCAACAGCATTGAGACATTTTTCATATGCAACACTGTGCGTGCGTACATGGTATATAACTCCTTCCTTTCCAGCTCTGTAGTTCTGACTGTGTTTCTGCCATGTTGCACGTGTTTGTGGCATAGAATCTGACACCAGGGATAAAACTCCCTCTTTAAGGGGCTTGCTGCTTATCTCAGAAACTATGCCAGTATTAAATAAAATGTTGCAAGTGTTCTTAGAGTTTGAATAAGCAGCATTCTGCCTGTGGTATGTAAGATCCTTATGATTCAGAGTTGTGCTGAGCAAGGCAAGCATGAGTTAAGGTTCTAGCCTGTGGTGAAATAAAGTTGTATATCACTTAGGCTGCCAAGGTCTTTCCTCACACAGATTGTGTATTCTTGGTAAAACACAGGACTGTGTTGGTGGATGTGATATGACTGTTGCTACGATTCTTGAGTGTGGAGCATTGTGGTGCTGTTTGGATAAACATTTGCTATTTACCTTCTTGATGTATGGCCTTTTCTTTTTTTGATGATAGGTCTAACTAGGCTCCCGAGCACAGGCAGATTTTCCCTAGTGCTCAGTACCTATTTTCAAACACTGCGCCTGTACTACTGAGCTGGGGTGACCTCAAAGCCAGGTGTGAAAGCAGAGCTGCTCTTGGATCCTGCTAGTGTGACCATGCTGATACGTTCAGGGTAATACTTTAGGTGCTTCATCAGGCCTGAAAGCACATTAAAAGGTATATTTTTTTGACATGCAATGCTGGTCCCTTCACCTTCCCATATCCCATCTGCCCTGTGGCAGTGTCACATGCCAGTCTGCGGGCAAGCAGAAATTCTAGGGTCGTGCCTAGTAAAAACCCCTGTTGTCTGCTGCAAGGGTAGATGAGATTCATAAGCATCATTCAGATGGGCTCAGTAGGGAATTTGAACATTGTGTGTTTGTTCTCAAAAGCACCTCAGCTTTCAGGATGCTCCTGGAACYTGTCTGCTCAAATAGGTGCAGAAGTTGCTGGGATCGGCCAAGTGCTCTGACTGTGTTTAGTGAGGTGCCTCTGTGGTAGATGCAGGATTCTGAGTTTATTTTCATGTTAAAAACTGAATTTTACCACCCTTGCCTTGAGTCAGGACTTTGTCCTTCTGGTTTGCATCCTGCTTCTGAATTGCTCCTTAATCAAGTCCTCTGCATGCCACTTTTTAGCTGTGTCAAGGCACAAGACCAGCCCATACAAACATAAAGACCTGTAATGGTCTTAATTTTCCATTCATCAGAGTAGGTCAAATAACACAAGGGAGTTGCAGAAAGGGCATATCCTCACAGTGCACCCTCATGGTACACTAAGTCCATTCCTCTTAAACTGTGCCCCTGTCCTCTTGTGCCCCTGTACTCGGCACTGGTGAGGCCGCACCTCGAATACTGTGTTCAGTTTTGGGTCCCTCACTACAAGAAGGACATTGAGGTGCTGGTGCCCAGAGAAGGGCAATGAAGCTGGTGAATGGTCTAAAGCACAGGTCCTGTGAGGAGCGGCTGAGGGAGCTGGGGTTGTTTAGCCTGGAGAAGAGGAGGCTGAGGGGAGACCTTATCGCTCTCTACAACTACCTGAAAGGACGTTGGAGAGAGGCAGGTGTTGGTCTCTTCTCCCAAGTAACAAGCGATAGGACGAGAGGAAATGGCCTCAAGTTGCACCAGGGGAGGTTTAGATTGGACATTAGGAAAAATTTCTTCACCGAAAGGGTTGTCAAACACTGGAACAGGCTGCCCAGGGAAGTGGTGGAGTCACCGTCCCTGGAGGCATTCAAAAAACGTGTAGATGTGGCACTTCAGGACATGGTTTAGTGGGCATGGTGATGTTGGGTTGACGGTTGGACTTGATGATCTTAGAGGTCTTTTCCAACCTTAATGATTCTATGATTTTATGATCCAATGAAACCAGTGTGTTGGAATGCTCTGGGAAGTGGAAATGCCAGAGATTATTTGTTACTAAAGAGCCAAAGCAGAGCTTTAAAAAGGGAAAATCTTGGCACCAAACAAACATCATTTCTTCCCATTGCTTAGTATTCAGCCTTAGGACAAATTAATCTCTACTGAAGTCTGCTGTACTTGCCACTGAATTTGTTGTCTCTTCTAAAAGCATCTCTTCTCCCATGAAAGGAGATGAACAGAAAGTGTATATCTATATTCAATTTTAATGCATGCTAGAAAACTCTTTATTGTACTTTTTATTTAGTAATTCAACATTAACCTTTACATTCGCATCTGTAAATAATACTCTAAAGATGAACTGGGCCAGAGAGACGTTTCAGGAATTTGTTGTGTCATACAGCTTTTAGAGTCAATCATCTGCTTAAAATTCAAAGTGGATGCCTAGAATAAGTAAGTGAATAAATAAATAAAAATTCTTGAAATGAATAATATCCTCCTTATCTCTTTGTCTGAAATCGCCTAAAGGCTGCAAGTTCAATTTAATCCTTCTACCATCAGTCAGTCTGAGCTTTAATAGAAAGAAAGGGGGGAAAAAAGTACTCAGTAGCTAGTYTGTGGTTTTTAACTTGATAGAGAGAAGGATGCTCCCTGAATGAGACACTGTGGGAGGGATGAGTAGTTAGAAAGAGATTGTGCTTCATGCCACTGAGCTATCTGTAGCTACTGCTGGTATGCAGCTGCAAAAGAAAAAGAGATGCTAGGGGCAAAAGATAAAAGAGGATCTAAGGAAATGGATGTAATTTGCTAATCCTTTCCTCTCCTGGTGAGAATTGTTAATCCATTGCAGAATACAATATGGATGCTAGTCCCATTTGCACTTGCTTGTGAACGGGAGTTAACTGAGGCTAAGCTGCCTGGAGCCTGTGATTTGTACAGCACGGTGGCTCAATCTGCAAGTCGTACCCACAGTCAGGGGATGGAAAGGATAGCCAAGTTGTTTGATGCAACTCATGCAACTCAGTCTGTGTATGTGTAAAGCCAAAACTCAAGGAATATTGCTGGCAGGCACMATCCTAACGTCAAGGCAGAGTTGTAACACTACAGTTTTGACCCTTGGAGTGTGGATTTTCAATTATTATTTCTAAAAATCCAGATGTTCCTTCAGAAGGAAGGCTGTGATGCTGTTTGGATAAACATTTGCCTTTTACTTTCTTGATGTAAGGCCTTGATGTTGACTTCATAAGCCTATTCTTGAATTTGGAGAAGGAATTTTCTTTTCCTGCCTCCTTTAATTAAAAAGATAAGCAATGCTTTATTTTGTATCTACGGAGAATTCCTTTTGGGACAGAGGATTCTCTACAGTATTTTCTTAGACTATCACTGTGATTTGTTGACCAGAAAAGCAGAGGAAGACCAGATAATGTGGGTTTTAATGCAGTATCTTACCTTATCTAGTGACAGTGCCAAAGAAATACTGCCAAATCAGAATATTCAGATCATATCTGATCTCCTGAAAAACATGGGGCAGAAAACCTTTCCTAATATTTCTTACCACAAGCCCAGTGATGTTGGTTGGAGTGAAGTCTACATAATTGGAGCCCATTTTGACATGAAGATTGGAGGATACTTGCTACCATCTCTTTTCCCCTGATGTGCTTTATTCACTGGCAGCTTGAGCTGTCATTGGCAGAAACTAGACTTCCTGTTGGCATAAATGCAAAGGACTGATTCTTTTGTCTTTACACATACCAGTTGCGTTAGATACTTGATGGGATCTGAATTTCAGTTTTTGAGTTTCCTTTTTCTAGCTATACAGTGGTTTGGTTGTGTAGTTGACTACAAACATAGTAAGAATTAATCAGCTGCCTCAGGATTTGGACACTGCTCAAACAGCCCTTTCCAATCACCTTTGTAAATTGTTCTATTGTCCAGCTCTGATGTGGCTGCTGGATCTCTGTGGTCAAAGGTACTGCCCATTCAAGGAAGTTTAATATTCAGTGTGAGCACATATAGTTTATCTTCCCAGTCACACTTAGCCATCCATTATAGCTGTGTCATAGTACACATCACTAGGTTGTGAACCCTTCTAATCTGAACATGGACCTCCCTCTGATTTGTAAATCCAGTTACTCAAAATCAAATCAAGTGCAGAACCTTTACTCAAATGATATTGTTTTCCCATTAAGGACCTAAATTTGGATATTACAAATATTTAAGTTTCTCAGCTCTGTTATCTACCTTCTTAGCCTGCAATCAACCCTTATTTTATTAAGCCAGAGTTTACTTCAGATGAAATTTATTTGAAATCTTGTTCAAAACACTGCCTGCTATTTATTTCTCTGTGATCTAGTTGTAAAGCAGAGTAGTTATTTCTCAAAGTGTATTTTTTTTTTTCTGAAGAACCAAACTTGCTCAAAGTTGGAGAAAAGGAGCTTATGTATGCTTTGATTATGAGTGAGTGGATTGTGAGTAATAAACTAATTATATGGAGAATGGTGTTTGTGGTATTAAGCCAAATATGTATGAAGTGAACCTATGTCTGAGACTTAGTGTAGAGTTGCATGGAAATTTGATTACATTACAGCTGCACCATTTGTTAGCTAGAAAGTCTCAAAATGATCCTTAGATTGACAATTTGGCTTTCAAGAAGAACCATTTCACTATCTCAAAATTTAGACCTTGTTCTGAACATAGAAGTTGTAAATTAGGAGCAATATCCTTTTCTTTCCCACACAGAAGTGAGATGTAATCCACATCATAAAAATGAATAGCAGCATGTCCTTGAGTAAAGAGTCACTACCTACCACATCATAGTCATGTTAACTAATCTAATTTGTCTTTCATTCTATTTAATGTTAGGAATTTACATGTCATCAATCACCTGCTTCCTGTTGGGCTGAAAAAGCCAGGGGGACTGCCAGCTTTGTCATATGGCAGCCAAAATGAATGTATTGACAGCTGAAATCAGGAAGCACAAAAATATTTGAAAAGGTTTTAGAAGAGCCAACCCGCTTTTGAGTCTCAGCAGTTCAGTCTGGCTTAAATGTGAGGGAAGAAGATTGCCTTATTAGCCTTCCCTGGCAGCGAGGCTGATCGAAAACTGTGCAGGACAGTCCGTTCCTGTTCTTTAATCTGAGCTGATTTTAATACTTTATTTAGTGGCAGTCCTTCCTTTTCTTCCTCAAAGGTTATAATTCCTCTCTCTCTCTGTCTTTCAGCTGTACAGCTCCATGGACTTTGGAAGAAAATGGCAGCTCATGCACGAGCGGGTCACTCCAAACAGGTTTTACTGGTGAGTTATGCCCTCAGGCTTTGCTTGCTTTGGTCAGATCATGGAGGGGAGAAGGCATCTAACTTGAAGGGATTGGTTGCTTTACCTGAACACTAAGCGTGCCCTTGGCTTTGGTCATCATCAATGTTATTTACTCAATCCATAGTGCATATCTTGCAGTGTTATAGCTGAATGTCGTCTCCATGTTTGTACCTCTTTCTTGTCTGGTAACAGTGGTGTCTTGTATATATGAGTACAAGTCTTTTGATAATTGCAAACCTCCTGCTTCTTTGTTATATACCTACTTACTGTAACACAGAGAAACTGCCCAGTGCTTCAGTGACAAAGTTATGATCATTATACCCCCTATTTTTCAACCCTTCTGAGAGCTACTTTAGCCTACAACATAGTCTTTGTGCAGAGCCAGCCACTCTGACCAGTCTCCTTATGCAACCGTTGGGAGAAAGGATGATTCAGACTCTGCTTTGAATCACTCTCTGAGGAGCCAGTTTCTTTCTACTGACTGGTGAGAGCCCAGGATCTGCTAACAGTTTGCTAAAAAACTGCTTTGTGACTATTTTCCTTTGCATTTCCCATGCGTCAGCCTCCAAAACTGGGAGAGTGTCTTAAAAACAGATGATTAAACAAATTTACTTCCTGTCTCCAAGCTCCTCCATTTCAGATGCCGCTTTTCCAAACTTCTCTCCACCATGTGAAGTCCCAAGAATCAAATTTAGAGAGAAAGAGGAAAACCCAGCAGTAGTCTTCTGCAGTTGAATCTAGGATTTGGGGCTTGAATCAGATTCAGAACGCTGTACTACATGCCAGACCATAGAATCATAGAATCATTAAGATTGGAAAAGACCTTTAAGATCATCGAGTCCAACCGTCACCCCAGCACCCATGCCCACTAAACCATGTCCTGAAGCATCACATCCACACATTTTTTGAATGTCTCCAGTGTTGGTGACTCCACCACTTCCATGGGCAGCCTGTTCCAATGCTTGACAACCCTTTCAATGAAGAAATTTTTCCTAATACCCAATCTAAACCTCCCCTGGTGCAACTCGAGGCCATTTCCTCTCATCCTATCGCTAGTTACTTGGGAGAAGAGACCAACACCCACCTCTCTACAGCCTCCTTTCAGGTAGTTGTAGAGAGCGATAAGGTCTCCCCTCAGCCTCCTCTTCTCCAGGCTAAACAACCCCAGCTCCCTCAGCTGCCCCTCGTAAGACCTGTTCTCCAGACCCTTCACCAGCCTCATTGCCCTTCTCTGGACACGCTYCAGCACCTCAATGTCCTTCTTGTAGTGAGGGACCCCAAACTGAACACAGTATTCGAGGTGCRGCCTCACCAGTGCCGAGTACAGGGGCACGATCACCTCCCTACTCCTGCTGGCCACACTATTCCTGATACASGCCAGGATGCCATTGGCCTTCTTGGCCACCTGGGCACACTGCCGGCTCATGTTCAGCCGGCCGTCGACCAGCACCCCCAGGTCCTTTTCCGCCGGGCAGCTTTCCAGCCACTCTTCCCCAAGCCTGTAGCGTTGCCTGRGGTTGTTGTGACCBAAGTGCAGGACCYGGCACTTGGCCTTGTTCAACCTCATGCAATTGGCCTCGGCCCATCGATCCAGCTGGTCCAGATCCCTCTGCAGAGCCTTCCTACCCTCAGGCAGATCAACACTCCTGTCCAACTTGGTGTCCTCTGCAAACTTACTGAGGGTGCACTCATTCCCTCGTCCAGATCATTGATAAAGATGTTAAACTAGACCGGCCCCAAAACTGAGCTCTGGGGAACACCGCTCRTGACCGGCCGCCAATCAGATTTGACTCCATTCACCACAACTAAGATGATGTGTGAATGTGTAGAAGTGCTGATTTACAGAATCTCTGAATACTTGAAGAAGTGCCTTGTCCTTAAGGCCGAAAAAGATCATAATATTAAGGAACCAGAGGCTCTTATTTTGAATGGTTAAAAATAAAAAAGAACTTGGATGACTTAAGAATTGACTCCCAATTGCATAGAATGATATATATATCTTAGAGTGAAATTCTCATAGAAATTCTTGTGTGTCATTAAAAGTACCTGGAATCCAGGCCCAAAATATCTATGGATTGGATTTGCAGTATTTCCACACCTTGCAGTGGATATAGACACCTCATGGGATTTTCGAATTGTCTAGGTCCTTCTGCAAATCTCTCTAAACAGCTTTAGACTCCTGCATTTAAAGCATGACTTTTTGGCACCAAGTCTAGAGATTTACCGCAGTGTGCCTGTGGATTTTGGACAATGTAAGAAGGTATTTGAACATTTAGGAAAGTTGGAAGGCTCCTAAGTCACATAGACCTGCRAAATGTATCGAAGATCTAGAACCTTGTCTGACCATGTCACTGTTTCACATTTCCATAGTGAAGGAAAGGTGGTTATGTTCTCCTGGTTGTGGTGGCCAGTGGTTGTTTGACCTAACTATCCCAAATCCTTTGATTTCACTATTCATGCTAGGTGCACATCACAAAGGTGAGTGTAGATCCTCTCCAGGTGTATCCTTCTGTGGAGTAGAATAGCTGGTCTTATGGGATAATTGTACCCTACCCTTCAAATAGCACAGCTGAGCTTAGGGAAGAGGCTTTCTTGAAGGATAAAGTGCAAGGGCTGAGCTGACTTGGGAACAAAGCGGAATGTTTTTCTGAAGGAGAGGCTGTGTTGGGTTTCTTCTACTTTCATATAATAATGGTTAATGGAAATTGCCTGTTTGTGTCTGTCCATTTGACACCCAAACCTGTAGATTGTTTTCCACAATCTACCTCATTTTTCGTACAGCCTTTTGGCTGCAGAGTTTGCATGCTGCTTTTTAACACTGCATTATATAAAGCCTCTGTTTCAAGTCTCTCTTTCTCAGAAAATGTAGAAGTCTTCTATAGTTAAAACTCATATGACATAGACCTAGAAATCTTTATTCCACTCAGAAACAGTAGAATCCCATTGACAATAAACTTTCCAATAGAGTGAATTAGGTTTTTCCCAGAGTGAGATGTTGAAATTTTGGAACATAATAACTCCCCTTAGCTGTCTGATTTCCTTCTTTTTTCCTTTCTTTCTTTTTAAAGCTGCAAAATGTGATGGTTTACAAGCTCTGGCTTGTATGATGTGTACAGAAAATGAAATGCAAGAACACTTTAGCCTCAGGAATTTCGTGATTTTTTTTTATTAGGCTGTGAAAAAGGGAGAAAGTGGGTATAGCTATGTTTCAGAGAGAGATGAGCCACTATTCTGTGGAGTTCATCAGCCTATCAAATTCTACATTATCAAACCTCTTAATCAAAACTTCTAGGAAAGGTGAAATAATAATGATACGGAGATGCCAAAATCAGAGGTAAGCTGCTCGTTTGTGCTGGTCTGCGTTGTTTATTAGTATGGGCTCAGGTAAGCATCCTTCATCAAATGGGACAGTCTTCATCTGATTTGAATGCGGCTTGCTTTATCTGGGCAGCCTTTGTCGAATGTTTTTGCCTTCGAAGCATGACTTTCGTCTCTCAGGCTGCCGTGAATGGGCTTGTGAAGACTATAATCTTCACCTGGTTCATGGGATCAGTCAGCCTGACAGGGAGAGGTCTTATTTTTCTCTCTGAGACCTTTCCAAATAATTATACCTTCCCTGAGAGAGCTCAGATATAGAGACTTTAAGGCCAGGAGAAAATTATGATTGCATCAGAACTCGTGAGGTTGGAATGTGAATTTTCACTCAGCAGAGTAAGCAAGACCTCTCTGTTAGTCATGGACACACAAGTCACTCTATGCATTTTTTTGTAGCTCTGGCAGGCAGCATCTGTGATGGCTCCCTACTGGTCAAAAACAAAGTCCTAAGCTCCAATCCTGATCTGTGGCTTTGTATCCTGGCTCTTGCCTACAACGTCTTTCCTTAGTCCCAGATGTTGGTTCTAATCACTGGGTTGTAGTTTTGTGTACTCATCCCATACGGATGTAACATGTCCCGCAGTTTATGGGACGTCTCTCATCAGTTCCTGCAGCCAGCTCAAAGTTTGTGCATGAGCTGAGATTCGCCTCTGGGCCACTCATAGTTATAAAAACTAGGATTTGAGATCTCTACTTCTGTAGTAATGATTCATTTGTTAGCTACACCCACTGATGGCAGTGGCAGAGCTTGAACAGAATGTGTTACTTGATGTGAGTACAGGCATCCAAATTTGGCTCCCACATGCCTTGGCCTCAGAGATTTTAATAACTTATGATCCTGTAAGGCTGGAAATAGGTGTTTACGCTAATGCGATATGGAAATTCCCAGATCACTCATCACTCTGAAATTACTCAAGATATCTGGAACCAGCATGGGTGCAAAGTTTGTTAAAGACCTACTCAATCTTTTTTTCTTTTAAAACACATTTCTGCATCTCCCTCTGGGCCCTGTTCATTTTCTCTCACTGTAACTCACTGTAACTGTGCTGTCATGTGGAGGGATATAAAAAATACCGTCCATATTTTGTATTAGAAATGTTGGGAAAGTTTCCTCGTCTGTAATACACATGGTGTGTTCTGTGCTGACTAAATACTATCTCTGTTAGATAAGAACTCAAAGGTCTTGAATTGTCCTTAAGTTGCTTTACCGCCTCTGCCTTTTCCTGTGGTGGGACAACAGGACTAAGCAGGTGGGCAGGACGGTTTGGTTAATGAAACATTCACCAAGCCTTGTTCAGCACTTTGCTGGACCACGACTTTTCCATGTCATCTTGGGTGACTCAAGCTGACTTTGCCTTGTTACCCCCTAGGTAAGACTGGGATAGGAGAGCATTTCTTTTCCTTGTTGGGTGTAGTGGGTGAAGTACTCAAATATTGTGATATCAGGTGCTACAGCAATGGATTAAGAGCACTGAAGGGCACTAGAGAGTTAAAAGATTCATTAGTGACATATGAAGTCCTTTCATAATCTTATGGCTTAATTCTTTAAAATATGGTGTTCCACAAGGTGACCTATGTTTTCAGGCTAATCAGCTAAATGGCTGTGAATGTCATCCCCTGTCCATCAGTCTTCGGAGGCCCTGCCGATGTTTGCTGAGCAAACACAAGGATTGCCATGCTGTGCAGAGGACAAGAGCTATATTCCTTGGGACACCCACCCCCTTTCTTAGGGTCTCCCCAGGCTGCTCTTTGCTGAAGGACTCATTCATGTTTCCTGCCTCCTATCATCAGTGGGGAATATGAAGCAGTGGATGTGGGACCAGTTTCCATTTTTTGTGCCTTGTACATCTAGACAATTACCCTTCTTTAATTTATTTTTTTTAAACAGGATCTCTAGGACTTTGGATGATTCTGTCAAAGCCCGGGAGCGGGAACAGTGGGGAAAAAACATTTGTGTGGAAGCGAAGGAGAAATCTGCACAGCATTTCTGAAGGTTATGGGGATATTTGGAGCACTCAAGTCAGTGCCCAGGATGAGCCTAGTCAGTAAAAGACACTGAAATACACCCTAGTGATGAAAGCTGGGCAGAAAACATCAACAAGGCAGGAGAAGAGAGACAGCAGGAGGAGGAAGACAGGACATGCTCTAGCCTGGCTTCAAGGAGCAGTGTTTGTATCCGGAAATAGGAAAAATGTGGTGTAATAAGCAGTTCTCAAATATACTGCTGATTCCCTCCCTGAGTCTCCCCAGAATTTTATTTTTTCTCTTTCTGTGATAGCCAACTAGATTTCTGGTTGTTTTGGTATCCATGAATGCCAGCCACAATAATTTTGAACTCCAAGGATTAAAAATCGGGAGAAGGGAACAGGCTATGCTTTTACTGGGAGAAGGGAAGAGGCTGTGCATCCACTTAGGCTATGCTTTGGAGTTACGGCTTTTCTGTCACAGTTGTTTGAGGCATGACCCAGCAGATTTTGTCTCTTGAGGGCAAGGTTTTCAGTCCTTTTTGTCATGATTTTGGATAGGAACAGTGACAAAAATTAGCCAGTGTATTTCTATTTATTTGCAGCTTGAATTTCATGAAGACTATAGTGGAGGCTGGTTTGGATATCTGAGAGTAATGTACCAGAAGATAAGGGATTTACTTCAGTGTTTCAAAAGGTTATGATCTGGGTTTGGATCTGCAGTTGGGCAGAAGTTTGCATCTGTTTTTATTTCTCCATCTTTGTGACAGCATTGATGTTTCCTAATCCCAGTGCCAATTTGGGTCCACACAGACTGTTTCAGCAGCGGTTCCAGAAGTGACCTCTGGATACAGATAAGGTTACCTTTACTTGACTAGCTTGCCAGCAATGAAATGGTTAGTCAAATATGTGCCTGTCTCTCCTGTAAATCCCACTAATCATTAACTACCAGATGGTGTCATTGCATAGTGCTGGGGAAACATCGCCTGATTTTTTACAGCCAAGTTTAGTGTTAAGAAAACATAGTCTTGTAAATGTCAAATTGACTATTAAGTAATCCTGCATTAGAGTTTTTCAGAATTAAAACCATACCATACATGGAGCTGTGGATAAAAGGAATAATTCCAGTTTGGCAGCCATGGATAACACCAACTATAGAATCATCGAGACCCAGTGGCTATTCACGTAGACTGCACATGAAGAACTGAACAGGGACCTATTACTGGAGGCTCCTGTGGGCTAATGGCTCATTTGCCTGCGTTAAGGGACTTGCTTCCCATGCCCTGTGGGTGAGAACACCTGGGAAAGGATTTTCTCCCAGAGGGTAATGCTAACATAAATCTGGAATGTGTTACTCAAGCCGGCATAACCATGAACTGTACCAGGCTGAGGACAAAATTTTCAAACTCTAGTCTCAAGCTCTGTAATAAGTGTTCAGGAGAGACGAGACCTTCTTAAAAGGTCTTGGCATATATTGAAAGATTTCCTTGCAAGGTCACATTAGTTAATTAAAGATCACAACACCATGGTGATAATAAGACCAATTTTATTTTCCTTTTCACTTAAAAGATTGGCAAGTGGGAGAACTGTGAGGTTAGGGATTTTCTTTTCATTTTGTGTGCCTACAATTAGTGCAGTTAGCATTATAGATATTTAACGTTTGCAAACATTAGGTCATAGCTGACTAGCTTGTGATTACACAGTAACTCTGTGGCAGAGGTAGAAATGGAACCTGGATATAGAGTTGGATACTTTTTGTTGGCTGAAATAGTGTTTATTTTTGTTGAAAAAATTTCAAGTCAATAAAGATATTTTAGAATTCATGTCAACATTATCAAAATGTTTCTCTCAAAAAATTAAACAAAGGAACATCCTGAAATGGTTGAAATTTTTTGGATGTTTTTTAAAGTGATTTTAAAAATTGAATAAAATCTCATTTTGCAATGTATGAGCTTTTAAAATTAAAATAGGGAAAGAGTGCAGTCTGAAACAAAGTGTATAAAGCAAACATAGAGGGATCCTGACTCCTATTCCCATCTTGATCTCTCATGATGCAAAGCAGATACTGGTCCCTTATGTCTAAGTTAGATGTTTGGTATGCTTATAATGTACTTCTTCATAACTGTGATCAGTAGCTTACAAGAGTGATCAACAAAGTTTGAGAAACCTTTGTAAGGTTTACATTTTGCTTTTGTCCATGAGCATGTTTTTTCTTAAACTTAATCCTATCCTGTTTTTCAACTGTAGATTGCTAAGTGTTCTTCCAGGAATGTTGTGATAGATTTCATGGATATCTAAGAGTATAAAATCCTAAGGGACCCTAAGAAAAGGAAAATCCTTCACTTTCTGTCTCTGGGAAACCCTGCAGGACTGTTTTATAGAGGCCACATAGACCTCATCTGTTCTGTTTGTGCTTACGGTTAGTGTAATTTTCAGATTACCATTCCCGTTTTTGAGCATAGTCCATGTTTTTTTAAAACTAATTTATGAGAGATTGACACAAATAGTTGGATTTCGGAAAGCATCTTTGTAGAAGGTGGCAAAAAACCCTAGTACACTACTGGAGGAGTATTACAGAATATTTTTGAGTTTACCTGGGACTAAAAGCAAAGATATTTGGGTTTCTGGGTTATGTTTACACTTTATGCTGACTAATGGCTTCATCTTACAAAGGAAATTTGATACAACTAGTCTCTTGTACTATGAATTTAAGCTCTAAATAGTAACTTATGCATTGGAAGAACTCCTAAGGGATGTTCATTACCTGACTTTGCTGTTGTGTGATGCTCCCCTCTGTAATGCCTGCTTTCCTAGGAAAATAAGTGTTTGACTTCATAAAAGTCCTCTGGATGCCATGCTCCCTGGGCATGAGCTCCATCAGGCTCCCTGGGCTCAAAGCTGTTTTAGCGAGGAAAAAAAAAAGCATACTGGCTACAAGGATTGTGTGTGATCATGATGAGAAATAATTTAAAATATTTTAGATTCTCCTTTAAAAACCGTGAACTACATAAGAAATGAAGCATAAGAGCTGCATGATAGTAAACTTACAATTCATATACCACCTCTGAAATTCTGGCTGCTATCACAACCAGAATGAGTTCTTTCAAAGGGTGGTGTAATACACTCTGGGAGAGCAATTTTGGAATAAGTTGCCTTTGAGGAACTTTTCTTTCTAACGTCCTGTTGCTTGAGAAACACAGTATAACTTGCAGAAGGAGGCATTACCCCTTCTACACTATTGTAACTGTGGATGTCCTTACATAAATACTATCTGGCTTTTAGAATTTGTTATTTGTTGTGATTATAGTATCGTATTTATGACTTTAATGTACTATGGCTGGCAGTGATATCTTTTTTTTTTTTTTAAGACTGGAAAAGTAAGGGCTGAAATATTTCTGTTCGTTGGTTTTAAATTTAATGCTTACCACTAAATGTCACATACTGTACTGCAGTTAGGGCTTTCAGCCATCAAAAAAAGCCTTTTGCTTCGGTCTCTCATCTATTAGGTTTCTTTATGTCCCAGGGGCCAGACTCTTCTCTTATTGCTAATCTTGGATCACTTTGTAATCCCCTCCACTCTCTTGTGACTAAGTGTCTGAGACTGGAGAAAACCCGATAAGCCACTAGTAAGAAAGATCTAAGGAGGAATTTGTTGAATATTTCTTCCAATTAAGATTGGTCCCAATGCCATGTCTGTCTGGACAGTGGAAGGTGGAAGGATCCGTTTCCTTCTCATGCAACAGGGATAAGATGTCCAAACTTCATCGCTGTATTTCACAGGCCAGTGTTGGAAGCTTAAATGCTGTACTGCAGATTCATGCAGCCTGCCTGGGCTGACTTTATTCTGTCTCTCCCTGATGCACATGAATTCAAACAGAAATTAATTTCAGCCTGTCAGTAACGGTCCCAGTGTAATTCTTTGTGATACTTCGTAGGAAGCAGTGATGAAAGCCAGCCCTCTAATTAATATATTGAATAATGCATCTCCCTGAGGCATATGGGGATCTCCCATACTGTCATAGCCTGACAAAGCTAATCAAAAGCTAGGCTGCCGGGCTGATGGTAGTATCGTATTTTGAGCTCTCTGGCTAGCAAGGAATATTCTGCCCCAGACCTCATCCCAGATGGCCCACTTGGATTTCCAGAGATGCACCTTTGTGTGGGTTCTTACAGCTCTTGTTTATTTACAGCAGCTGGGGCTGGAAGCTTTCTTGCATTGGAGAAAGTTGCAGTCTAATGGAGATTTTATCTTCAGTAAGTACATTAATACTTTCAGGGACCATTTTTGCTTGAAACTAGATTTTCAGTCATACCTCAAACCTCTTCAGGTAGATTTTCTCAAGAAGAATCAGGAAGGACCCAGATAAATTCCAGTTCATTTCCCTGAACTGACTTCAGCCTCTGAACCTTTGGAAGTTTGCCTGCTATTAACTTGAACAAAAACAGTTGTTTTATTTAACAGAAGGAGCTGAACCCATGCTGTGCAGAAAGAACAGTCTTATCATGGCAAAACAGACAAGATGTTTCTGCATTCATTTAAACGTGAGCCATTTGTGTCACTCAATAACATCCATTAAAGATAAGGAGGTCCCTCTTTATGCCTTCCGCCTGTTGGAAATTAACAAACTCTCTTAAAGCGACAATTCATCAGCAGTTATATGAGGCAGAATTCATTCTCGGCAAGAGAAGAAATTGAAACTCCCATCCTTTCATTCCCTGGCATTCCCCTGAGCCTCCTCTGTAGAATGAGATGAGTTTAATTCTGCTATTGTTAAGCATAGTGAGCACGAAGCTACATCAGAACGTGAGAGYGGGAAGGAGTATCTTATTAGCTGTACTACAGGTTCTTTTAAATAATGTTGATTCAGTAACTTGTCTCTTGCTGATCATATACAGAACAAGGACGAGAAGCCAGTGAGCGAGGTTGTTTTACTTGCATATTTGTAGTGAGCTAATTGGAGTAGGAGATAGCAGTGGTTATCATAGCTCTGTAATTATCTCACAGATAATTGTCCTCCATTGGGCAGAAGGCAATGCAAATGGGATGTAGACACATTTCCATTTTTAGTGAAATATCACAAGTTCTGCAGCTGAGTTTAAGAGAGAGAAACATACTGACCTGTGACTGCCAGCAAGGACTGAGGAAATAATAAATAATACCTGTAGACTTCAGAGCTGATTGCTGTAGATCTGGGTTTTCTCCCATAAGAGAAAATCCTGCTTTTTATTGGAAAAAATAAAGAAAAACAAACCAAAAACGCTGCCAGGTTTTGGGCCAAAGGGTGCAGAAAAATTCTTCGGTTTTGCTCACACTGTTTTTGGTTTTCAGGTTTTGATTGAAAATCTTTGAGGGAAGGAGACATGTTCCATTATAATATTGATTTTAGGGGCAATCTGTAATAGTCACTCCCTAAAGCCAATTCTGGATCTGCTGTAGTTTCTCTAGAATTCTTCTTTTTCTTTATATAAATCATTAGATTTGAACAGTGAGTTGACACTTCAGAATTTGCCTCGAGGCTAAAAAACAGCAGAGTATTACTTTTCATTTGGCCTTGTACATTTCTTTCCTTTTGTTGCTCATCTATAACAACAGATTAAGAACCCAACAAAGAGAAGTTCTTGATTTACCTACAGCTTAACCATACATCTTTACTTCTTGACATGTGGGTAGCACAAACTCCCATTGCAKCATTCTGCCCTGAGCTTCCTTACTTGAAAAGGGTAACGCTTTGGGGATGGGGATGCTTTGGGACTTTGCTGTTGTGAAGAGCTGGGAGTGTGTCTAGTGCTCAGCCCCCCTGGGCAGCCTTGTCTCCTTATCGTTGGTGCATCCATCTAACTTGAAGCAAAGGAATCCACAAAAGCTCTGTGGTTTCTCTGGTCTCTCCTGCTACAGTGTCACCCTTCCATGGACGGAGAGACCTGCAAGTGGCTGTGGCCATTTTATTCATCTCCTCTCCATTCTGTCTGTGAGGATGCTTCTGTTTTGAATGCAAACCTGTCTTGTCACGAGATACATGGTGATCTGCAGACCTCCTGTCACCGTTGCTTTTACCCATCATAGCCATGCAGACTTGCTGTTTCTACAGACAGAGCCTATCTTTGCATATCTGTCTGCTTCCAGAATCCTTTTTGTTTCCTGTTGCTTTGTCTTTTCCTGTTGTGGATGTTGGGACAAATAAGCATCTTGCTCTCAGCGGCTAATTGAGTGTGATTTTTTTTTTGGGGCAAGGAGACACATCGATGCATTTATGCTTGCTGGTCCAGAACAGAGTAGAAATTTAGAATATTAAAAAAAAAAAAAAAAATTAAAAGACTGTCCTGCAAAAAATGTCCCTTCCTTCAGAAGGCAAAACACAATCAAACCCTTCTGTTGGAATATGTTTCAGACTTGTCCACCATTAAGTTTGCAGACCTCTAATCCCAGGTAAATCCCCTCTCTCCTCTCTAGAAATGCCTTCCTCAAAGCATTGCTGGCTGGGTTGGATGCACGTGGGACAGAGAGCTGATGGTATATCGTGCACTGAAGCTTTGAGACGTCTTCAAGACAATAACATCTTAACTTCATGAGCTGATGCTTCCTTACTTCCAGCATATCCCCATGCTGGTGCTGCTAGGACTTGGCAAAAAAAGGCTTCTTATTCAATTAGGATAAGCCCCCAGGGCTGCTTTTATATATCCTGGTTCGGCTGTACCCTGATGAGTCAGGAGCAGCAGGCTGCATGGGAGTAGCTTATTTAGTTCGTAAGTAAGCAGCAGGACTGTGACTGCACCTGGGAGCACACCCGCTATGAGTGCTGGCTTGACGTAGCTGACAGATCTGCTCCCTGCATGAATCTCAGTCCCCGTGAGAAGTTATTTCAGGCYGGGAAATTAAGATGCCACCTCCAGCACATGCCCTGCCTGTGCCGCTGGCCCTTTCAAACCTTGACAGGGCTGTGAGTAAGGATCTTCACCTTTCTACCCACACACTTTTTTGAGTTTATTTCACAAAAGTTTGGTTATGTTTATTGGGATTTATAGTCTAGATTGGGGAAGAAATGCCAGAGGATTTTAAAGGACTAAGACCTATTAACTGGATGAGAACTAGACACAGAATTATTTGTACTTTCTTAGTGTTTGGTATTAGCATACAGGGAAAAGAAAAAAAACATGAATCAAAAGCATCTTTGTTCTGTTGATAAATATCCTTTAAAGGTATTCTCAGGTTCAGTGGCATTTCTTTCCCATTGCTGTTAATTTCTGTGATAKAAAGAGTCACCTTCTTGTATGTACTGGGAAGAGGAAAAAATGTTTCTGTGTGCAGCAGAGCCTGCTGTCTTGTGTGGATTCTCTAGTGATTGGTGACATGGTTGAGCCTAAATGTCAGCTTTTCCTTCAAGGAAAGGATTGATTTGGACGTCTTTCCTCTTCCTGGCCTGCTGTATCCATGAARTGACTGTGTGTAGCAACTTTGTAGTTCTGGGACATGCAATCTACTGAGTTTACAGGTAATTCATTTAGACATTCAGCAGGTAGTGGGGATGAAATGCAGGTAGGCAGATGCATGTATGCACATATGGAAACACATGCAGAGGCTGTGAACACCTTAAGTTTTGTTTCCATTGAGATACCAAGCAGAACACCTCCTTAAAATTCATTGGGACCTTTTTAAAAAGGATTTGGTCTGTTGAAAAGAAATTAGCTGAGAATAAACACTTTGCAATTTTTTTGCCTTATCTTGCAAGCTAAGTCTCACAACAATTACTTCTGCCGATGTCCAGAATTGTAGCATCATGGAAAKTAGTACTGGAAAAAGACAGAGAAAGCTCCAGGGACCTGGCTAAGACTCTTASAGTATATTTCTGCCCAGCTTTTTTTCCAAGCTTCATTTGAAATATGCTATGCAARGAGATTTTGTCCATAACTCTTCAGAGACCTCATCACATCCTACCCCATCCAGCAGTACCTCCCCCTTTTCAGCCACAGAGAATGGTAGTGTATTTACATGTTTAATAAATACTTTCTTACCCCCAACAGTTCAAAATTTGTATCCGTTCTTAACTAGGGTATTTTATGGTGTGTTGTTGGCCTGGGGTATATGCAGCTTGTGTGCACATTGGCWGTTACGTGTGCAGAGTTTGCGGATGGATCTAGTTTTAGACTTGACTGCAGTAAATAACAGATGAAAACACARAATCCCCTTGACCATCTGAAGGTAACTGCAGTTATTGATACCTAGGCAAATGTGATGCCGTAYCAGATGGAGAAGGCAGCCTGTTGGCTGTTGGCCCATGTTGGAAAGGTATGTATAATTTAGCTACAGTGCTATGTGAAAAGATCCAGATCAGCTGAGCAGGAATTGTATGGATCAGTATCTGCTCATTTAGACATGGCCTTTTTGTTGCTTGGATGAGTTAGTCCCACGCACTGCTAGCCGGGTACCACACAGAARTGTTTATTCACTTCTGGGGCAGGATACAATCAAAACTGCAGCAGACTAATTGGCAACATCCACTAATTTGACTGCAGTTGCCTGCAGCAAGAGGATGTGTTTTTCCCCCTTTACATATTATTGCACAATAGATGTGCCTTGTTCCTTCCCATTTCCAGTCCTTATCTACTGCACAACATCCTCCATCTGCTTTCTCCATTTCTTTACATGAGCAGTGACAATTGCCTTCAGTTTGACATCCCAACCCACAAAAATGAGTTTCCAAGTTGGCATCTTGGGAGTGTCTTAATCCGTTGTAAAAGTTTTGATTTTGTTTTCAAAGCCAGAGCTGCTGAAATGCCATCTTGACTGGTCAGAAACCCTGGCAAAAAGCTCAATCCAGCAGATTCCAGATCAAGTTTGAAAGGCTGATCCCTCTGACCTGATTTTTTGCCTCGTAAATCCTTGACACACATGTTGCTGATGTCCAGTGATACCCACCCCCACCCACAAGCTAATGGGTCCAGGAGATGGAGGAAGAGAGCATCTCTTATTCTCTATTGATGGTTTAGGGAGCAAGGATCAACAGTAGGCAGTCTGAATAGCTCAGCATTCTTGATCTAAGATGCTAGAGTATCTAAATCTCAATGCTGTCTTTTATTTTTAAATGCCTGGAAAATGGGTAGAAAAAATGCAAAAAATGGTTTATTCCATGGAAAGGCAGTAGAGTTGGTAGAAACAATGAGCTGAGGTGTGCAGCAGGCAGGTAAACCAGAGAGTCCATGTATTTCTTTTTTCCTTTCTTTGCACATGCTAGCATGTTTCATTTTGAACTATATACTGTCTTATATAGAGATATTTCAGGAATAGCTACTCACAGTGCAGAATACTGTGTTTTCCTTGCCCTTCTCGCTTGCTCTCCCTCCYGGTCAGACATGAAATATCAGCAGTGTCGCCTAGTAAACGTGCATCCATGCAAACGCTCTTCCCTCAAGATAGAGATAAGGATCTCGCCAGGGTCCTGTCCATCCTTCAGCTTTCAAGGACACACAATCCTCTTCTGTCCTCCATTCTTTTCAGATCTTGCGAAAACCAAGATCTACCATGAGAACAAAAAAGAAAAGTAGCAGCAGAAGATAAAGAAAAAGTAACCATTGCTTCCTTCCTAATGGAATTCAGAGGTAGTTTGAATTCTTAATTGGCCAATGATCCTGCACCAGCTGCRATACTGGCTGTAGGCTCCACTTTTCGAAAATTGCCTTTGCAGCAGTCAAGGAATGTGTCAGCAGGAAAAAAAAATGACCTTTCCTGTCACTTCTGCCTGCATCCTCTCAGCATTTTCCCATCCAAGTGGTGATAAATGAATATGGATGGTGGAGGATGTTGATTTAGCGTGGTTTCTCACACCGAGAGTGCCCTTTTTCCTCCCCATGGTCATCCAAGGCAGCAGCATGCATGGGTGCATTTTGTGGACCTTGGTTTAGTTTTTGCTGTCTGGATTTTGTGCACATACAAAACACAGAGCTGAGCTGTGCATGGAGCCTGAGGTGTGACCACATGGAAGKAAAACTGTTTTCAAGCTGAGCTTAGGCTTCTGAGTGTTGTTAAATACTCTTGTCTTTTTAAGCCTCTGAAATAGAGCTGTTTGTCAGCCAGAGAGCCATGAAATCCCTTCCCAGCCACTCCACTCTGTGGACTCCACTTGGTTGTAGAGAACATGCAAAGGAAATGGTAAGTCAGGGGATGCTGACATCTCTCCTCATCATACTTTAATTGCTCAAATAGTTTTGAGCAGTGCATCCT
This sequence comes from Oceanodroma leucorhoa, assembly GCA_030449065.1. Lineage (NCBI taxonomy): Eukaryota > Metazoa > Chordata > Aves > Procellariiformes > Oceanodroma > Oceanodroma leucorhoa. The sequence goes on from JASVER010000017.1 coordinate 1,791,322, forward strand.
CCAAAAGTTCTTCAGAGAGATAATGTATGAGAAAATATAAGGCTGTGAAGGTATCTTTTCTTGTTTTGTTGCTGCTCTTATATTGCCAGACCTGAGATGTTGTTGTAGTGAGTTCTCAAGACCAGAGAAATTACTGCATGGGGTAAAGGAATAGCTCTACAGTCTGTGTGTGCACTGTTGCAGCTGTGSTCCAGGACCTGCATTCACGTCTTGCTCTTTCCACTGCCTTTTTTGCATTCTTCATGTAAAGCTTCTCCAGACAAATGATGAGAGACCATTTACTGAAAATACGTATTCAGGAGTCAAAGCACTGCAAAGCAAAGCTGTGTTCTTTGCCAGTGGGAACAGACGTGAGGTGAGGCATGAAGAAACAGCATTGATTGGGGATTTGTTTTGCAATCAGAGTCTTTGATATAACAGAGTGACTTGGTTTGGGAGAAGGAAGGATAACCGATGCATTACTTTACAGGCTTGTTATCTGCTTGCAGATAACAGGAGCTTGTCTTGCTTTTGGGTTGCAGGAGATTGCTTTGTGAGCTTTTCCACTTGAAGTACRGTATTCTGTGAGCAGAGGAGTACTAGGCGGTGCTGTATGCTGGTCCTTTCCTCAACGTCTTCGTTGTTCTGAAAAGAACCATCAGGTTTATCAAAACTAAATAAGGAAGCAAGTAGATGACACTGGGAAGGAAATTCAAGCAGAATGACATGTTTCGGGAGACTGCTGTTGTCCCCTGGTGCTTACGTAATAGGCATTATAAGTGGAGTTCATTCACAGAGCTTTGTGTATGCAAACACACAATGGTAATGAGCATTTTGCATTTGTTTGGAAATGCTTAGGTTCTTTGAATCACAGTCCCTTTTAAAATGAATATGGTTGTGGCAGGCCTTATACTGATGTTTCTTAATACCTGGGCCAGGAGTAGGTTTGCCCCATTGCTGCGGGGGGGGGCACAGTGCCCCCTCCATCTGGAGGGGAGGGACCCGGGAGGTGTCGTGGGGAGCAGGTAAGGCAGCGTTGTGGTGTCAGGACACAGTAAATGCCTCTGGGTAAAAGGCTGGTGTCTGGCTTCCAGAAGGAAGCCTGAGAGTGCAGCCTCCAGGGCGAAGGCTGGATTTAAGTAAGAAGCCTGTTGGGAAGGGTTGTGAGGCAGGTCCCTAATGTGTTCCCAATCTGTACCTAAAAGTGCTGAAATTACGGCTCCCTTTGATAAAGTTGTGATGGATAGATTGGCATAGATAGGCACTGTCCCTATTGGCATGTCAGAGGYGAGGGTCATGATTGCTGAACAGCTGAAATTACAGCATTTAGGGCTACTTATGGGGAAAAAGGCAGAAAACATCTGCTGTGGACTAGAAAGATGTGTGCCTTTTCTATATATTGGGAAATAATGTTGCTGCACACCATAATGTTTTTCACTGACAGTTTAAGGAATTTCTATTTGTCCTACTGTCACTGTTAACTGTGTCCAGATATTCAGAAGATTTGACCCTGATAATTACCCGGTCACAGGGACTCAGGCCCATTCTGGCATCCTTACCGATAACAAACAGTGCTTTCTTCCCTGTGGGATCACTCTGAAACTGATGGTAGCGATTAAGGAGCAGACTATTTCTCACTGGGAGTAGAATGATGAAAGCTCTGCCTGCGCGGCTTTGTTTTGTTATGTTGGGTTCTTTTGGCCACAATTCACAATGTGTTGTGAATGGACTCACTATTGATGCAGTGCTCTAGTTAACAAGCAGTGCCAGTTTCAGTTACCTGCACAGTGGGTCATAATGTAGTTGTTTTGGCATTTGCAGCACTGGCTGATCTTAGCTGAACTCCAGCACATTTGTATGTTTGTCATTGCTTCAATCGCTATGTTTTTTGTGAGATCCACAAAAATATATCAGAGCATCTGTGTTTTGTTTGTTCTTTTTTTTCGTCATCTTTTTTTTTTTTTTTTAAATGTTTTAGCTGTTGATGCCCCAAGGATGAAAGCAGCAAAAGACTGTGATAAAAGTGTTCCAGAATATTAGGGAATTGTGAACGTTGGCTGGCTCGGAGGGAATCTATTATTTACAATATACTGTATCAAATTCAGCTTCCACCAAATTAGAAACTGATTTTTGTCATTGTCCCTTTTTAATCTAACCCTTTGGTTAACTCAGGAGAAGCAGCTCCATAAATCACGTGGACATCTATGGATTTTTTTTTTTCCCCTGCCAGCCATTGCTAGAACTAAATGTTCATCTCCCAGTGATTCTTATCAACCAGGACACTAATAACATTTCTGTTCTGGGCTTGACTTTCCCTCTGCCAGGAGGAAAACTATCTTTGTAATGTGCCTTGCARAATATTTTTAGGGAGTAAAATAACAATGCACAGGAAGATTTGACTTGGGGTGCTTGGGTTTCAACCAGTGAGGTTAAAGAAACTCATTGTGCCTTGATTTGTGATTATCAAGGACCATGGCATGGGACCATGGGGTGAATAATGAATTTCTTGCATTTTTTTTGTCAGAACTTCACCATGCATMTATGCATCATTGTTTTTCTTTTGAAGATGGGGAAACTGAGGTAAACAATAGCAAGATTGCCCAGCAAACCAGGGGCAGATCAGGAAACTGTCTCTCATGTCATTATTCAGCCAAGTAAAACCCCTTTTTAATTTGCTGTCTATAAGCATGAGGCTGCTGTGCCCTTGTCCTTCCTTCAGCATTAAAACAGAGCTCTGGTTTTACTGGATCTTGGAACCAGCTTGCTTTGCCACCACAAGAATGATCATTGTAGTTATAGACAAGGGATAGGCAGGTTCACTCACCAGCACCTGGGAAGATGTGTGTTTTAAAGGTTAGTATATGGCCCCTGGGTGTGGGCTGTGTAGAAACACAAAGGAGAGAAGTTGGTAGGAGGTAGGGACCTACATGCCAGGTGTCACAAGGTAGACTTGAAATAGTTTTGCTTTCCATCACTCTCTCTGTCTGATTGCAGCCTTTTATCTAACCAGCTGCCTTGTCTCTCTCTCCCTCCCCCACCAGGTCCGTGACYGGTTTGGATAAAGAACCTGACCTTGTGCACATGGAAGCCCGTACAGCTGATGGACGTGAGTGCCTGCAGCCAACGCTGAAGTGGGCTTTGAGTCAAGAACGGAGTGGGAATGGAAATTCACTTTACTCATTTTGTCTCCCCAGTTACATTTTAATTGATAGGAAAGATGTGTGTCATGGGATTTGATGGGAGGCATACTCTTATMCTTAGCCCCTGGGGGGAAATTCAGAGGCTGCAGGGCTTTTGTCTGTGTAGAAGCTGGGCAGAAGCACAATCTGTTGGGCTTAAGGAGCTGTCTATTGTGTTCCCTATTTAGCTGTTTCAATATCATGAATTTTACATGAATCATAAAGAGCTGGGCTACCARCACTGTGCAGTACAGCCTCCGCGCATTTCCAGAGGTGTTCAGAACAGCTAGGTTGTACCTAGGAATTTGAGAAATTGCCTACAGTAAGACTTCTCCTCTGGCCAGAATGTCCCTATGCCCCAGGTACCCTTTGTCTCATATTGAAAGGATTTTTCAGTTCTGCTTATAATGTATGAATAGGTCCTCCATATCAAAACATTACAGGCCTTGAAAAGGTGCCTGGATCTGAAGTAAGAAGGAAAAAAAAAAAATTCTTAGCCACTCACTGAAATGAATCTAGCCACATTTGCAATAGAATGGATTCCTATGGAATTAACCTCCAGCGAAGAAGGCAATATTAGAAGTAAGTTGACTTTTTCCACCACTCTCTCCAAACTGTTTTAGGTATTTCACACAGGAACTACAGCGTGGTAATGCATCTGCTCCTGGAGTGGAACCAGCTTTACTCCAGCTCAATGCTACACAGCATGGGACATGTGTCCCTTTTACACTACAGGGACAGTGTAGAAAGCAGCATAGGACTGAGGTTGTAGAGGATTTCTGGGAGGAAAAAGCCTCATTTTTGTTGGTTGCAAACTTTTTTCTGTTTTAGTCAAGTGCTGTGTAGGCCAGATGCTGTGTGAACAAGCTCCTGTCTATCAGGGTGGCTTCTCTGAAGCTGTGGATCTTCTAAAATCACTCATTGGCCTCCCACTGCTATTTAGTGATGGCAGCTGCATAAATAACCAGGCAATAAAAGCTCAGGGGTGACAGCTGTTTGTTGAATATGTGGAAAAAGCAAAACAGGCTGGCAGGTGGGTAGGCAAGGTAGGGAGGCTTCTTCAGTGCCTTTGCTGCTGTGTGTGCTGTTGCAGGGACGCTGGGAGAAGTGGCCAAAAGCAAGTAAAAAAAGCAAGCAAGTAAGCAAACAAACTGCTGATAGAGTCTGTTTTCAAACTAAGTTTAAACTTGCTCACCCAGCTATTTGAATATTGGATGTGTCAAGGATGTAGATGCTTCATTTGAAAGATGCCTCCCCAGTTTGCAGACAACTCTCTTCCTTCAGGTCTTGTTTGCTCAGGGGGTTGCTGTTTGTTCTTGTTTTAATGTATAAATTCAGCATTTTGAAATTGGCAGTTGATGGTATTGAGGGTTTCACTGAAAGTCAGACTTAAACCAGTAGTGTCAGCAAAACAGCCCATTGCAAGCCGTCATCCCCGCAGACAGCAGGCACAGGCGAGACCTGGCGGGCTGTGCTGGCCCCGCTGGCATGTCCTGCTGAGGGACAGCACCAAAATGACTCCTCTCCCAGCCAAGCACAGCACAAAAGAACTGTGTTGCTCCAATTAGAGTTTTTAAGGCTTAAAACGATATTAGTTTGTGTTTCAAAACGTCAACTGCCTCAAAGCTATAGCCTCACCTGGTGTGAAATGGTACAGCTCTGTATGCTTAGGAATGGGAGGTTGAACTTTTCTCCTAGTTGGCTCTGTAACCAAAATGGGCCTTCATGCTCTCAGTGAAATGGCTGAGGCAGTTACACCTGCTGGAAAATGGGTCCCTGCAGTTATTTGCTCTTGATCAGAAGTTTCTGATGAAAGTTTTCCTCAGTAGTGGGGAGAAGGAAGGGGAGACTTTTTTTAATGCCTCTTAGGTCAGCCTGGTGGCTCAGTCACTTATCTGATGCATTAACAGACATAGATTTGAGTATTTCCATTGCTCAGTTCAATTCAGGGACAAGAATCCCTGCCTTCAATGTCCCTGGCCACTTGAAAAGTACATAATTTTTCTAGAGGAGGCATTTGTCTTTCCTCTTCTTCTGTTTTCCTTATGCTTTTTATTTAAAAAAAATATAAAAAGGGGGAGGGAGTGAAGTGGTATTTAGGATTAGACTCCTGAGCTTGATGATTTTTCATTTTTTTTTTTTCTTTTAGCAGTAATGGGACTCAAGAACCTATCTAATACTGATTCAGATACTGGTCCCTAAAATATGCTCTGTGGCTGGGAACGGGTGGTGGGGCATGCTAGAGTCTCATTCATCCATAAATGAGTCAGGCCTATCAATAAGCTCATGGAGCGGAGAGGTGGAAGTCCTGTTCACCACGCTGGTGTCTGTCCTCCAGGACATCTTGCCCCATGGTTTTGTCTGTCCGGTCATTAGGAATGGTAGGGTCTCTGAAAAGACATCTGCCCCAGTGTCTAGTCTCCTTAAATATTTCCAAGATGTTGCTAATTCTAGTGCCCAGATGATCTCAAACTGTTCCTGTCTTTTGTAGCAGATTAAGTTTTTCAGATTTTTTTGACATCTTGGCAGAGCTATTGTGGCAGAATAATAATGTAGGCTTGCATTTTTAAATTATAAAAACATGTAGGAGCCTTGGGCACTGTACCTTCTGCCTGGGTGTAATAGGCAGCAGCAAGGACAGGGTTGGATGCAAGGCAACTATTACAAACACACTGACACAAGCACCCACCAGCACTCCTGGGAAAGATATATTAAACTTTCTGATGTTCAGTGAGATAATCTTCTCCCCACTCACAGATACGATGCAATAAACAGTATTTTAATTAAAGGGAAAAGAGAGGAAAAACCTAAGCAGAAAGATAAAACAGGCTAACTAATTCCTGGGGAGTAATTTACAGTCCTGTCTACATTTCTAGATCCTCTTTTCCTTTGGGGGAAAAGTTGTCGAGGCCAGCTAGTTTTTTCCCCCTCCCATGGTAACCTTCACTGACGGTTTATGATTTTAAGTCTTGCCGGGCATTGGACCTGACTTAAGCTGAGGCAATCTGCCAAGGAGGAGCAGGCCCTGCTGTCCTGTGTCTGTAAGCCACAGTAAYCTGCACATAGGTCTGCCTTTTGCAGCCTTCAGCACAGTGACAGGTTTGACTATTTCAGTGTTTCCCTTCAGGGACCCACATCTTTGGGTGTTGCCCACCAGAGAGAGCCTCTTGTGCTCCCGCTTCCTGCCAAAGCTGTCATGATTGGCGGGCAAAGAAGAGACTTAGTAGTTTGGCTTATTTCACCAGTTTACCACTGCAAATTTCAAGAAATTTCTTCAGTTTTATCACTTCTAAAAAGGGTAACAATACACTCCAAATTCTCAAGATGGGAGACTATGTTAGTTAGTAATGGGGAGGTGTTTCAAGCTCCTCAACTGGGAAATGGCTGCACATCTGAGAAAGCCATTCCCTAATCCTAAGTGAGATAAGTTTGTGGGAAGGGTTTGTGCAGAGGTATGGAGGTTGGAATATGAGCTGCAGCAAACCCTCCAGGCTGCTTGATGTCCATATTGCCTCATTCACAGATGGGCTGAGAAAGTAGCTGGATGTTGGGTTATAAGCGTGAGAAGTTTTTGAGGCTGTCTAGGAAACAGGGAGGGCTTCTCAATTCCTTTTGCAGTGGAACATAATAAAAGGAACCCAAAACCCCCCAAAACCTAAACCCCTAATTCTGGTGTTGCGTGGGATGATATATAAATTGGAAATAATCCCTAGATAGAAGCCAACCTCCCTTAAGGCATGCATCTCCCAGTGAAAGGTAAGCAAGGCTTTAAAGGCATAGCTTGGGCACATGCCACCTGCCCCTCTGGGCGGCCATCCTTTTTCTTTGTGGCTGTGTAAAACAGGGTTGAAAAATTAACTCCCTTCAGAGAAGAGGGAGATAACAGCTTGGAAGTTAGGATGCCCCATTCGGTCTTAATTAACATTTTTGTTGAGGGGCCCTATACTTTCTATATAGGGGGAGAGGTGCTCTGCAAATGGAACCATAGCTCATGAAAGGATCATGTCCTTCAAGAAGCTTGAGCAGGGACTTGGCGTTATTTCTCACTTCCAGTCGCACACAAATCTGAACTGTGTGCTGTCATATTTTCACCTGATTTTTTAACATATTTTAAAGGGAATTATTTTTCATTCTTTGTTGGGGCAGCAGGAAGCAAGGCAAGACTTGAACTTATTTTTGTGTYCAAAGGCAGACAGGTTTGAAGATAATTTCTTTACGTCTGTGCTTTCTTTCATAGGCCTTGTGTTGTAAAATACATGAAAATAAATAAACAAAAGACTAAACAGAAAATGGGTAGTGAGTTACCCCCCTTTTCCACCACCAACTTCCTGTGAATATTAATCAGGTGCCATTCTTTGACTATATTTGATTGCTGGTGTAACACACTCAAAATGACACATTTGCCAATAAGCAGGAAGCTAGTTGTCATGTCATACTTGTGATTTACTTGCATTTATTTGTGACAGGTTTTTATTCCTCTTCCCATTCTGTCACTCAGCAGCAGCAAATTATCCCCTTTTTGGAGGGATAAGAATATCCAGGCGACTGTGTGGGAGAACATACTGGAGGGAATAAGCTTCTAAAACTACGGCTCCTGACCTCTCTTCCTTGTTCTGCTTAATTTTAGTGCTACCTCAAAGAACAAGTAAAGGCTGCTGAGCTCTTTGAGTAGCATGGCAGTATATAAGACTGTCTTGTTTTCTGAGACGTTGCTTTTATCCACTGCAAAGATGTCTTAGATTTCATGTTGAGGAGGTAAATAGCAGCTCTGGGCCAAGTGTGTATGTGTCAGTTGATGAAGAACCTTAATTTATCCTAGCTGAGAGTCTGACCTCTCTGCTGCTGCTGGTATTTTATGCTGGGAGAAAGCACAACTCGGATACTCCAGTTATTTGGCACCGTCTCTAGGTCAGATATTTTTCACCATACACTTTAATTACCTCCAGGTACTCTGAGCTGGCACCAGCAACACTTTCTGCTGCTTTAGCATCATCAGTGGGACTATGTTTTCATTGCTGTGCCAGACCTATGCAACTGTTCTGAATCAGCCATGTAGCCCTTATTAACCTGGAATTCCCAGTGCCTCAACCCAGAACCAGGTCTGCAGCCTTTAAACATGGACCTTCAGTCATGAGACTGGTCATGAGCCTTTATTAGATTAMAGCTTGGTTGTAGTTTGTGACATTTTTTAGACAATATCTGTTTAAAAATTATTCTTGTTATCAGTGCCTCTGATGTTCATTCTTTTTGCATTCCTAAGAGTTTTTTGGTGGGACAAGGCTATGGAAAGGCAAACTGCCAGTGTGTGTATCTTGTCTTTGAATCTGGGAAGGTAGTTAGCTGAGTGTCAGAGGATATCAATCATGCCCTCCAGTGCTTTCCACTGAGCCACATTTTGCTGTCACTGGAAAGACACAGACTAAGGACAATAGCAGGTTTTATGGGATGGAGAATCCTGTAAGCAGCTTTGCTCAGCTAGTTGCTGTCCTTTTAAACTTCCCTTTCATCCTTCTGGGCTCAGTTTGACAAGGTCCTTGTTAATAGGTGCAGTTGTGAACTAAAATCACTGCATCAGGATCACCCCAGCCCTTATAAACTCACTGTTTTCTTCCTTAGTGGTCTGTCCTCACCCTTTGAGAAAAGTGAAAAAATGCGTGAATCTAAGAAGCCTGTAGAAGTGTCACACTGTAAAAGACATGACCCTTTTATCACTGCAGCCATCATCTTAGTTTTATGTTCATTTTCTCCCTAATTTGCAGTTTTCAGAAGAGCAGTTGAAAGGCAGAGATGGCATATTTAGATTACATACATCCAGAGACACAGGGCSTTGATCTGTTTCATGAGATCCTTTCTTAGCCTGAGTGAAATAAYGCTTAATCCCCTATAACCCCTGCCAACTTGCTGGCAGTGAGCAAGTCTCTTCTTTCCGCTCCGAGCAACTTTCTGTATGTCTGCCTTTGCCTTATGTCTTCTTCATGTTCTCCCAGTCCTGTTCCTTCTCCCAAGCAATGTCAAGGACTGGCAAGACATCCCATTAGTGTGATGGTCTTATCTTCTCTCTAGACAGAAGCATTTGATGCCTCTTGCAGTGCATGTAGCTACTGTTGGGACTCTTCAGCTAGTCATGATATTTCATGTCTATGGCATTCTCATACCTAGCCTGKATTGGCTATAAAGACTTAATTTTGGGAGATGCTTGTCATTTTCACAACAAAACAAGTTGAACGTAATAGTGCTGGTTTGGGCTTTTTTTCTTCCTTGTGTGTTGCTACCACAATTAAAACCAGTAATCAAGGCTAGAGTATTTCAGGGGGAGGATGGGGATATAATTCCCAGCAGGGTAGTGGAATCGATAAATTCTACCTAGGTGGCTTTTGAAATCTTCTGCTCCATATGGTCTCATCATCAGCTTTCTGATGCATTTATGATTTGTACCCTCCATTTATGGTTTGAACTCCAATTTCTTGAGGGATGTCTGGCCAACAGGGAAGGCAATGGTGAGTGTGGAAGCGTGATGAATTCCTGACTCCAGAGAGCAGTTACAGTTTTAAAGGCTGGAGGTAGATCTTGCAATAACGTCTAGCTAGTTGGAGATGAGGTTAAGACTTCCCTTCAGAGACCTTCTTTCAAACTGCCGATGACATTTCCAGACAACAGGCTCCTGCCTGGGCATTTCTCACGTGTACATATTCTCCCATTACAGACACCCACTATTTGACCTGTCGGATCCAGGAGTGCTCAGAGACCAAAAGGAGTGGACCATTTTCACGCTCCATCGACATTAGCTCCCTTGTTGTTCAGGATGAATATATCTTCATCCAGGTACGTTGACTTGATATGAATGTGACATGAATTCTGCCTGTGCGAGGTATTTGTTCTGTGCAAGAGAGGAGGCATATTCTTAGGACAAGTGCATGGGACCGCAAGATGTAAGAGCTGGTATCTGCCTGCTATAGATTGGCAATGCAGTCTAGGATAAAACAGTTGATCTCTCTGCTCATCACTTGTCTCATGGTGAATCTGATATATTTTGAAAGTTCATTCATCAATAGTCATAAGGGTCCATGGGTTTCACAGAAGCTCTAACTTGCTATTGTTGTGGCTACTTGGAAAATACAAAGAAGCTAGTGATGAACTGGAGAGAACAGAGAAGAACAAAGGAAAGGTGTGAGTGTTCATTTTAACAAACGCAAAGGCTTATGCTGATTTGACAGTCAAGTAATGCTAATGGAGCAAACAAAGATTTGCAGTAGGAGGTAAAATAGCAGAGAGATTGGGAAAAGATGTTACAGTGCAACTTCAAAGTGGAAGATGGCTGTAAATTTGTCAGCTAGTTGATGATGATTTTGGAGATGGGGAGAAAGTGACAGAAATTGAATGAGAAACTACCTGTCTTTGAGATTTTCTGAGGATACATCGGCTGGCTGGAACAAGGCCATCTCTCCCCATTTCATACCTGTGCAAGTGTGAGAATGAATAGTACGGTATAGAAGAACACTTCCTGAAGATGTGCCCTTTGGGTGAAAACTGGGATCCAGGCTGCAGTGATTCCAGGTCATAGAAAGCTCAGGAGGCACAGAGATTACAGACATGGTGGTGTTAACTGCTTGACACCAACGCTGAAGAGGGGGAATGAGATTAAATGCGATGGGTCTTGGATCCAGGTGGTACAGAAGAAACGTATGCTTCCCTTTTTGAGTAAGACTGGATTACATTAAGCTCCTATTTTACTTTCTTGGGGGAACATTTTTCTTGAATGCATCCAAATTATAAGAAAGTTCTGCTCTGTTTCTTGTGAAATTGTTCTTAGAAAAGTCAATTTAAGTGGGAAGGCTGATAATTCTGTGCTGGGATTAGGTGGAGGACTGGATCCATATGACCTGGGAGGAGTGCAGTGTGGAAACCGCATGCATTTGAGTAACATGGGCAAACTTCTGTGAGTAGAGGAGTCTGCTGCTCTGGAGGTGACCGATTGCTATGGGAGCCACAGCTCCCTTCATTTCCCCATGAAACCCAGCCTGATACTGCTTCCCTTGGCATCATGGGAAGACCTGCTGCTAGAATACACTGAGAATGTAACTTTTGCAACTTAGTAAGTCATGACTTGACTAGAGGCAATGGCTTTCCAATCAGTAAATGCTTTACTCTCCAAGGGGTATTTGAGAGAGATGCTTTTAATCTGGTGTTTTATGTCTGTTTCTGAGGGTATTGTGGAACATCCAACTCTTTATGGCTAGCRAGAGGCCTTACAGACATTTCTCATTCCACAGCTCCCACCTGTGTTAAAACAAGGCTGCTCTGTTTAGAAACTTGTGCTTGCAGTGAAGACATCTGCCTGGTGTGTGCATTCCTCTGCCTCAAAGTAGCAGTGATCGGCTCAAGCTAATAGCTGCTAATTGCTTCAAATTAAAAAAAAAGTGTGTGTTTGTGTGTATACAAACACATGCATGTATGTATATGTAATACTTCAAGCGCCTTGAATATCCTTAGCAATGTTTTATTATAGCTTAATGGGTGTTTGAATTTAAAATCATACACTCATACTTCTAAGAAAAGTTAAATACACACACTGAACATTTCTGCTGCTTTGGGCAGGAAACTGTCCCTTTCACAGGTTGTCTATCACTTTTCCTCTTTTTTGCATCACATTTGCAGGATTTCTGACTGTCCAGCAGCCTGTTGTAAGCAGCTGCAGAAACTGGGCATGGATTGAGTCCATGTAGTACTTGAGTAACAAGCAGACACTTCAGATTCACAGCACATACCTTTCTGAGCTGAAGGTGTGTTAAATCCACTGTGTCCAGCATATGGTCGATGGGCTATGCAAAGTGTTTGCTCAGTACATATGTAGGAGTGCTGATATTTCCTGGATGTATTAGTCTCACAAGCCATGYGATGTAGCTGCCTATTATGGGATGTGTCAGACTGACTGTGTGTGCAATGTCTTATGCATATCATTCTGTCTGGATAATCTTGGACAGAAATACGGGAGCCAGCTCTTTTGAATTTCAAATATTAGACAGAGATGAATAAATAAATATCAAATTAAATGTTAAAAACCTGGTGAGGTTTAATAGCTGCATAAAGGATGGGTGCATGAGTTCTGATCTGTCTGTGCTGGAACAAATCAAAGTAATGTCTTGGAGTAGAGAGAGGAACTCGTTTCTTTTAACTTTTGTCATGAAAACAGTAGATTTTCAGTCTAAACCAGTAGTCTGTGTTCCTCTAAAGTAAGTGGAGACATCAAAACCTTCAGGGTCAATTTATCTTCTCCTATTGCACCTATTTCAGGATGAGATAGGTCTCTCTCTGAATATACCTTTCTCGTTAATATTAGAAGGAACTTAAGTATAGCTTAGAGAAGACCCCTAACTTTTTGACAGCTAAAATTAGGGAAGATGAATCCCAGCTATTGATATCAACGTTTTAGATTATCTGCATAGTTATTTACTAGTGAATATCCATCTACCCAAGTTGATGAACAGGCCTGTAATGTAAGATTMTTGGGAAGCATTAACCTGTGTAACWGTGCACTCAAAGCAAATGTGACACTATGGTGCATAATGGATAGGGGAAAGAAGAATACGAAAAATGTTATAGTGCCATTATAAATCAATGATTCGTTATCATGTGGAATGCTGTTGTGCAGCGCTTCTGAAAGGATCTTGCAGAATTGCAGTGCAAAGAAAGAAAATGGGAATGATCCTATGCTTAAAAAAAGCTTTCCCATGAAGAGTGTTTGAAAAGACTGGGACTGGTTACCAGACAAAAAAAGTAAATAACACAGTACATGATGAAAAATGTAAAAGGTAATGAAGAATGAAGGAAGAAACAGCTACTAAGAGAGAGTAGGAAGAATTCTTATGAATAAAACAGTAGGTGATCACTCTGAATTTATTGATTGACTTTCTATTTGATTGATCAATAGTTATTTAAGGATGCCTAGCACATCACTAAGACTGGATAATTCTACATAAATTGATACCTTAAGAGAAAATCCTGCCCTCTGTTGTGTGTATAAGTTTTCATTTGGTTCAGAGGATTGCTCTGATGTARCCAGGAGACAGTATCATCGTCTTCTTTCATGGTTAATACTTAAAATTCATACAGCTTGCAGAGCAGGTCATTTATTTGTGAGAAAACCTTGGAATATGTCTTAATTTATTTCCTGTACCAAAAAGGAGCTAATTTGATGAGCAACTTTGCCATTAAGGTCAGTGTCAGTTGTGTTCAATTATATAGCTGTGCAGTAGTGGAGCCCATACTTTCTCTACAGCTGTAATGTGCCATTCTCCATAGCTGTACCACACCTTTCCTTATTGGTGCCTTTGAGTGCTCGCTACTGAGATAGTATCACTTTCTAAACTTAGGTGCAGAGATAACCTGCAACTGCCTATAAGATTTGACTTCCTGACAATTACCTGAACTGCTATGGTATTCTCATGTGCAGAGCCTACACTATAAGACACAGGGGTCAAGGATAGTATTTTGTTTTATGTATGAATCTAGTCTATTGATATTTTGGAGAATTTCTATGGTAAAAATAAATCACAGGGGGAATTCTGGGGAAAATATTTTTCAAGCAAGTCTTTTATCAGGGTTTCTAATGGAATTGCTCAGGTTGCTGAAGAGAGTCTAAAATGCAATACGCTTTAATGAAAATGGTGATTATTTTTCAGGAAATTCTGTTTTGATGAGAAAGGATTGTTTGGAGAAAAACTTGTTATTTTCCTTTAAGTAAACAAATAACATCAGTGCTAATTAGTTCTTTAAAGACTAAAGAGAAGAGCCGGAATGGTCTCTCTACGTTTCCTTGCCAACAGATGAAAATGTTCCACTGAAAATGCAAGAAAGCATGAGCAAATGTCATCACTTATTGCAGGGAGTGAAGAGAGTCTGGACCAAAAAAGTCTCAGTACAGTGTTGCTTATTTGTGGTGGTCTAAGAACTCCTAAGACAGTATGAATACGGCAGTGCGTTCACTGGAAATCAGTTTTGCTCTGGGACAATGKTTTCTGCAGAAAGCAACATTCTTGTGGGCAGACCTACAGCTGCCATAGGGAGCTAACTGTTGCTAAGTTAAAGTAGTTGTTCCCAGTTACCCAAAGGTTATGTGCAAGCTRTCTCAGGTGCAATAGCTCAGTGGTTCTGCTGCGTGGCTGGAGTCCCGTGTTGGATGATCCTGGCCACTAGYGCAGACTGATGACATTCCCAGTGCACTGGTGCAGACCCATGTAAGGACTGTATTTTCAAACAGAACCCTAGGTATCAGGAGAGTGACAATAATAATGATGAAACTCCTCATGTGTGGCATGAAGACTGCTGGCAGTACTGCTGTGTTACAGTGCTGGTGGCCTAAGGATGTAAGAGAGACCAAGTTTACAGGGAGAGGTAATATTTTTATGAGATTGGAATTGACAGAGTTAGAAAAGGGACAGATAAGCTTTTGGGCATACTCATGAGATCCTAAGGGACTTAAGGAAGGATTTGGTCTCTGAAAATTGTCCTTTCATTTTTTTTCCCCAGCTATAGATATAGGTCTCATAAAACACGTTTCCTCCCCCTATTAATCTTRTGTTTTCCTTGTGTAAACCCTTCAGTGTGTGACTTTCCTCCCAGAGGTCATACCAGTGTAGTTCAGCATCCAGTTAACACTGTCCCCATTCCGCCCTTAAGCTCCTGTCTGTCAGTGCTTGGAGACCCTCAGGGTAACTTTGGCCTTTTTGATTTGAACTGGCTGTAAGTCAGTGCAGAGATGTGTGGATGCGCGATCAATACCTATCTTGATTGTTTTTTATGTCTTTATTTTTCTCTGGGATGGTGCAGACTCTGCTATCCCAACAGAGTGCAGCTGAAGTCGATCTGAAAGGTAGCTCAGAATTTCAGTGCTCTCCATGACACTGACAAAGCTACTGGGCATGGAAGACTCCTCTCAGATTTAGAAGCTGATACCTGGTTTGAATTTGGGGATGATGCTTGTTTTCTCTAGCAGGCCAAACAAACGCCTTAGGAGATGAGCACTGTCAGATCTGCCTTTGGCTGGTGGTCTCACCTCATAAGGCCAAGGAATGACACCTGCCAGCTCTGATTGAAAAGGGCTGGCTGTTTGCTTCAGACCCTGCTCCATTTCCACTTTAAGTGGGAAGCTCTTTGCGCCATTAACCAGAGAGGCATGCTGAGGGGCAGTACATTATCACTTTCCAAGGCCTTTAAAGAGTGGGAACATGGGTACCCCTTCCCTTTTCCACTCCCAAGGCATAATCTATCAAGGTGTTTAACTGCAGGCTGAAATTCATAAGAGGGTCTTGTCTCTCACCTGGCCCCTCCTGCCATTTCTCCTCTTGGGAAGCTTTCTTGGCAGCTTTCTATGCCATTTCACTTGTGATTCAGTCTCCTAGGAACTCTGGGGACTGCACAGCTCTCTCTTGACTCCAGATTCCTTCAGGTCAGGTCGTGCTGGAACATATGATGGACCCATGTCCAAAAAGCTAAGCTGCTCTGGTGGTTGCCCTTTTTTTTTGAGGTTGATGTGATGAAGGAAGTAAGTAGTGTGAGGGGAGCTGGGAAGAGAGAGAAAGAGTTTTGGCTGTGGTTGACATCCTCCTGAATGAGAGGGGGTYTGTGGCGTTGCCATTTAGGAGCAGGGGATGGTGATTACTCACAGCTTGCACATGCAGTGGTGCAGGAGCAGCTGCAGTTCTTATAGATGGCAGGAATTCCATGTGGAAAGTGAAAAGCTTAAGTAAAAACACTGCTCTTTGATACCGATCTTGTGTCTGGCTCTCTTTCACCCTCTGAAGTAATTTTGTACTTAGAAGACTTTTGCTTAATTCAGGGAGTTGCACAGCAGGGCGGCGTCTCAGCCTGCTCACTAGCATGAGTGAGAACGAGCAAACCCAGAATTTCTGCAGATGTTGTGTGGTGCAGCTAAGTGGGACTCTTACAATGCACATCTGAATATTTCCTCTGGCTCAGAGGAGCAAACATGTCTGCCAAAAGCTGTTGAACCAAAGTGGTCGTCTTTTGCATCAGAAAGTCTCCTTAAAACATACATAGTTGTCAGTATTCACCCACAATCACTGATAGCTTCTTATAGAACCTATGGATAATATGGCTTTTTTGGATGCCTGGAGTCTCACCAGAGYGTCTCCAAAAATTTCAGTTGAAGTCGTTTAATGGAAAATGGCTTTCATAGAAAATGACTTTTTTTTTTTTTCTAATCAGAATCAAATTCCATTTTTATCAAACTAGATATGTTTATAAGAACTTTTTTTTTTTCAGACTCAGTGAAAAGAAAAATATTTATCATTTATAGCCTTAGAACTGGGGTGGGGTGACATTTCTCTTTGAGGTTTTATAGAGGGAAAAAAACGTTCCTAATTCTATAAGCTAAATATGTCTAAGCTTAGCTCAGAGAAGTAGTTTATTACTATTACTGGTTGTAACTGTGGTTGTTTAGCAAAACTTGGAAGTGCTTATGTTTAGTAGGATGTGAGTATATGTTTCAAGTTTATTGGGTATTTAAGGCTAGGCTAAATGTGCATATTTGCTGAATCGAAGTCAGTTATCAGGTGAGTAGACTTCAACCAGCAGCCACAGCTGAGATTATGCCAATTCATACGGATTCCTGACCTCAGTTCTCAAGCTGTCAGTTTAATAACTTAAATGAGCAGTAAATTTCCCCAGGAATAAAGAAAGGAAAAAGACTTTTTTTTTTTTTTTTAATGTGAAACTTCTCAGCAGTGAAACAAGATAGGAGGGGAGAAATTAAACTTTGATTTTCTGGTCTAGAGCCTTCTCTTTATTTCCATAGAAGCTAAATACACCATGTTCAAATATAAATTTCTTTCCTCCATTTTTTAACTAGGTGCCAAAGGTCTTAATAGAAATCAATCCATGCAATTTATTTTTAACTTCACCCTGCTTAGCTACGATTGATTTTTATCTTTGCGATCGATGGCAGAGAAAACGKCTTGGTGGGACAATGGAGCACTCTCCGACTTGTAGGGTTTGGTCTTTGAGTCTTTTATTGAAGAAATCATTAAAAGCTTATTATGAAACTAATAGGATGAAGACGTTTAAATGATGAACATGATTACACCTGTTTTACTGGTGAATAATGCCTGCTACAGCTGATCTTCTCTCGCCCCTATTTAAAATGCTGGACAGCACTCCAGTGGGGGAAATTAATCCATACAGATGAAAGAAAGTGTATCCCAGGTGCTAGTTAAAAGCTCTTCTGAAAGCAAGATAGACAGTAAGCAGTTAGCTACTTTCTTATTCACTGTTGGGTGCTTTTCATCCATTTCTAGCACTGTTTCATATTTGCTGTGCCAAATATGAGATTTGGAACTTGAACCTAAATATCTGTTGATAAAAATGATTAACATTTTCCTTTATTTTTTTATATTTATTTTGTTTCTAGAGCTTTTTGTGCTGTACTTTCTTTTATCACTCTCTCCCCTTCCCTCATGCTGTTTGATTTATCAGCAGCATCTGCAGCTGAAGATGTAAAGGATTACCTTGGCAGACTCACGTGTTTCCTCCGAAATCCTTCAAAAGGAGATTTAATGTGTACAATTATGCTCCTCTCCTAAGTTGGTTTCTGTATTTGCAGCTCTAATGTGGCTTGTGTTTCGGTGTAACCGTGCACATTTTCTGCAGGAGTTGATTKGGGCYGGTCTAGTTTAACATCTTTATCAATGATCTGGATGAGGGGATCGAGTGCACCCTCAGTAAGTTYGCAGATGACACCAAGTTGGGCGGGAGTGTTGATCGGCCTGAGGGTAGGAAGGCTCTGCAGAGGGATCTGGACAGGCTGGATCGATGGGCCGAGGCCAATTGCATGAGGTTCAACAAGGCCAAGTGCCGGGTCCTGCACTTGGGTCACAACARCCCCAGGCAACGCTACAGGCTTGGGGAAGAGTGGCTGGAAAGCTGCCCGGCGGAAAAGGACCTGGGGGTGCTGGTCGACGGCCGGCTGAACATGAGCCGGCAGTGTGCCCAGGTGGCCAAGAAGGCCRACGGCATCCTGGCCTGTGTCAGGAATAGTGTGACCAGCAGGAGTAGGGAGGTGATCGTGCCCCTGTACTCGGCACTGGTGAGGCCGCACCTCGAATACTGTGTTCAGTTTGGGGTCCCTCACTACAAGAAGGACATTGAGGTGCTGGAGCGTGTCCAGAGAAGGGCAACGAAGCTGGTGAAGGGTCTGGAGAACAGGTCTTGTGAGGAGCAGCTGAGGGAGCTGGGGTTGTTTAGCCTGGAGAAGAGGAGGCTGAGGGGAGACCTTATCGCTCTCTACAACTACCTGAAAGGAGGCTGTAGAGAGGCGGGTGTTGGTCTCTTCTCCCAAGTAACAAGTGATAGGATGAGAGGAAATGGCCTCAAGTTGCACCAGGGGAGGTTTAGATTGGATATTAGGAAAAATTTTTTCACTGAAAGGGTAGTCAGGCATTGGAACAGGCTGCCCAGGGAAGTGGTGGAGTCACCATCCCTGGAGGTGTTCAAAAAACGTGTGGATGAGGTGCTTCGAGACATGGTTTAGTGGGCATGGGTACTGGGTTGGTGGTTGGACACGATGATCTTAGAGGTCTTTTCCAACCTTAATGATTCTATGATTCTATGATTCTATGATTCTAAAACAAATCCAGTATTTTCACTCAAGATTACTCTGTCCTATAGCTGTGCCATCATAGCTCTGAGGGGAGAAGGAATTAAACAGGGACAGGGCCAGTATAATAAATGCTTCTTTGTCCTAGCAAATTTTCACTGATGGGTCTGACATTCTAAAAAGTGGCATGTTTTCAAAGCCTGCTGAATTTACCAGGCAGCTTGAGGGTGCTTTGCACACAGAAACACTAATACGTATGTGTCTGCAGCATAGAGAGACATATCACCTCACACTCAGGTAATTGCATATTGCTTTAATGACTGTGCAGAAGGTATGATATTAATGAAAACCACAGGGAGATAATTCAGACTAGATGGTACCTGTCATGATGTGATTTATGCTGTGGCAGTGGAGAACCTCAGTACACAGAAATACCTGGAAGATGGTTTGTCCTGGCCATGGTGGATAAGCAAGAAGGAAGAACATTACACCAGGCTCATGCAGATCTGTTCTTCCTTATCTTCTGAATCTCTTGTGGCTGGCATTGGGGTTAGGTTTGGGAGAGTAGGCACGACTTTCCAATCCTTTTGCTGGCAAACCTGTGCATGGCCTAGACAGTAGCTGGCTCTGAAGAACACCAAAATCCCTTGCTAAAGGTGTGAGTGGAGCAGCCTGCCTCCTTAACTTGTCATCACCCCTCCATGTTTTAACCCACAATTTGATTTAAGAGATTTTATGCCCACAATAAGGAGAAAGGGTAACTAAGGTTAAAGCAGCGAGGAGGGATGCCAGGGCACCCTATGGAGGTGGAGAACACAGATCCAGGATGCCGTTACAATGCTGATACCATTCTCAACTTTTGACTTCTTACCAACTCATTTTATGTTACTGGGAAGGAGGGAACACGACAAGTAAAGGAAGTCACCCTAGGAAGAAAGTGAGGGGTTTTTTGGAAATAACATCAAAAGACTTACTATCAACAAGGAAGTTTAAAATTCGATTCTGTAAAGGACTGAGTCGCCATTTACTATGCTTGAAGTGGGAGGTAAATTACAGGAATCACAAATGTCTAAACATGCCTGGTCATTGTGTGTTGATCTGTGTTATTACCAATTCTCTTTTGCTTTGAACGTTATCAACAGCGTAAAAAGTAGATGACCTGTTCCAATAACTGTGCAGGACAAGCTATAGTTATTGTTGTAAAGCACCCAGGCTGATAAACTATGTAGAAAAGAGCCCTTCGTTCTCTTTTACCCATTAGCTTAGGAAGCGTCCGCTATCTGCTCATTGTCACTGTTTCTCCACCAAGACTGTTCCTCTAATATATGGTGTTTCATTGTCAGCATCAGTGCATGTTCCTTTAGGCTTTCTGTGAGTTCTTCGAGTAGCAGGAGGCAGGTGGGGTCTTGCTTAGCCCAGGGTCATTTCAGAGATTTAGTAGTTCAGCAATACCTGCCTTACATTGGAAATTACAGCTCCCAGCATTGGCTAGCCAGGAAGATGAGAAGGAAGCCTGGTACACTGTGTCTGCAGTTCCTGACATCATCTAGGGTGCCTTTATATTCCGGGACTTCATAACACATTCTGCTTGCTTTCCAAACTTTTTTACACATGTGTTCTTTTGGTTAAGCAGAACATCTATTGAAATAAAGGAAAAAAAAAGGGAAGAAAGAAAAAAAGAAAAACAAAACCTGTCCTTAAAGAATCATATTAAATCATTAGCATGAGAAATGTCTTCGTGTGTTTCTAGGCATGTCACAGATATTATTGGGATGAATTGATTCCATGGCAGATTTTCTATAACTCTCTGCATCCTTGTGAAATATTTGTTGTCTTCTATGTTTGATGCGCTCTGTCCCATTGCAGGTCAGAAGGGGGGATGAGGCAGCATACTGAAACTTTCAGGGCTTTTAAAGAGAAACTTCTCATGTTTCTCTTCTTAAATGTCAACTGATGTAAGTGAGACCAGACTTTTGTCTTGTAACAAAATGTGGAAGTATTAAAGAAAAGTAGTAGATTATGAATGGAGAGAGGAGGAAAGAACACAGGTTAGGAAAGACAGATGTGTTTAATGACAAACACATTTGTCCAAAGGAATCATTTCCACTGGCCAGAAGCCCAATTAAACACATAAAACAGAAATCCAGAAAAACAGATTAACGAGCCAGTCATTAGCAAAGGAGGAGGAAAAAGACAAACCCAGCTAATTCTGTACTGAGCATGACAGATGAGCTCACAGCAAATAATTGGGTGACATTCATCAAATGTGAACTAAAAGGAGGCATTAGAGGGCAAAACGCTATCATAATCTCTGGGATTTACAGTGTTGGAGAGTTTGCACATAGGAAAAAGAAAAGTTCATCAAAATAAATTAAATTGGGCCTTCCAAAATTCATTCTTTACCACAGTGCTTGCCAAAACTTTATTGAAGGCTTGATCATTTTTTGGAACCGTTATAACCGTGCATGTAAATCATGCAAAGATGAGGTCCTGGCTGGGAAAAGCTTCACACAACTCCTGCCAACAGAATTGTGGGTGGCTTCATATTAACTGGCTCAGAAAGACTACAGAGCACTAAGATTTCTATTTCTAAACCTTTGTCAAGGTGACCTAGTCCAGGTAGAGGACTGAAAGAGAGTTCAGCTAATGCATAGTGAACTTGAACAGTGTTTGAATCCTACCTTTCTGCCTTAAAAAACAGAAAAACAAGCAAACAAACAAAAAATCCAAACCAGAAAACCTCCAGGTACCAGTCTGTGGTGGCATTAAACCAAAGGACTATGTAAAATCTTTTGAGTGTGGTGGACTTGGAGTAGATCCTGTCTTGGCACAGAGGGGGGAATTCAATCACCCCTTGATATCTCTGCTTCTACATTTTCATGTGATTAACTTGAAGATTGTTGGACTATTCCCAATGTTAATTAGTCATCACAGCATTTAGAAAGTATGTAAATATTCATGTCTGCATTTTAAAGATGAGTCAATGACCATGTCTCAGCCCATCAGAAGAGGTGGATTTCGAACCCAGGGTCCTTACCAAGTAGTCACTGGGCACATTCAGTCCTGTCTGGACTCTGCTACAAATAATGATCTGGTGCTGAAATAATCAGTGGTGTAAAATGAGTTCATGTGGCAGAGAGATATCATTTGAGAATTTGGATCTTCCACTGGAGGTCAGAAATACCACCAAGAGAAGAGGGGATATTTAAATGTTCCCTGTGCTATTTAGGTAATATGACCTAGAAGCGTAGGATCCTTTGGGCAATGCTTGTACAACTCATAGAGAGATACAATTACTGGAAACATGTATTTTTGCCTTTCAGTTGGACTGGGCGTGAATCATCTGCATAGTCTGTTCTCTCCTGTGAAAATTTGATTTTGATGTGGTAGTATTAGATGGGAAAGATATCCTTCAGAAATAACACTCACAGCCCTTTCACCATCCTCATAAATGGAGAGCAGGACCCTGAAATGCTCCTGTACCACTCCACAATGCACTTTACATGAAGCGAAAGTCAAGTGACTCCTGTTCTGTCCCTTTCTCTGCCACTGGCTTGTTTTGAGACCGTAAGCAAATAGATTTAGATTTTCATGCCTGTGTTTCCCCTGGACTTTAGCTATACGTTGTCTGTATAGAGTTTGTTTGTTKTGATATGGGTCATTTTTCTGCCTTCGTATGTGGTGTGTGGTATAATGGTAGTTGTTTTTTTCTTTTGGGAGCACTAAATGCAGCTGTGATAACATTACGAGTAAAAATGGCAAACAAGCGGAAGGGGAAGTTTTAGTGTAGAAGCCTGTCCTATTTCTAAACCTTCCTTTCTTTCCAGTTCTTCAAACTGTCAATAAAAAAGCCTTATCTTGAGTTGATTAGATATCAAATTTCATGATCAGTAATATCGTGTCCTTCGAATGACAGCTTCTCTAGGGAAGAAAGCCACTATCTAGAGTGATATCATTACTGAGAATGTAATTGATGCTATAGTAATATTCAGCGTAAGCTCATTCTGAAATATCACTGTCAGATAAAAGGGAGTATACCTAGGAGAGAGTCTAGGACCTTTCTGTTACCTTTATTGGAAACTTAAGAAGCCAGCAAATGATGTTCCATATAATAGAGAAGTACTTTACGTATTGTTTTATCTCAAAACCTGCAAGACTGCCAAAACAGCAGAATATAGGAAATTCACCGATGTAAGCCTTCTTGTAGCCAGGCCTGAAATGGYGCCAGAAAGAACACCCACAGCAAGAGTAAGTGGCTAGTGACAGGTTTAAAATCCTATATTTTACCAATTGTCAAGGCTAGATCTCAGTGATGCATGGAATTTATGTGTAGCCTTTACAGCTCATTCAGTCCATAAAACCGCAGATTTGGATGTCTGTCAGTTCCCCCCCACATCCTCCTTCAGAGACAGTATGATTTCAGAGAAACCAGTTTTATAGTGACRAAGAGCTTAGCTCCAGCTTTCCAAGAGTGCATTCATTGCATTTACTGTTTGCATTAAACGGTGCTAGCGTGGATCTCTCCTGTTAGTCACTGTAAAAGGTTGTTGGAAGACAACCCTGGCCCCAAGGGACTTATAGGGCAAACAGACAAGGCTGAGAAGCAGCAGAGAAAAGAGGTATTACCTCCTTCTTACAGGAGAGGAACAGAAGCACAGAGATTCTAAATGACTTGCCCAAGGTAGTTGTGCTAGAACCATGTGATGAAACCAGATCATCTTCTTTCTTCCCTCAAGACCTTAAACTTTATACCCACTTTTCCCTTTTTCCTGAGATGTTAAGATCATGCTGGATTTGAAGTATGAGAGACAAAATGGAAAGTTCAGTAGCACAGCTTAAATAAATAATGCTCCAGCCTTCTCAAGTCTGGGATTTCTTTGGAGTTATACAGATGCTTTTAGGGACAGCTGTTCAGGTCGTAGAAAAAATATCTGAAAGAAAGGTTGTCAAGCTCTCTTAGATGTGTCAGCATAGGGTATCTTGGAAGGGTCATCACTCACTTTCTTTGGTGTTTCCACAGGTGACTGCTGGTGGAAGAGCAAATTACTATGTGTCATACAGACGGGAGCCTTTTGCACAGATTAAATTGCCCAAATACTCTCTTCCTAAGGTGAGTGCACCATTTATGAACACAGACATGTAATATCTCGAATAGCACAGCCTGCCCAGTGGTAAAACATCTTGGTGGGGTTCCTCTCTGGGGAGCTCCATTTGTTGTGCTACTTGAATGATCTTTCTTAAATACGGATTTTGGATCTTCACCTCTCCCTGCCTTTGATTAGTGAGTGTTTCAGGAAGAACCGTTTCTTTTTTCCTCTATAAAGAGAAAATGGGAATGAAGAGGTACCTCAGAAAGCAGAGCTCAAACCAGCTTCTCCTTGACGAATCTTCTATGAACACCTTTCCCCAGTCCTACTCTGTTATCTATTAATGATTTCTCTGTAAGCCTGGCCGTGACACTGAGGGTCTTGCAGAATGGTTAGGATGCTGAGCACTACTGCAATCTCCATACAGTGAGAGAAGCACAAGGTATAGCAGCTCCACTGTCCCCATCCTATAGCTACACATTGCCATGAAGTCATGGAGGTGGGGTTGGCTTCCTGAAAGTTGTGCCTTATCAATGCTTTGGACACACAGAACCACTGTGTGATGCTGCTTAGGAGATGACTGAGATGGCCTAAGATTAATGCTGGCTGGCAAAGCTGGGAGGGAGGGAAGTTAGTACTTCTCATACAACTGTGCCTTGATTTATCTTCTTAGGCCTTAGCTTTCTACCAGATCAAACGGTGCAAGCCTCAGCAAGGAGAATATGTCCTTGGAATTATACTCAAATCCCGTGYTTGGGATTGTGTAGAACAGACGGGACCAACCTTTCCAGTGTCTTGGCTGGATACAAGTTTCTGGGTAACCTAATGGGGAGCTGAAACCACTGCTGCTCTTTGGAGCTTCAAATGGCTGTTGAGGTTACTGTCATAGAGGGCTGATAATCAGTAACGACCTTCTGCTTCCTTCCAGAAGTGAAAGTTTTGGTGGGATAATTTTAAGATAGTTGGCTAGACTTGCCTTGTGGGCTGGACTGCCTATGGGAGATCTGCAGTCTAGCAGATACAGCATATTTGCTTTAACTTGTACCTGAAAACTTAATAGTTGTGAGAAATTTGCATCTCAAACTCCCAATGTTGCACCTCAACTTCTTCCCATTTGGGTTGATCGCAATCCACAGTGTATTGACACCTGCATAGCACAGATATACGTTCTCTTGTTTGTCATTCCATGGTGGTGGTGTGGGATTCAGAATGACCAGACAACAACTTTTGGAAACCCTGCTGCCATTTTTCAGGGGAAAAACATTTATACTCCCACCTTATGGATTGGCCTTGAAAGCTGCCCCTCATTAAAAAGACAAGTGGGTAGAGAGAATGACTGCCCTATGATTGTCCTGCTTTATTGATTGATGCTGTCACAGGTTGCTGGCCTGTTGTAAGACAGATTTGTTGGTGGTCCTGGTTTAGAATTGGTGCATAGTATAAAATCAGGGATACTTTTGTAATTTAAAAATCAAAAGTACTTTTAAGCTAGGTATCATGGCAAAGTCTTCTAGCCATGCAAAGGAGGCTTGTTTATGCTGCCTTTAGTCACTAGAACATTTTTGCTGTACAGTAATAACTACCCTGTCAGCTGTAGATTAATGAACTCTGCTGGAGTTGTACATATGTGAGGCTGGCAAGAGGGTAATGCAATATTTCCACTGCAACTGGTCAAAACAGATCGAAGTCATTGGGTGTTTTGCTTTATTTTCACACTGCTGGAATAGGTTGGGTATGTACTTAATCTTTAAGGAATTAGAGCTGTTGGACAAGAACAAACTTCCTGATTTAGTCTTCCTTCATTGAGGAAAATGGCAAATCTCCCACTGATTGCACTCTCTGGGACAGAATTAGGCTCTCAAATGTTTTTTCTTCCCATCCCATGCTGATAGGCTATGTTAGGTCTATTAGAAATAGCCCCATCTAATCAACCCCAACTTTTCATCTAGATACCTCACACAGAAGATTAAGTTGGCTCCTAGGCAGGAGGGGAATATTGAGCTGGTCTTCCCCCAGATATTATTCCCAAAAATCAGGTCACTCCGTCCTTTGGGAGACTTCCAGAATTATGGTTTCTTAATGCAGAAACAGTGCAAGAAACTAATTAAGGCTCCTTGGCACCCTGGGGRAATTTTAAATGGGTACAAATAGATAAATGAAGTCCCACATAGCCACAGTAATTTTGCTTCTAGCTGAACCAGTGTTAGTTTGTTCAACAACGGTGGCAAGGATGAAGTTTTTCAGTACTCGTCACCACCCTGGAAATCATTTCCATGAACCTGCTTTAAAAGAATACTGAGAAAATGCGCTGTCAGGTCTCTTTGATATTAAAACTAAATAGAGAAACTCTCGCTGGACCTTCRTATCTTGGTCAGCAGCAGGAATCCAACAAAGGTTACTGGGTGGATTATTTGATAGCCTGTATATAGTGGGACAATAGATTTCAAACAAACTCTCAATAGAGAAGTATGTTATTAAAAATCACTAGCAGCATTAGCTCAAACTGATCCCTATGCCTCATTTTCAAATAAATGTAAATTCCCAGTTTTTTTCAAACTGATTCTTTACCAGTTGGAAGCACAAGCCTGTTAGTTCAGCATGTGGATGGAAATTATCGCTGCTTTTAGCCTGGTGCTACACTACGCTTAGTGACTATGAGGACTCCAGGCTCCAAGGTTGTGAATCTTCCATGAATGATAAAACTGACTTTCAAATTTATAAATAAAAAATGAAACTGGATGAAATTCCTTGAAGCTACCAAAAATGAAGAAAGCAAAAACCCTTCGCCCAGCTGGTGATCATTAAAAAAATGAAATGCAGAAAAGTCACAATGGTGGTAATTTATTGGCTTGCTCTAACAGAAAATTGTTTAACATACCTATAATTCATGCTCCATCTCCATTCTTTCATAAGTCATGGTAATTACTACATGTCCCAAAGGGCAAAGAAATACAGAGATCCTCAGTAATAGGCCTTTTGTCTTCTTTTAACAGGACATGCATATTATCAGCACAGATGAGAATCAGGTGTTTGCAGCTGTTCAAGAGTGGAACCAGAACGACACGTACAACCTGTATATCTCGGACACCCGAGGGGTGTACTTCACCCTGGCCTTGGAAAATGTGAAAAGCAGTCGAGGACTGGAGGGGAATATCATCATTGACCTTTATGAGGTATGTAGTAAAGGTCACCCTACAAAGAACAGCAACTGCTTGCTGGTTCAAGTAAGTGTAAATCTCGTACAGCCTTCCAGGATCTTCATTTGTTTTGGGTTCAGTCCAGAGGCATTTACTGGATTTGATGGTGAGCCGACTCATGTGGGAATAGATGCAGTGCTTTCTGCTATAGGTGTGACAACTGGTTGCTTTCAAGTCAATGACTATGTGCATTTTCAAAAGGGAAAACCATTATCCCTCTCATCCTAGTGTGGACTTCTAGAGAAGGACTCAAAATACTGTTTTTCCCCTTGAACAGCTAGAGACGCCTGCTTGCAGGTAGGGAATATGATTTCTATCTTTGTGAGCTCTGAGCAGTTTATGAATTACAAGAAAAGTTTATCAGTGCCATTTGCCCAGAGATAATAGCTGGATAATGTCTACCCTGAATCATCTTCCATTCTCATTCTTCTGCCAGGCCTTTCAGCCTTGGCCAACAGCAGTCCATTCAGAGCAGTTGTTCCAGTTCCTGGTTCCCTCAGAGCATTCTGGTTTTGATGTGTCATAACTTGTTGGATGGCAGATCTGCGGAGGTTCAGGGCTCAGTGCTTTGCCAGCAACAAACAACTAATTGATAATACTAATAGTAATGGTTGCAGGCTGACTTGGGAAAGTTCTACTGTTACATGGAGAAATGTATTTGCAGTTACATATAGAAGTTAGGGTTACACGTTTATTTATTTCAGCCAGAATAATGCCCATTTAACAACATCATCAATTTGTTTAGAAAAATCCAGGTAGTTTAAGGCAATGAGAGAAAACTCAAAAATAATGCATGGATCAATATGAAGGACAGGCTCTATATTTTATTTTCACCTAGTTAAACACATTTTCTTGCCTCTGAAAAAAAGATGTATTTCTTTATTACAATGAACCAACTAAAATAAACATGCATCATCTCCCATTCCTTGGCAAAATCTGCATTCTCCAGCTGTGTGTCGTAGGCTCTTTATTGTTAAATGCAGATAGAGATTTTCACAGAGTCATTCAAAGGGCAGTGTCACTCAGGGGGCTTTAGAGTAGAAGGATTTGCATCCAGGCAGTTGCCACAGAGTTGCAGATTTGCAGCAAGTTCCTTCTTCCTGTCTCACAGCTGTGCAACAGAGACCAGACTCAACAGAAAACGTTCTTGGGGACATTTTGACAGGAGCATATTCTGCTGGAATGGGTTCTGCTGACAAAAATCAAAACATTTGGAACAACTAGGTTGATTTTGACAGAATTTGGGAGTGGAAGGAAAGTGAAGAAATCAAGTTTGCAAAACATCAGTGTTTCAGCATATTCAGGATTTCCACCTTCTGTGTAAAAGGAAAAAAAAAGACCAAGACAATAAGATCCCACACTGCTGCTGATGTGACCTGCTGCCTCCCATGTTATGGCAATCTGGGGCAGACCCCATCCCCAGGCTCACCGAGCTCATGTGTGACACAGTGCGTGCTGTACCCTCAAGCCCATCATCAGCCTGTCTGCAAGCACTCAAGGAAATCCCGAAGTGGGCTGTTTCCTAAGGATTTGCTCTTTGAACATCCTTGTCTTTTTCTTCCAGAGAGAGAGACTGCATGAGGCCTTTCAGCTGTGCAGGCATCATTAAGATGTACTTGTAATGCCATTCACAGTCTTCTAAGGCTGGATTGAGATGACTTTATTGCTTTTTCAGAGACCTTCCACTCCTGAGAGTGCTCAGATGAGCCTTACTTTTGTCCTGTTCTTCCGATGTATTTTTTCATCTCTCTCCATTTTTCCTAGGTAGCAGGGATCAAAGGCATATTCCTGGCTAACAGGAAGATAGATGACCAAATCAAGACTTTCATTACCTACAACAAGGGCAGAGACTGGCGTTTGCTGCAGGCACCGGACACTGATCTAAGAGGGGATCCTGTAGTTTGCCAGCTGGTGAGTGGCAGACCTTTCCCAAAACACAATTGACTCCTTCAGAGCTGCTTATTTTAGTCACTGGGTTAACAAAACATCCAGTGAAACCGGGTAGGAGGGATTCTTGCCAGTCAGAACTGCAGAGTCCAGGTGCTCCAAAACAGGGCACAGTTTACAGATGAGAACTTCGGGTTGGGCTTCCTGCCACAATTCAACAACATTCAGTGAACAGCCCCTGTGTATTTCTCTGAATTTTCACTGGTTAATCTCTCTCCCTGTGTTTTTTCTCTTGACCTGCTGAGTGTTAATTGAATTAAGATTTCTTTTTCTATAGCTTCATAGATTTTAAGGGAAAATTCTGACCATCTCAGAATAAGAAAGTTTCTGGGAAAAAGTGCTCTAGATCAGATTGTTGGTAAAAACAAATGCAGACATGCTTGTAATGCAGCGTTCCTGTTTCTCTTGCTGTCAGCTACTTTTATGGTGCTTATTCAGAAAATGAACATATGCTGCTATTTGTAACAGTTCTAAGAGCAGAGGGGTCATTTTCAGAAGGATCAGAGCATCTGTGTGCAGTTGCCAAGGGTTTCTCTGATATTTAACTTGTTGCATATTAAAGCTTCTGCCTTTTGTTTGTTTCCTGTTGACAGCCCTTTTGCTCATTGCACTTACATCTGCAACTCTCAGAGAATCCCTATACTTCAGGAAGCATTTCCAGCAAAGAGACRGCTCCTGGGCTGCTGGTAGCAACAGGTAAGAACATAAGTGCTTCTTACTACTCACCCATTCCTCACTGGAGCCTGAGGATATACAAGATGTTTCCTGTTGGTGTAAAAGCTTTCAGCTCTGTTTTAGCAAGTGCTGAGCTAATTCAYATTAACTCATGTTTGCTGTGGGCTAGGAGAAGGTATGTGGCCCCTGACTTCAAAAAAGATAATGCCTGTCAGGTATTTGTTGCTCTGCAATAACCCACTTCATCAGCGCTGCATGGGTCATTGTTATTGTGGTTGTTCTGCCAAACAGTGCTTCGGCAGGTTGCGATGTTTTAATGGCAACCCGCTGTAATGCTTCACGGTAGCAATGGCTGACCCACTGTAATTAATCTGACAACCATTACAGGCCCTGTGTGCACGCAGCATGCAACCTAAGCAGGATGCGTGGGGCTGGCAACCACACGCAGAACTCCCACAGCTCTGCGGGAGCTGCTGGGCTAACAAGGTGCTTTCTGAATGGCTGGTGCTATTGAAAGGTGGCCTCTGAAGCCTGTAGGCTGTCCTTCCTTTTCASAGGGAGGCTCCTACATATGCACAAATACATCCAGATAGCTTAACAGTTCTTTCTAAGGCTCATTTTATCTCCTTTTTCTTGTTCAGTCTAGCAGTGGCTTGCAAGTGTGTCATGTTAGCATATTGGCTACATGAATTTACACTGTTTCTTCCAGCCATTTCCATTCTCRTGTCCTTCTGTGCTTCCATGTGTCTGCCTGACTAAGCCAGAACCTGAGAGACAGGTTCCCTTCATGACATTTCTATCTCAACAAGGGAAACACCATGTGTTTTCCAGTTCACTGATCCAGGCCAAATGGGGCGAGATAATTTAGTTTAAACCTCCACATCTTCCGATGCATAGCCAAGTGGAGTCATTACTCCTGACAGGTCACACTTGCTAGGTGGATGCTTAGGAGCAAGCCCTACTCATGATGCTGTGATTGCAGAGCCTTTTTTCTTTAACCTTTTAGGAAGAAAATTGAGGTAGCAGGACAGTGAGATTCTAGGCATTGATCTAAATTGTTAGTAAATGAGGTTCTTTTCAAGCTGCCAGTGCATGGGATGAATGCTTTCCCAGTCTAACAATTAACCTTTAAAAGGCAGAATATAATTTCTGCCTTACTGCTTTGTACGATAAAAAGCTTAACCTGTTGGGAATATACACATCTGTTTCCACTAACCAGTTTCACAACAACAGGAACGTCTCACCATATTGGCGAATGTGTTCCAGGATAGGGATTGCAACTTACCCTCACAAGCATTGGCTGCTCAAACTCTCTGTGTCTTACTCTTTGATTTACAGTCCTACAACTCCAGCAATGATGGGAAACTCGGACTCTTGATGTGAGGGCAGAGGTTARATTCTTGCAAAGGGAAGAATTATGTTTTGCTATCTAATTGTACAGCTGCCAAATCCTCTTGACTTGTTCGGGAGTTAGTTACGTTTGGTGGCGTTTGAATCCATGTAGCTGAAAGAAACTAGATGGAGAGAATGAAGAAAATAATTTACAGGTTTGCACAGAAAAACAGACAGATTGAAGTGATAGCAACAGAATCTCACCTTTTTACACCCTTTCCTTGCCACAATCTGGAAATCCCTGTTTGGAAAGAGTTGGTTTTCCAGTTTTGATATTTAAAATATGATGATACAAAACTTACACTTCTACCTTTAAGTCAGTTTCTAATTCTTGAGGATTTCCACCCATAAGACACTGGGCTAAACAGACCTTTGGACTGACACAGTAGATTTTTCCTCGTGAACCTGGAAGTCCCTATAGACTGTCCTTCTACATGGTTGCCCACAGCAGGTTTTTCTTGTACCTTCATCTAAAGCAGGGGGTCATTCTTGCTGATGTCAAGGAAGAAGATTAGGAAGATGGGCAGTGTGACATTTCCAACATCCTGAGCACTGATGGAAAAGCCTTTCTTGAATTGTCCTGCCTCCCTGAGCCAGAAATTGTATTTTTTCAAACAGTGTTGTCACAACAATGTGGTTAGTTGGATTCCATGATGATGACAGGAGTGTGTCAACCCGCATCTGGGTTTTAATTTCTCATTTTCCAGCATTAAATGTCAGAAATTCAATTAACATTTTCATTAGTGTGTTTTTATTATGCTCTTGTTGATGCTACAGATGTGTAAGAGTGCCACCTTTCCCTTTGCTATTTTTGAAGGAAAAATATTAGTTCTCCCTTCTTTCCATGGAAATTACACCTGCTTTAAAAACAGTCTCATTTGGAAGGTATAAGAGTGGCTCACTGGGTAAGGAGTTCATGGACTTTGAATAAAGAAATCATGGGTTTGACCACAATATGGTGGCTGTGGGCAATTATCATCGGGAGGCCTTCTGATGGAGTATCTGTCAGTGTTACAACTGCCTGCTTCCTATGGGACAGACGCTCATACCACCTGAATCCCACCTAGCACTGATTGACGGTACTGTTGACAGACCGGCAGAAGAACAGTTCCTGGGTGACTGTGGTAGCTTTTCCCTGAGCCACTGGGTGCTTTGGGAAGTGGGGAGGTGGGAACAAATTAATTTAGAACAGACCTGCATTGTTCAGTGAGTCTGGTGGTTGTGGAAATTTTAACTCGGGAAGAAGAAGCAAGATGCTGACCTCAGGGCAAGTGGGGAATAAGCTAATAAGGTCTATTCAGAGCATGTGCAAGTTTTTCAGATGTCGGGCATCTCTTTCTGGCAACTATTGGTGGATGCTCAGAGGTTTCAGAGGGCTGGGGATTTAGTCCAAGTTCATTATTTACTCTGTATTATTATTAAGATGTATCACTGTAAGATTTGAGGTTTGAGGTCCCTCATACTTCTCAGATGAGGGACCTTGGAAAAAACACTGTTTCAAGCTCTGAGGTAATGTCTCCAAATGGTGTTCTGCTGTGCTTTCTCTATATATGGTTGAGGCCAATGTTTGAGCTTTTCTTTGCATTGCTTTGATATGTGGCATATCCATTCCCTAACACATGGTAAAGGCAGAGTAGTTCACCCTATAAGGCTGTCAGCAGAACAGTTTCCATCATAATGGAAATTACAAGATTAAAATTAAGAACCGTACCAAGTAACCAGTAAGTTTAAACTCACACTTTGGGACAGCTAGGTCAATGAGAACAATCAACTTTGTCTAGAATGCTGCTCAGTCTGGTCTCTACCTCTCTGCTGCAAAGTCATTTGACCCACCTTAATTCTCTGAACTGTTTCTGCCCCCAGGTGAGGTTCATACCTAAACAAGATTTCCTTCAGTTGGAACTTATATTTCATTACATCACAGTCSTCATTGATTGCAAACGGTTAGGAAACCTAGGAAGAAGCTTTGTTTATTTGACTGCAGGTTCTGAGATCAGTTATGTATTTGAGCATTTTGACAGAATCTTGAGTAGACCTTCTAGTCCCATAATCATGGGCTTCAGTGGGGTCTGGGTTTCACCTCTAAACTCAGCCATATGAGTAACTTCCCTTCAGATGCTTTYCTTTACACAAGAAGTAGAGACAGAGGTAATTGCCTCACTCTTGACAGACTGGCAGATCACAGGGATGCAACTCACCAGCCAGAGCACAAAGACTACAAGTTCAGAGAAAAATGTGTATGGAATGAAATATCTGGTAGCCAGGGGCAGTGGCCACTATTCTGCTGCCATTCTGATGACTTGTGTGCACCAAACAGGTGTGTGGTTTCATACGCAGTTTTTTGAGTATGTAGGTCCTTGGCTAGAATAAGCCTGCCTTTAGTGGCTTGCAATTATGGGCAATGCTATCTGTTGGAAAAATAAGCTG
The DNA here is from genome assembly GCA_030449065.1 of Oceanodroma leucorhoa. Classification (NCBI taxonomy): domain Eukaryota; kingdom Metazoa; phylum Chordata; class Aves; order Procellariiformes; genus Oceanodroma; species Oceanodroma leucorhoa. The sequence continues at coordinate 1,824,815 of JASVER010000017.1, forward strand.
ATAATACTGTTTCTCCCCAGTGTCAATTTTCAAATGGCGCAGCTCTTGTAAATTAATCTTGCCACCTGACCATGGTGTTGGTTTTAGATGAGAACAGAATCAAGAACAGCAAAGAAGCACTGGTCAGGCCAAGTACTTTTGGTTTCCTGGAAAAATGCAGTTCTGTGTTGATCCGTTCAAGAATGTCTGACACTTGCTTGTGTTGCAGGCAATATTGGCTCTGAGCTTTCCTACACTGATGTTGGTGTGTTCGTCTCTTCTGATGGTGGGAATTCCTGGAGACAGGTATGTTTTGCAGAGCGAAGGAAAGCACAGAGCCTTTTGTTACTGTTCTTCTCCTGAGTCTTCCCTTCCCAGTGGAGTGGAGCACTCACACAGTACCTGATTTGTTTGCAGATCTTCGAGGAGGAATACAATGTGTGGTTTCTGGACTGGGGAGGGGCACTAGTGGCCATGAAACACACGTCAGTGCCCATCCGGCACATGTGGTAAGGAAACTTGTTACTTTGAGAAGGTTTCCTGATGGGGATAAGCTGACAGTGGTGATAATATCTCTTGCATCACCTGGTCAAAGTTTGCTAGTGTCTACAAAATGAGCAAATGAGATCATTCTCATCTTTGTTTTACCATCATTTTGGTTTTGTTGATTGATATAATGATTATTGTACAATTTTATAAATATAATGGCAATATACATAATTACACACATATATGAATTACTCTTTGCACTAGTCGTGTACTATGAGATTTGAGGTAGGGTTTCTTTCCCACAGACACATTATACTGAGTAAGAAGTCATCCTTTGGGCTTCAGGTATTTCTGAGAGGGTGTGTCCCTCACTTCTGCTTTTTGTTTACAGAATTTGATATTAAACTGATAAGACAGATAAGGGGAGGGAGAGGAGAGGGCAGTAGATGTTGATAAGGACAATAGAGATATGTTGCTAATGTTGATGTCTCCTATAGGATTCCACTATCAATTTCCAGAGATAGGTGGTGGCAACTGAATAGAGTTGGGGGTGGAATAGGGCAAAATGATTTCTCAGTTGAACATACTGTTTTGCTATAAATGGGTTATAACAGTCTAAGCACTAAAGATACTGCTCAAAATTATCCTCTCCTTAGCCTTTGCCCCTCAATCCTGCACCAGCTAAGCATTGGAGAAAGGCATTCTGAAATTCAGAACTAACCTTGTTTACAGAAAATGTGTGTATTAGCATCATCTTCAGTCTCTGTTCTTTAGTGAAAGAGGGGCATGGCTGACCTACCCAGCTTCTAATGTCATTTAGAAGTGAATTAGTTAGAAATAGCCTTCAGAAACAAGTTTTGTGTTCCTGTCTGCAAGATTGAGTCATCCCTCAGCTTGATGGTGCTAAACACATGTCTATCTCATGCTCTTCATGCAGAACAGGAAATGTGGCCTTCAGTCAAATAGAAGAAGAAAGCAATGGTGTTTGGCAGCAGTGATGTTAAGGTCTCCTCTACCTGAGCCATTACAAAATCCTTCAGTTAAATTACAGTTATTCAGAAGCTGGAGACCTCAAGACAGGCTGTCTTTACCCATCACAAGCTAATGTTTCAAAGATGTACCTTAAGAACATTAATGACTACTTTTTCAATATTAAAAGCTTCTGGACTTTATATTCCTGACCTGACAGATAACTCTAGGATGACTGCAACATCGATTTCTGTTAAAGTTTGAATATGTTGCATTTAAGCACATTTCTTTACCGCTCGAGCTAAAAAAATGACTGCTTTTGTTTTGGTGTGATAGTGSATTGTTAACCACAGGATGTATTGGCTCATATTCCTAAGGCTTTGTAATTTTTCTAAGATCATCTTGAGATAGGGAGACCAAGTGTTCTCTAAGAGGTCTGTGCCTCCATGTGGGATTACATGCAAGTAATTATATGCAAAATGAGGGTTGAGATCTTTGTCTTGCTTTCTAGTGTTCAGGAAACAGGTTGTTTGTTTTATCATAAGAAAACTTGTTGCAGTCATAATATATGTAGCCATACTGAGTCAGGGCCAGAGGTTAGTCTAGGCCAGCATCCTCTTGCCAGCAGCCTCCATAACTGGACATATAGAAGAGTGTACTAACAGGGCCGAYCCATGATGCTTCTGGCAGGCTCCAGCTTTGTCTGTGGTTAGAATGTGTTGTTGTGTGACTAGAAACATTTGCCTCTGACAGGTAACTCAGTAGTCATGACTATACCTGAAGTCCCCTCAGGAAAGAGGATATCAAGACCATGTCCAGGTCTTTAGACCAAACCAAGTATGAGCCAAGGTGGGAGAAGTGTGTGCTAGGCAAGTGTAGGTGTCACCAGCAGTAGGTACATCAGGCTGTGGCAAGTTGAGCTCTGGAAGAATGAAAGGTGACCCACTTACTGAAAGAGTTGCAAGTCATGTTTTAACCATTTATGACTGTATTCTTCAACCCAGGTGCAACTGTTTTAATTGTGTCTTACCTTGTGAAGGCTCTTTGGACGTAAAAAGCACATTAGTTACAAGTGCCTGTACTTGTCCGGAAAGTTTTGGTCACAGGTTGACTTTCCATAGGAGCTGAGAGCCCAGTTCACCTTTGTCTGCTTTGCAGAGGTTCCTTTCAGATGTTCTCCCTTTCCACTAAGTCTCATGAAATGGCATGTGCAGTACTATAAGTGCCCCACCCACTCTATTAAATGAGTAGTGATTTAGAGCTGTTATCAATAAGCTCCAACAGGTTTTCTCCAAAATTGTACCCTTAAGGACTTTGGAATTTGCTTCATATTGCCTCAGTAGGCACCTGTTCTATGGGCAGGAGTGGAATAGATTAAAGGGTACATGTATATCTGTTAGTTCTCAGGCTGAGACATTGTACAATAAGTTTCATCCTAGAGAAAAGAGGGGTGGATAATTGAAAAGCCGAGAGAACTTTAGCTAAGCTAATGAAGCATGCTGTTCCTCAGAAATTGAAATGCTCTTTAGGTAGATAAGCATGCAAGCAGAACAGCATACAAATGCACAGGTGTATGGGAAGATACATACATTTAAATAAATAGATTTGGGGCAGATAAGCTTTTTGTATGCTGTTGTACTCCCAGTTTTCTGTCTTTGGTCTATAGTCAGCTTCCTATTCTGGCAGATGTACATTGTGAGTCAGGTGAAAGTGTTTTGCYAGGTGCTGTGAGAGGCAGATACTTAGGGAACGGTGACTGCAAGCCTTGGCTTTCAGGTTGAGGCATAACCCATTGTTTGTAATACATATTACACTGGCCTCCTGGTCCTTTGGTGGCATCTCAGATAGTGTCCCTGATGCTACCTACTTGGAGTAGGGAGCATTCAGTTTCCCGCAAGACCCTCTCAGACAAATCCAGGTGCTCAGATGCATGTGCACACACACACACACACACACACACACACACGTGCATCCCCCCCTAAATTTTCCTTGCCTGGAAAATAAGGCAAACTTCTTTTTTATGCTCACTTTAAAGTGAGAAGTGTTTCCCGCTGTTCAAAGAAGAAGTTTGTGCCATTATTGTCTCTTTGGTAACGTCCATCGAGAGTAATCTGTCAGCTTTCACAGCCCAGGTACCTCGCAGAATTACAGAGAACTCTGTAATGACCCTGCTGGGAGAGGATCAAATAATTTTACAGCCAATAAACCTTTGTGCTTCTCTGTTTGTTCTTCCTTCGCTGCTATAATTTGGAGCTGAAACTCTGGGCAGAAATTGTGCAGAAGCGGTTGTGCGGAGAGTCTGGGAGCAGAGAGAAACTTGGTTGCTTTCAGAMCTGTTCGTGAGCAGCGGCTCTGGGAGCTGGATGCTGACAGCCTGCGGGTTGCTGGTCTTCCCTGCTGCAGCAGCAGCGGGGTGTGCACACCCTCCTCCGCCTGCTTTCTGCACGACTGTGGGCACAGACTGCCAGGGTGATGCCAGGGCTGGGAGCTCCCCGCGGGCTGGGAAGCCAGGAGCTGGCCAAGGTCCCTGGGACGGCGGGGCAGGATCTCGCAGCCTGGGCCCATCCCMCCACCCCAGCCAGGAGCGGGGCAGCCCSAGCCCTGGGCATCAGGCACCTCACTGGTGACAGGGACGGGCTGAGGCCAGGCTGGGACATCAGCCTGCGTGTCAGGTCCGTGGCCGGGCAGAGCTTTGGCAGAGCTGGAGCCTGGCACTCCAATGGTGTCTGTGGGGCTCCTAGGCCATGGATGGGGTGAAGGGAGGCCATGAGGGAGGCTGGGAAGGGACATTAAGACGTAGGCCACCAGAGTCCTGACCTAGTCTGTCTGCTCGTGTGGTCAGTTTGACTGTTCGTTCGCCTACTCCTTCGTAGCTATCAGAGATAGAGAGGTTGCTGGTTGTAGCTGAGAGCAGGGTTTGCTAACCCTCCTCTGCTAATCTAAAAGCCTGTTGTACTAACTCTAATTCAACCAAGACCCTGCCTGCTGGGTTAAGATACACGTGCTTTTTGATAAAAACAGAAAGTAAGGCACATGGTGTTGTGGGTAGGGACAGATGATAAAAAGCCACTGAATTACCCTGGCTTGTCACTGACAGTGTGAACACTCTTAGCCTCTAAGAAGGGAAATGCTTTAATTTTAACCAGCATACAACTTTGTTTTACAACTGTGACAGGCAAAGAGCACACAGACTAACCACTGACTGCGGCTCAATTCGTCCTCCTTCCTCCACCTCTCCACTTCTGAGATGACACACAAAGAAGTATTAATAGGGTTAGAGACACTGTAGCTAATGCCATATGCATTGATACACGCATGGGTTGAAACACCCCATGGTGTTGACAGCAATTTTCATGCATTCAGGCCAGGGCTGCTTATGCTCTGAGTGCTGCCTTATGCCAAGTGCTACTGTAGATCCAGAAACAGGACTTGGCAATGCCTCTTGATCCCTTGAAGTCTGATGTGCAGCTGGATCAAGTATATCCATGTTCTTATTGCCRGTGTTTATACTCTCTAAGGCTTTGATCCTTCAAAGTATACCAAGAGCATGAATTAGTGGGCTGGGAAATGGCAAAGATTGGTGTTTATCTATAAATCTTGCTGCTAGAACTTGCAGACCTTAGCCAACATTTAATTGCAGCAGTTGCTCTAGAGTAAGTCTTTTAATGTGTATAAATCTTGTCTGCTTCTATCCCAGGGTGAGTTTTGATGAGGGAAGATCCTGGAGTAAATACAGTTTCACATCAACACCACTTTTTGTGGATGGATCCCTTGTAGACCCTGGCATAGAGACCCAGATAATGACGTAAGTATAGCAGTTCTTACCTTTTTCTAAAATGTGATGGCATGGAGATCCCCAAGTGCATGGTGAGCCTCATGGTGTGCAGTGCAGTGTTGTGTAGCTACACATGTAATGTTGCATGAAGGCATGGTGCTGTTTTGTGGTTTTTGCTGATGGTCACAGACCCAGGTGGAGTGTCCACGCATCATGTGGCAAACATATGATGGARCCAAACTCTTCCCAGTAGTGGCAGGGGGTATAACAAGGAGAGATGGTCCCAAGCTGTAACTCRGGAGTTCAGATAGGACAGCAGGAAAATCTGCTTCTCTGGGGGGTGGTGTAGCCCTAGTCAGGTTACAGAGAAGTTGTGGTATCACCATCCCTGGAAGTTTTMAAGCCTTGGCTAGATGAAGCCACATCTGCCCTGATCTATAGTTGGCAGCAGTCTGTCTAAGAGTAAGAGCTTGGACTAGTGACATCCAGAGGTCCCTTCTCATAAATACTGCTGAGATAGTGTTCGTTGGATCTGATGGCCCAGGGACTGCAGTGCTCTTCAGAGGCCAGAGATCTGTATGGTTGCACCTAATGTCAGTTCTGTGCTTGCTCCAGTTGTGCAGCTTGACTGTCTTTTGAGATTGCTGCTGGGTTTGACTATCCCCAAACCTCGTTGCTTGCTGTCTGCATTGTGGGCTGTACATCTGGTTTGAGCTCCAGCTAAAGGTGTTCTCAGTGTGCATATGCAGAGCTGAGCTCAGAATAACTTTCCTGGTCTGGAGTGTAGTATGCTGTGATTCACCCATACCATGGAAGGAAGGGCCTAGGCTGGCACTGAACGTGCTTGGGCCTTCCTCCTCCCAAGAGTGCTGAAGCGCTGGGTAAGGCTGGTGGAATTGGTAGAGTAATGTTGGCCCAAGAGCAGACCAGGATCTGAGTCTAACAACCAGGGGAGAGAGGGGAACTTTTTAAGTTCAAAGGCATCTTCAGAGAGTCATCTGACCTCTTGCACAAAGCAGATCAGAGCACTCTGTTCTGGGATTCTAAACAAAGCAAGGACTAGATGCACTGCCTTTGTTGCTTGCAGAGATGCCTTCTTATCTGTATTTTTTCTGAGCYGGCTGGAACAGCTTTCTTAAAAGGATCAGAAAGCAAGGTGGCTAAGATGCCTTAAACTGAGGCACTCCTGCGAAGCATATCTACAGTGGCAGGAAGTAGTGCTTTTGGTTAATCACATCAGACACTGTTGCAGCACTCTAACTCAGGGTCAGGAGATATACTATAAATTTCACCTTGTAGTTGGTTTGCTTTTCCTGCTTTMTGCACCTGAAGTTCCTGCAGATTTTCACTAGTTGCAAGAGAAAAGAGATTCAAGCCCAGTATATTTTCTTCTCGGCTTCAGTCTATCTGCCTACTTATGTGGCAGAAATGCGTAGGTGGATTTCATTGCTGGTGTCACAGGTAGTGACAGACTGAGAGTAGACTGCGGGGTATGCTTGTCACCAGTTTCTGAGGAAGCTTGGATCAGATAACAGTTGTGTGTCTTGGGCATTTCTGCTAGTGATTTGAATTTATTCCAACTGGGTTGCGTGATTTGTGTTGGTATGCCTTTCAAAAACCAGGTCTACATCAGCCTTACACGAACAGAAGTGACTGTGGTGAGGAGCAGTCTGACTTGCAGTGGAGCTCACCTTAGCTGCAAGAAAGGGGCTGGGGGAAAATCCTCTTCTTGCAAAGGGTTATTTGAGCTAGCTTCTTTGCCATCTATGCCATGACAGATGAAGTGTCTTGGTGTTGTAGTCTTGGGAAGATCAGGAAGGTATAGCCAACTCCTGTATAGTCCATCTATATCTCCTGTGCTAAAGTGTCTTAGGAAGGCCACGCTAAGTAATTATGGTTATCCTTTATGCCTATAAAGCATAGGAGCTGCACACTTAAGTTTCCTTCCCAAGCAGTGCTGGGGCAGAACGAGGCAGCCTCTGTGCATATGTCACAGACAGCTGTTGAGATATTTATCATAGTTGAGGTTGTATCAATTCTGGTAGGGTTGCTAGTTTTTCCTTTACTCCAAAACCATGCCTTGGCTTTGGCTTTTTCTTCCTAAAAGTGAAGTACTTGTCTGTGTAGAAGAATATATCTGCGCATCTGCTGCCTTGCTATCTGCAAATATTGCCCCTATTTTTGCAAGCAGCAAAACACAACAGCATATGATATACCTGTGAGCCTTTTTGCAAGACTGCTGTGAGCATCCTGTTGGGGAAATATATGGCAATCCCCAGCTAAAGATTAGAGCCTGCATTCTGTTCACTCTACGCATTTTTCTCCAAATGCAGCAGTAATGTGTCACTTTCTGTGTTGGTTAATATGGTGTTTTTCCGTGAAACTCTTTGTGCAGTGTGCAATGTGTATCGCTTTCTAACCACACACACATGCAGACACACACATGCAGAGAGACAGATCTGAGCTCAAATAAATCTGCACATCAGCACCTTCATTGAAATCAATGGAGCTAATCAGTTTCAGCTTGCTGTGGATTTAGCCCATTTACTTTATAAATCAATGCAGTTTTCTTTTGAGATGAAAGATGCATTTTAAATCTAAGGTTATTGTTATTTATAACTCTGTAGTCTTCTGATGGAGAATGTAGGAAGTGAGTTATCTTGCTGAATATTGTGTATCAGCTTTGTTGAGAGCTGACTCTTTTTCTTTTGAAATCTTTGCCGGCGTATTATTATTATTGCTATTGTTATTGTTATTGTTTTTATTATTACTGTCATCACTAGCAATTTTTAAAACTATTCTTAATAGTCTGTAAAAGCCATAGAAAGAAATTTCACATGATACTTACCATAAATGTTTAGAGAAATTCCTATCCACAATGTTAAAGGAACTGTACAGGAAAGAGACCATTTATAAAGTCTGTATGCAAACCATTTCTATGCAGATCRCTTAGGTATTTCTCACAATGAGAATTCTAGTGAACTCATCTATAAGGGCAGTGTAGGATCACGCTGAGCTTGTGGAAGCTTTGGCTGAGAAGAAATCAATGCATTTCTATTGCTACTTGCCATTCTCTGAACCAAGATAACACATGGTGGTTGGAGGTATGTGGAACTTGTGTTTGCGGGTAGAAATCCCAATGATTTCAAGAAGCTGATGAGAGGAGCACAATGGTTTGGGATCAGCATACCCCAACTGAGGATGGGATCAGTGGGAGCTMTTAGAGTAGAAGCAGGGCTGAGGCAGAGAGACCAAGACTGTACTCATATTTGTGTACCGCCATACTGGGTAGGTTAGTGGCTTTTAAAGATTTGTCTTTCATCCTGGAAAATTCAAAATATTTCATCTAGCGGTCTCAGCTGATTTCTGCTAGGGAAAATTTCTTCCATTGATTTGCATCAAAGTGGTCGGTGTTCAACTACTTCCAAAAAATAATCATCTAAGGGGAAGGTGTATTAAATAGTCATTATACTTCAACTACTATTAACATATTGCATTATTAACAATATTATCATTATACCATCTTATTAAAGTCAGTATATCAGTAGAATGACTATTATTCCCAACCTTCATTTTGTGGCACATCCTATCAGTGGTCTCTCTGGGTTGTAGGAAGCAGCAAGAGTTTTAGCACAGAATTTCATACCACTTCATGGCTGTTATGTGAGCAGTTGCAATATCTGTCTGTATTGTATGAGCATTCTAGGCTTTTTGGATCCTTCTGTGCTTTGTGCTGTGTATATGTGTCCTAGGACAGTCCTAAAGAACTTACCAGTATGGTAAAATCTGTAGATTTGCAYGTAGATGATTCTGAATATCTTAGTGTACTTTGAATTGGGAGCTGCTTTTAGTGGGGAATTGAATAAGATGTCTTGCAGAGGTCTGTTCCAACCTAAATTATTATATGATTTTGTTATTTCATATGTCTGTAAGGGTGCAAGAGTGAATTGTTTCCTTGCAAGCATAGCTGAGTGGGCTCCACTAAGAATGTAGTTTTGTGACACACAGGGCAGTACCACAAGGCTCTATGAGCTGGTCTAACTTGGAGCTACTGCCTAACCAAGGTGAATCCACTCTCCCTTCCTCCATTCCTGGCTGATCATCCAGTTCTGCAGTTATTTTTGCTGTTGTTTTGACACTCATCTCATCTGACAAGATGGTCAGTTCAGCTCCCTTAGTGTCACAGCACTTTGAGAGATGTATACCAAAGCACACYGCAGCATTTGGTGCAGGTGTGAGGAAAGCAGCTGTAGAAAACAAGGAGTCCTTCAGGAAAATAACTCAAATGCATAAGGGCGATGGGTTAGGCACGTTCTTAGGTGACCCAATGAGCACCTACAAATCACTAGTCTTTTTGAAATCTACAGTTTTCTGACTTCTGTCCTGTAGCCCTYGCTGGTGAGTAGTATATCTTTTAACGATTTCACATTCTAATGGGGCAGATCTAACATTTCTGTGTTGACAAGCCATAGGCACAGCGTGTTACTTGCCTGAGGTTGTCCATCAGGGAAAAGGAATCAGATTGTATTCCCCTTCTAGTTGATTRTGATATATCCAAACAGAAGCAGTATTTGCTCGAGAGAGTTGCTAGTCTGTACCATTCAAATCAGAGACAAGATGTTTTTGTGGGTCCAGAGAAGGGCTTTATGTTGTTCCAGCTCTGACTCATAATTATTACCCCTGCCACTTCATCTCCTGTGCTAAGCATCTCGCCAAACCTACATACAGAAAAATAACCTTTTTGCTTCACAGCCCTGCAGAGCTTTGCTGTCATTTTAGTAGACTCATTATACATGTGTGTGTGCAGACACTCATTTATAGATGGGGATCATTAAGTTTGTCTGTGCTGATAAATATATATTTAGGTAGACACACCCATGTATGTGTATATAAATATATGTGTTTCTATCTGTATAGTATACTTAATGATCCATATATATCCGTGTATGCATCATTGAGCATTAACATTTTCAGTGAGAGGATTTAATACAAGCTGGTCTGCCAACATCGCTGTGACTGCTGCCCTTGGCAATGGGTATGTTAGAAAACGTTCCTGGCTGTAAATGAATAGGTTATGAGCCCTGGCCCTTTCTAACACCTTCTCGTTTATGTGGCCATGCAGCTTTACCAGAGATGAAGTGAGGGCATTTTTTTTTCAGGAGACCCATAAAATTACTGGCAATCCATCACTGGGTGGCAGAAGAGTGGGGCAGAATGAATAAGTAATTGAGAAATGTTGGAAAAGGTGAGGTGGAGGCCAGGAGAGGTTTGAGGTGAGGAGGAGAGCATTAAGAGCACAGGCCATACTGAGTCAGACCAGAGGTCCCTCTAGCTCAGTTCCATGCTCCAACAGAGGCAAGTAGAGGAAGCTAAAAATACATATAAAAAAAAAAAATTATTATTCCCTTGTACACTTTTCTCATTTACAGAGATTTGCAAATAAGAGACTTGGCCAAACATAGTATTCTTTGTATTTCTAAGACATTCATGATTTTTTTCTATTTTTTGAGGKTTTTTTTTCCCCTAAATCCCTTTAAAAATTTACCAGTCACATTACCGTGTGTCCAGGAGTTCTGTGAGTTAACTCTTATTCTGAAGAACTGACTGATTTGTGGAAGACATCAGCAAGGTATGTACAAGTATGAAGACAATGTGGACAGATTCTGATTAGCACTCAGCAGAGTTTCAGCASATTGAGTATGAGAGAGGGGTAACGGCTCCCAGGTCCAAGCTCCCACTGAGTTCAAAATTACATGGGARCCAGGAGTCATTTTCCTGTCACTTTCTGATAAGGTGATTATCATCTTTCCTCTTTAAGCAAGGCACCATTCACTGCCTTCTACTCAAGTCTTGCTGTCACATTTAAAAGCTGATATAGGAAAGAGAATTACAAGCTAACACAATGTCCTTGAAAGATTCTGCCCCTTTGCTTAGGAGTAGGGAGCTRCAGATCTGGCACCTCTGAGTGGTTGTGCTGAGAAAAGTAAGGTGAAAACAGAGAGGCGACAGAAAGTAGTGCCTTTGCTGGGATGTGGTCAGAGGAGCTGGCCTTCTCCCTGCGGGGCCAGCCTTTGCCCTCCATAGCTGGCACCCATGCTAGCAATCTCAGAAAATGAGAGAAGACGTGAGTGGATGGCAGAAACACCAAGAGATTGTTTTTGCTAGAAGGAATTCAGGTTCTTGTCCAACATGCATAAAGAAAAGTCACAGACACGGTGTTCCTCAATTCCTGTGGCCCAGCAGAGGCTTTCAAACTCTCCTGCCATCAGTCTGGTCTCTCTTCACTTCACTCTGCTTGGGAAAAAGAGAAAGAAGCTGTCTGAAAAAAAGCCAGATTTTCTTCTGCTTCTGCTGCTGAGCTCAACAGAGGATTTGGTGAAGAGGGAATCTGGAAGAAAGATTTCACCAGAGGTCTGTAGAAAGCTAAATCCAACTTGCAGCTTCCAGTGCAGAAAACAACAGAAGGGATCATGTACGGGGGCTGCTGTGGTGAAGGATTCTGAACTCTATCCTTATTTATCTTCACTTCTCTAGGGAACCAGAGCTGACCAGGCAGCCTGCGCATACTCTCAGGCCTACCAAAACTGTGGGGTTTTTGAGAGATTGGAGGGCAGATTTCACAACCTGGTTTATCCAAGTTGTGTAGGGACCGTTAGATATCTAGAAAGGACTGGTAGATTTTAATTGCTGTTCCCATTGTGGTTTTATCTCACATTTCAGTTTTCCTTTCTTTTTATGTTTATTGCGATATCTGTTTGTGGTGCAACCAGCTTTATTATTGGCTATGGACTTTACTGCAAGGCTCTGATGTGTCCTTGTGAGTTCATTGCACTGTCCTCACTSATGGGGCTGTGCAAACTGCAGTGTGTAAACCTATATGAGGACTCTTCAGAMTAGGATCTATGAATTAAAATGAATCTGTGAAAATAATGACTGCACAGAGATAGAAAAGTAAAATTTAGAACTTGATCTGAGAACAAAAATTACAAATATAACTATTAAGTTAGGAAACCAAAATGACTGAAAGGATATTGGCATTTGCTATAGTGAGCTGCATTCCTGTATCATCCGATCTAATTTCAAAACCTTCTGGAAGTAATGAATAGCTGGGACTTTGCAAGAAAATGATCAATCTGCTAATGCCATCAAGTGACTTCACAATGGACAAGAAAATGTGTGTTATAGGAATTCCCATTTTATCCCAGCAGATGATCAGTTTATACCCTGGAGTAAGACAGTTGATTACCCATATCATTATCTTTGTTTGCAAGACTTAAAAACATTATTAAYGATCACAGATTAATCAGTGTCACTTCCTCATCCCATCTCCCTCCCTGCCAGAGAAGTACTCTATTCCTTAGCCTTTGGATTGYTGCATGAATTCACCTAAACAGCCCACAGAGGCACAATATTGATTGTGCTGCTGATACTTGCAGTATGAGCTGAGGTCTTTCTGTGGCACCTGAATAGACAAATCAGGTGATGAGAACATCTGCTTAGRGTAATCTTTCTCAGACAGCATCGTGTGATTTATTGGGCCTTAGGAAGAAGATGTCTGTGACCTAAGATCAGTTCCCAGCAGTTGTGCCATGTACTCAGAAGATTCCTGGAAGAAGCCATAACACATGGAGAAGGCATTAGGCTCTGTGGCATGTATAGTCTATCTTTGGCTTTCTGGGGCAAACATTACTCTCATTGGAGTCAAATGCTATTTATGGACAGTAGATCAAATATTATGCTACAGAAATCAACATAGTTAGTTGTATTCCACAGGTAGAGAAATTGAGGCAGAACAAGTGACATGCCTGTGGTCAGTAGGCTGTCATGGGGAGAGCTTGACATTACATCAGGTCTCCTGAGTCCCAGATGAGTACCCCCCTGTGCAGACTTTTCACATTCCTTAGGGGGAAGGAGGTGCTGAGTCATGTCCGTAATGCTCAGACAAGGTGGATGGAGAGGTAAACAYGTGCAGGGAGAAGGACTAGAAAAAGGTGTGCTGACTGGAGGCTTTTATTCACTGATGTGAATAAAAAAAGCCCTTACAGAAGGAGACAGAATGAGCAGCAGGCTGATACATGATTTATTTTCCCTAAGTAAAAGGAGAAGGGTTGCCTGATGACAATACAATCCAGATATTCTCATCTAGAGGCTGACGTGCTTTGTTTCTTGTGCTTTTAAGTAAGGACAGATGGATCATAGGTCCTGTGCTGTCCTCCTGCTAGAAGCTGGGCTGGGCTGTACAAAGCACTCAGGCCTGGTGTGGGGTGCACAGCCAGGGGCAGGGTGCTGTGCACACATAAGTTCCTCAGAGTCTTTCACCTTTCCGTCAGAGCAAGCCATGAAATATTCTGGTGCCCTGATCCCACCAGCCCTCAGGGGACTGAGAAACCATATAACCTCAGCACCTTTTCAGCTCAGCCTGGCCCTGATCCTGCACGGGGCAGAGGGTGGTACAGCACACCAGCTTTTCTGGGACCTGGGAAGGCTCAGCGCTGGGTTGGCTGCAGAGTTCACTCTAACAGATTTTTCATCACTGGGGCTGTAGTGAGTGGTGGAGAGCAGCTCTCCAGGGCAGCCATGCTATAGTTTGAGGCATCTCACATAGTTCAGGTAGTGATAGAAACCTCTATTCCTAAAGAGAGCTGGTCCTCATTTGATCATTGCACAGGGGTTTCTTGTTTCATGATCCCTTTGACCCAAACCCATGAAAATTCCCCCACTATAACTGGTCAGCCACCTCCTCACGCTGTTGCCCAGCCAGGTACAGATCTCATCCCCTCTTCTGAGCTTTATTCTCTCTGATACCCTGTGCCAGGCAAAGCTTGTCATCCTGATCCACCACAAACCGTCCCTGTCACGTGTGTTTGGAGCTTACGCGTTCTGAGCAATGGCTTCCACATTTGTGTTGGACACCTCTGGTTGGAAATCTGCTGATTCACAGGACAAAAGATTGAAAGGACTGAACATGCTGTGTTATCCAGCTTCTGGCAAAGGGCCAGCACCTGCCTCTGTTGGGACCACAGACCCATTAGTGGAGGAAACACTCAGATTGCTGATACCTGCTAGTATCTCTTCTAGAAGAGGGAGGCAACATCTTCAGGTTTCAAAGCTGTCAGAAACTGGTTGTCTTTCATGAGTGCTTCAAAGAAGAGAGAGACTTCTGAAAAACAGCATTAAAAATTAATGTGCTTTCCTATCCCCTTTCCCAGGTGTCTCACGCTCCCTTTCATGTTGCTGGGATTTCTTTTGAAGCAATTGTCATGTAAAGTGGTTTGGGAACATCGGCAATAGATTTTTTAGAGAYCAGATTTCAAAAGTTTTGGTTTGTCATTCAGTAAGTACTTATTTTGATAGCACTTTGTATTTAAAAAAATAATAAATAAAAAAAAAAATCCGTCTTCCCCATTGCCTTGTGCGTTATTTGTGCAGCTAATAGAGAAATTGAGCCCAAGCTGTAGGACTGCTTCGTAATTATACGTTCGGCAGATTACTTACTAATTACACTTGGCATTACTTGCTAACTAAAAGATCATGCTGTACCATGTCATTTGCAGTGGTTTTCCTCTTCTGCTGGCACTTTAAAGTTAGTGCCCGTTGAGCTGATAAATAGTCCCAGGACTCTTTTCCAAAGCTGAGGGAAAAGWGTCTGCTGTGATTGTACTGCAGGATTTTTATTGCAAGATTTTGTTTTTTCTCTGTATTCACAGAAACTCTTCCCCTGCCCCATCCATCCCTTCTGACCTGGAATCTGACAGTGGTGTAGCTTTCCATGACCCGTTCAATATGGATTGCTAGTCAGTGAATCTGGCCAACACTTTGAATTTTTCTTCTGTGAAAAATCTCCATGTCATGACATTCAGTTTCACTTGGAGGTGGAAATAAACCACTTTCTTCAGATTTCATCTGCATGAGAAATTCTGTGAAATTCTCATTTGACCCTTCCCCTTGGGAAACAGAATACAGACCAAGATTTTCTTGAACAAATTTGTCATCGTGCAAGCTGCTGTCTGCTGTTGGTATATTCTTTGTAGTTTCCCTGCTGCTGGTTTTTCTCCCTCTGAATAGTAGTAGCAGAACAAGGTCTTATGTCTGAGATGGTCTATGGGGATTATGCTAATCTGCACCAGCTGAAAATCTAGATCCAAATGGATGGTATATTTTGTTTGGAAGAAAATGCATCTCTTCTTTCTAGAAAAAATTGCCATCTTTCTTACTCTCTTTCTATCAGACAGAATTACAGCAGCCCTGAATCATCACCCAGTTGCCCTCAGGCTACTGTTCCTAGTTAACAGGTCAGCCAAAAGCAACTGAATTAAAAGGTCCAAAGTGGCTCTTAAAGACCATATTTATTGTTTAGGAAAAAAATTAGACCGTGTTTTTTGTTGGCAATTGCCTGCCTTTCCAGTGTCATCTTTCATCTTTTATGTTTCCTTTGTTTCCAGTCTCCTGCTCCCTGCATCATCTTGCCAGTCATGAGACAGTATAACTCTCACTCTCCCTCTTCCACTCTCCCTAATTGCTGATCTGTGTCTCTTTCAATTAGGTTCTGGTTCCTTGTCTCAGTTCCTTTCCATCCAATTTCCATGTAACCAGTGACCCCCTTTAATGCTAATTCCATCTAAACCCTAATAAAAAACAATYGGGAGGTTACACAGCCCATTTGGTTTCCTCTAAAGTCATGATTTATGTTTAATTTGTGGGGAAATAGCTCATCTCTCACTCCCCATTCATAAAACCTAACCCYGCTGGCACAATTTGCAACTGTTCCATTGCTGCTTGTGTGTTTTTGGCCCTAACAGCTCAGACTGCACATAGGAGCTAGTCTTGCTTTGCTACTGCTTTCTTACACAGAGATGGCTTCAGCTCCAGATTTCATAACAGACCCTCTTTTTTTGTGTGCAATCATCAGCATTTTCTTTTATTGTCTCAAAAGCTATAAATGTCAACAAATGATGGAGGTACATTTATGTACCAAGTCCTTCTGTAAGTGTGTGCACTGAGCCAGGACCTCTAGCATAGGCTCACTGTTTTCCCAGGTAATGTAGGACCAGGCTAATGGGGAGAAAAATCCAACCTGGCTAATGGGGAGAAAAATCCAAACCAAATCAAGGCAATTATGGAAGTGAGACAACCTTGTACAGGGACACAGTTGATTCTCAGCTAGACCTAATATGTTTGGCTGGATCTTGGCTCTTTCTGTTAGGCCATCCCCCCACCTCTGGTCTATGTTGCCTAGCACTCTGGATCAGAGGAAATGACAGCGTCTGGTTTGTGTTGCCTCCACGTATTCATGCCATGTTGTTGCCTCCATGTATTCATGCCATRTTGATGCTGAACTGATCAGTTCTCCTGGAGCATGGAGCAGTGGGGTGTAAAGTACAATAACCAGCAGCAAATCCCAACTCAGATCTGGCTCGGCTTCTTAGCTCTATCTCAGTGCTGGTTGTGTAAGTGCCAGAATAGGTCTTGCAGAAAGGCTTTATTCTCCAGGCTTGCCAAGAGCCACAGGAATGGAAAAGCAGAGCTTAGACATMCGCAGGTTTTACCTGGCAACCGCTCAGGTCTACATCTATGCATCGTGCCCAAAAGTTAAATGGCTTTAGAGTTCATGAGAGCAGACCAGCCAAATCCAAAAAGCTCTGGTCCTTGACTTTTGCACTGGTGGGTCCGAGCTGATGCTGCACGGACCTACCCTAGGTGACTCAGGGTCAGCCCATCTGATACCTATCCTAGATGCTTGCAGAGAGGAACTCTCCAGTCTGTGCTATGCCACTATGCTGAGGGTGGCATTGACCAAGCCCTGCTCGTGAAACCACATTGGTGATACTTGCTGGGAAGGGAGGYTGGCCTTGGATATTTGGTTAGCTCTTAAAGTTGCAGCAGTAGCAGTATGTGCTTCTGTTTGCTGGACGTCAAAGACAGAGTGAACACCTTCAGTTGTGGTGAATAAGCCACTCTGCTCCTGCAGCTGTGACTGCCCGGATCTGGGGCTCCCCCTGGTTTTGCTGAGATAACTTCATCCCCTCCAGGGGACTAGGAAAAAAACAACACACTTGTTTCCCTGCCAGGAGGTGGTTCTTCCCGACTGCTTCATGCACTTCWTGGGTCCACCCATTAAGTAGCTACTTCTGGCACTACCTGTTAGAGGCACAGATGTAAATAAAGAGGGATTTTAATTGGAATCAGAGGGCAATGTTGCTTCACTTTCTCCCTCTCTACATTTCCACAACAAAAGTGCAGATTCTGGTCAGCTGAAACATGTACTGATTTGGGTGATTTTACTATTGGGGTTTTTTTGCTTGCTAAGACACTTCCTCTGCAAGCATATTTTTTTTTTTTTTTCCAATAAAAGGGAAAAAAAAGCAAGGTTGGTTTCAGGCTTTCCTAAATGAAAAAGTCTATTTATGATGACACTGCAATTAGCTTTTTTCCTTCAGTATTATCAGTTAAAGTATATATTTGGCTCTCTTCCTATCTAGTTTTCTGTTGATCCATCCATCTATCTGCTTGTGTAGTTCATTTCAAAAGGTGTTGTCTATTAAGTATATTTATATTTTTTGCTTTTATTTTATTTTTAGCTATTCAAAATGCTTAAAACTTAAACAGTCTATTCTGTAGGGCCTAATCTTGTTAAAACCTGACTTCAGAGGCCCCCAGGGTACTTTGTGAGAAGCAAAACGACGTACCTTTTAATCTCTCTCACCTTGTTGATGTCCAGTGAAGGAAAAATGCTTCAGAAAGGAAAGTACATTTGATGTTTTGTGTAGTGAGGATGACCTTATCAGCTGCTTCTTTCCTTTGTATCTTCGGTCATCTGTCTCACTGATGGGCACAGCTGAGGACAGGAGGTGTTACCAGAGACTTTGACTGTTATCTCCCATTACATGCAAAGGAGCTAGGCTGGCTAGTGAAGATAAAAGTCCYCCATCTATATCCAGACCAGACCAACCAGCCACATGCAGACAGCTTCAATGCATGCTTGCTCCATATAATGTCCTGCCAGTTTACTTCAGAAATGCTGGAAGGGGACTTGTTTTAGGCATGAGAAGACATTTCTATTTCCACATTTGGGCAGCTTGTCTGAAACTGCCAGCAGGAATAGATCCAGATGGATACAGCTGATGCCTTTCCTGTGAGCAATACAGGAGCTAGTACTTGAGAAGTTCTACTTCTCATACCCTAGGCAGGGACAGGGATTAAATCTGTGGACCAGAGGTGGATGAGTTGTTATCTTGCGACCCTCAATTCATTCTGTTGACCTGTCAGGAATGAGCAGTATTGAATTACATAAAAAGTACAGCTACCAGCAATGCAAGGAATGATAAGGCAAAAGCAATGCAATTTGACAAGAGAACACTGTATAAATGTAGAAAGCCTTTTAAATAGTTTCTGTACAAGGTTATCCATTCAGTATATACCGCATTTGTAAGTTATTGTGTATTTAAAAAATTAATGAAAGATATAATTATAACAGCATTACCAATGACCTTTTCCAAAATGACTCCATTATGAATCTGTAAGCATTTCAGAATTGTTTTCCAAGTTCCCAGTAATTTTTTTGCAAATTAATAACATCCAGCCCTGGCAATAAAAGCCTTGACTTGTTTCTCCAAAGAAGGGATTGGGAAGCATTTTCTGGTTTCGTAGCAATGGTTTCACTGTGAGTTATGCATAAAGCCAGTTGAGAAGGTGCTGTCCTATTAGCTAAGATTTTATGTGGGGTTTTAACTGCTTACTCTGAGGGACAGAACAAAATCTATYCTGTCTAAAGGCTGTAAATAACCATTCCATGGCTTAGGTTGGAGAACCTTTGTTAAATTGAGCTTAGTCAGAAAACTGACTCTGTCTAAATGCCACCTGGGCTCTTGTATTTATTTCTTCTCAAGCACTTCCGGAACAGACTGCTTAGATGGAAAAAACCAAAACGTACTTTTTGAGTACGTTTTGAGAGTTGGACCTCGAAAACCAAGCTCTCTTCTTTTGTCTCCTATCCTTGCAACAGGCAATTAAGAACTTTCAGTTAGACCATGGTAGACAAAGTTATCAAGGCAAAATTCATGGTACATTATGTCCCCTTTCCCTCTGTATCATCTTGATAGTTTAGCTATATTTATTTAAAATTCCCTAACTTAGTGAGCGGAGAAAGTAAATGAGGAACAAAGGCACATGCGAATTGGATAAGATAAATGAGATGATATCGTCAAAGCAATGTGAGGACTCACCGGTTGAGTAGGGAAAAATAAACTCCCACCAATCCCTTTTTTCATCTCTTTCCCTGGGACTTGTTTTGTTTCTAAAAGAGATAGGCTAAAAAAAAAAAAAAAAAAAGAGAGACAAAACACACATCAGACTGCTGAGTTAATGAGCACACAACATTTTTCCATTTCAGCCAACAAGAAGTTGTTATCTCCTCCTGTACACTATCTGCTGTCTTGCCTTTTACAGCTCTTCTAGATCAGCTACACTGGATACAGAAATCCAGACGTACGTACTGGAGCACATACTTAATGCTAACCACTTATTGATAGCTGAACACTAGCAGTTTTAAAATGTTGCAGCTCTTTGCTGTCTGCCCAACCCTCTCTSTTGAGCCTGGCCACCCCAAAACAGGTAGGGTGGGGAGGGGTCATGTGCATGCACCTTAGTCACTATGGAAAAACATCCAGTGATGTAGTTCACAAAACTGATGAAAGCAGGGTTCAGCTGCAATACCTGATTTTGCCCAGTCAGGGTTTGTTCCCTGTGATGATTTGTTTAGCCCATTTTTAATTCCACAAAAGGTGAGGGTTTTCATCACTTCCCAAGGAAAGCTGTTTGAGAGTCCAGTGGAGCCCCCCAGATAACATAGCACTCTTTTCCATTCCTTACGTTTGCTTATTGTCATAGAAGTTTCAAATGCACAGTCATCTTGAAATGTAATGTAACCTTCATCACGTTGGCCGGTCAATCAAAAAGTGCTGTAGGCAGCCAGGTTGCATTTATTATTGGTGAGCAGTGCTCACAGGGTGCGGTTGCTTGCTAGCTGCTCTGCATATGAGCAACTCCTGTCTCTGAAGGCTGCACTGCAATGGTTGATCAGGCTTAGGAAGCTTTTTATCAGCAAGGGGGGGGAAGTTGCTACTTTGGGAATCAGGTGACCCAGAACCATCTCTGCAGCACAGMGGAAAACATCCCTCTCTGTTCACACTCCTCTAATTACATTTAGTGTAGTATTGTTTCTATCTAAATTATAGCAATTATATACAAAGATCTTCTTTGAAATCATTTAATTAAAGAGTAGCTAATGCTTTGTGCTTTTGGAATGCTAATATATTGCCTTCCACTTAGGAAACCTTGTTTTTTCCATTAATTATCGTTATCATGGAGTATTTCAATGGCAGAGGGGGGTTTTTAGCTTGTTTTAATAGATTTAAAACTCAACTGGTTCCGGCAATTTTTGTAGCTTGTAAAGCACAAGGAAGCCTTTTGCTCTCTTGCTGGACAGTTAGCTAAGGGTCAGTCTGAGGAACAGCATTTTCCTTGAGAAGCCTTGGCTGCCGAAGTGTTGAGTTTCTCCAGCCCTGTTATCTTCTGGATTCAGGCAAGTGTCTGTGTTTGATTATGTTCTCCCCTCCTCTTGTTATGTTTTCTGTGTARTAAACACCCAGGTCAAATCCTGAACTGGTATAAATCTGCTGGACTAAATGACTTCTGCCTGCTGAATTGCTGCTTTGTGGGAATGACATTTCAGTCATGCATCATATCCAGGACAAACAAGATTCATGGGAGAGCTGCCTGGCCATGCAATAATACCATGACAAGACGTGCACTCTGTAAGAGTGTGTGCTGAAAGCAGCTGTGGCATAAGAGCTGGTGGGACTTACCCAGTGCCAAGGGAAAGGGGGGAGGGGAGCTGGGGTTAGAACTCCTACCTGAGTACAGTTTCGGAGGCCTTCTGCATTCTCCCTCTGTGCTATTTCCTATTCCTCCCTTCTCCCTCCTTCTCCAATCAGATCTCCCCCCCCCCCCCCCCCCCTTTCTCTCCCTGATACCCATGARCTGAGAAGTCTAAATGGGAGAACATGACTGATTCCTGGATGGTCTCTGTTTTACCAAAGACAGCACAATGCAGAGGAGTTCTGGTGCAGGCTACAGTCTACAGGAGTAGTTTGGGCAGACAGAGGACAGCAAAGCCAACAACCCTGTGTGATTACAGTGTAAATTAAGATGAACTAGAGTAAAGAATGGCAGCACACTGGGGACACAGCAGGATCTGGATTGCAGTCAGTGCTTGGAAACTTAGCAGAAGTTTTCTCTTTTGTTTCTTTTTTGCTTTCAYAGGGAAATTTGTAAATCATCTCTCTCTCTGTCCCTCTTTCTTTTTTAGTCTGGAATAATTAAAACACCAAAAACTTTAATCTCATAAGTGGCTTGGCTAAAAATGTAGGTTAGTGAAAGATTTGGTATAAGGAAAAAAAACATTCTTTTTCTGCCCTCTAAATCTCGCAATAAGAGTGATAAAATGACGTTTCCTGCTTCATGAGTGTCAGAAAAGATTTGGGTTTCAGTACATAGAGAATTCTTAAAATCTGGAACTTGTATTTTAGATGAGTTTTTAGGTTCTTTTGTATATTCATTTGAGATAGCCAAGAAGTTGGCATGTTACAATGACAAATCAACTTGATTGTTGTAATTTTTTTGTTGTTTATGTGTACTGAGATGTTCTCCCTGCCAATGAGAAGCTGTAGTTTTGTTAATGGCTTTTAAAGTCTGGTCACCCGTGTCRCTGCCCTAATCTCCTCCTATTACACACCTCTTTGGAAATCCAGCTGCAGCTGATTGAAAAGCTGCTCCTTACTGAGAAAATCACAGCTGGCCAAGGGAATAGGAAGCTGTTACTTGATCAAAAACTGAACACCCTGCAGAACTTATGCAATGTTTCTGGATGGATGGAGTCTTTTGTCTAGGTACCTGGTGCTATTTATTAATTAAACCATGTTTTTGCTATGATTTTTCTTTCTTTGGTGAAGGTGCAAGCTTCCAACATGTAGAGTCCCTTAGTATTTGTGGTGATGGTACTTTGGTGATGTACACCATCAGTGCTCATTGTTGCTTTGGTCCTTCCCTTCCAGACACTTAAGCATGCACATAGCTTTCCCTGCAGTGAAGGAGTGCCATATAGTTAGGATGGCATTTAGAGAGACCTGTGTTCAACAACCAGCTCTGCTGCTGACGTTCTGGTCCAAGCTTAGGCAGAAGCCTCTGGTGCTATTCAATTTTATACGCTCTCTTTCGTCACCCYATTAGTAAAAGACCTGTGCCTCAGTTTTAAATTGCAGTCTGACTCCTTCGCCCACTATTTTTTGAGCACTGACCCTTCAGCTCCAACTGCTCCTGTATACTGCCTTTCTCAGTATAAGCCTTGTGTTGCCCTGGAATTGTGTGGGAAAATGTGTCATTTTCATCCTGAAGATCAACTTATTTTTTAGCTAGGTGAMCCATGGAGTGTGATCAGTGAATGCTGATGATGATACTCAAAAGAATTAAGAAAAAACTACTGTTAACCTTACAGTGGTGGTCACTTATAATTCCAYTCCTACTAGCCACAGCCAGCATTCACCAGGTGGAAGGGAAGTTGCTGTCTTTGCAGGTCGCTTGCCTACAGTCCGTATCCCAAATATGTTATTTCAGGTGTTTCTTTTACAATTCATTAAGTTTCATTAACACGAAAGTTCAGCAGTAAAGAAACTGAGTCAGCTAAGAAAGGCTTGATTTTGAGACAACCAAACCCATATATTCATGAGAATAGCTCCCTTTACATTACTTTCTAGTCTGGTTATTTATTGTTCTGAGAGATATCTAGCTGTCTGTATTAGACTTGGGGCCCATTGTGCTAAGTACTAGAGGCATGGAAGACCTTCCAACATAGGCTGTACAAAAGGTCAGGCAAAGGCTAAGCAATCCTAGGATGTTACAGGAACAGGAGCATCAAGCTCCAAGACTATGTATTTGTTTCTGCAGCTGAGATTCATGAGAAATTATTTGCTTAATGGAACCATAACTCTGTCTGACTCTGGTTCTTTCTTTTTTCATCTCCCATGCTCAGAGTTTTTGGGCACTTCAGTCTCCGTTCTGAATGGCAGCTGGTCAAGGTGGACTACAAGTCTATCTTCAGCCGGAGGTGTAACAAAGATGACTACCAAACCTGGCATCTGCACAATCAGGTATTCCCATTGTGTAGGGAGGGCATGAGGGGGGCTCCTTTTCCCATACTCTGTGTTGCCAGGTAGGAATGTATTTGTTCTTTTCAGCAGAGCATATGGATTTTTTGCATCCATCAAGTCACAGTTCTAACCTGTTGATGCTTTACTTCCCCTGAAGCATATGCATGAATAAACGTAGGGCCAGTCTTCTCCGGGCAAGTTAGGGAGATTGTTAACTTTTCTTTGTATGAAAATATTCCATTGCACCAGCTGGATCTTTTTGCCCTCAGTGCTCAGAGCAATGTAAAACCCCACCTTGTGATTGAATTGTAGGAGACATTGAACTCTTTGTAGCTCTGAGTGACTCATGAATATATTTTTCTTTCACTTTGCCTCTCTTTTCCCTACTCAAAAATGAAAACAAAAACATTTATTCATCCTGCAGGTCCTGCAGGTGTCTGTAAAACTCTGGGGAGCCCTTGAATAAAAGACACCAGAGAAGACCAAATTATTTCATTTTATTCAAGGATACATGCTTTGCTTTTCATACACTCTAGCTTATTTTCATGCTGGATATATTTAGGTCCTGAAGCCACTATAACTGAGAGAGCTCAATACCCTCTGAAGATTACTTATGGGTTACTGGCCACCAGTATGATGTCCCACTCCCTGCAGGGCAACATAACTAGAGCCAGAACTATTGGCACTGTGATATTCCTGAATGAAATCCATGAATTAGAAATGAGCATTAATTTGGCAAGGATGTATCACATAACTGAAGTCATGGAATTGAATAAATGAAAATAATTTAAATGAAAGAAAAGAGAAGACATGTGTGTAACCAGGCAGCCATCTTGGGAATCACTGTTAATGGGAAAGAGAAGTGTTTCAGTTAGGTGTTGTCTTTTTTTCTTACTTCTATGCAGACAAATTATTTCTGCATCAGAGAAAATTTTGTTTATAGCAACTCACCTAAATGTCAAATGTTTCTTTTAGATTAGCTACTCCCAGTAGCGCTCTTGGAAATCTTTGTGTTCAAAAAGCCCAGTATAACACACCATCAAAATTATTTGAGGTCTATAACAAAGCCAGGACTATCAAGGAAAAAGGAGAGGAGACAGGACCACTGGGTTCCACACCTAGATTTTGTCCCTGCCCTGGGTTTCAGGTTTGGGCATTTCTTCCCGTAGTACATTCCATCTGACATATGGAAGAAACCCTGGAGTACATCATCATTGTTTTTTCAGGATAATTTATAGGACTATATACATTGGTGGATGCCTTCTGAAATATGGCATAACTGGGTGCCTGCGATGGCTTGGGCACCCAGGCATTTTGGGCACATTGTCATTAGCATCCCAACTCAATGCTGAACACACTGCACTCATGGGTCCTCCCAAGGTGGCTTTTGAGTTTGCAAAGACACAAAAGGGAGCTAGACTCTTAGCTCCCAACTCTCCCAGTGGTAATTGCATGCTTTCATTGCCTTTTGTGTCTTTTGACAAAATGCTCCATTTAGGGCCCAGCTGCCACTACAACTCTCTGTTTTTCTTTCTCCTCTTGTTCCTTGGCTGCTGAAGGGGGAGCCTTGTGTCATGGGAGAGAGGAAGATCTATAAAAAGCGCAAGCCTGGAGCCCAGTGTTCCCTAGGTCGGGACTATTCCCAAACTGTGGTGTCTGAACCATGTGTCTGCGGTCAAGGAGACTTTGAGTGGTGAGTATGTGACTCTCGGGACTTTTGCAGGAACTGTTCTTGTAGCATTAGCAGTGGCTGAGCTACTGCCGGACAGAAAACCTTGCAGAGAAACTGGGTCTCATGCAGCTTTGTGGCTGTGATCGTACCATATARCATAGATGTGATCCCCATACCTGTTGTGTGAGGGAGGCGTCCCCTTCATCTGCGGGAGAGATTTATTAATCTCCATGAGAAATCCAAGCCTGGAATTCAAAAGCAGAAAATTGCAAGTACTGATTTACATTTTTTTGTCTATCATTCTAGAAGAATGACAGACAGGACTCTTCTCTGGTCCAAAGCATGTCCCTTACAGGAGAAAGAGGGAATTTCTCTGTCCTCACTTCCAAGGTCATTGGATACGTAGTGAGCAAGCTAGCAAAACATGCACATTTTTATCATTATTCCTTTGAATTCCTGGAACCATTTGTTACTTTTTAGCAATGTTTTATTAAGAAATTTCTGAAAGGGCTTCTGTGACATGACTGTACAACCCACCCTTGTCAGATATAGCTACTTGTTTTGCATAAATATTGGTGTTTCTAACTTAATGGGGCCATAATTTCCAAACTTCTTTAAGGTCACTTAGAAAGCAGCTTAAAAATAAAGCAGGAAAAAAATGAACCACTGCTTGATATTGCTTGGCAGCCAGGGATAGGAGATGGAAGAATGCGTAACAGTCAGGATCTTTGCACAAAGAATTCCTACAGGGAACCTGTGATAGGCAATATTTCAAAGATTTAAGACTGTCAATAGCTGTGATGTTTAAGCTTAAATGATCAGAATGTCATTTAAATGGAGTTCAAAATACCCTGAAAGCAAATCAGCTGAGAAAACATTTTCATTTTTATAGTAGGTTATCAGGATCAGTGTCTGATTCTGTACTGGTATGATTCCTGAAAACTTCACTTACCTTTGAATCCTTCCTGAAGAGATGTGAGGCATGAGATCTGCACACTTGTTTGGACTTAGGCCAGCTGAAACTCACAGTTCTTTTTAGAACATGGACACACTGAAATGTAGCAAAAATGAATAAAAAATATAGACCAAAGTGTTTTCTTGAATATTCGAGTAGTTTGGCTCCAAGAGAGGTTCAGGGATATAGAGCAGAGATTTTCATCTTATCTGGATGGATGCTTAATTTGTTCCTAATGCCAAAATTACATCTGAGACTCCTTAGCTTGACTCAGGAGATCTTTCCCCTTTGTTCTCATCATGGGAACTTGCAGGATGAACAAAGTGTCTTGCCCTGCAGTATCTGCCCTTGGCATTGGCATATGCATCTCAGCTGAACCAAGCACCAATCTCCAGGGATGCTTATGAATTTTCTCTTTTTTCTTTTTTTTTTTTTGCGGCTTTGTGCCTCACAAGCTTTGTATTTTCACAGTGAAGCTTGTCTTTTCTAAGCTGTAAGTGGAAAACTGTGGTAGCTAAATTGGCCTTAAGTGCTGTTCTGCCTTGAAAAGGGTCTGCATCAGAATGCACCTTTTCAATCAATTGATGTGTTCCTTGCATGTGTTCAGTATCATTTTTGCTTAGCTTTCCCACTAACATGAGAGAATATTGCTGTTAACCTTGTCAGTCCTGCAGAGGAAATGCAGTTAGAGGACAGCAAGTTGGCTTTTATTTCAGACTCCGTGCTGCCAACAGAATTGTTAACTGGCTTCCAATTGCAAAATTATTATAGCTGGTGATGGAGAATCAGAAGAACCAGCTTCAGTTATAGGGTGGGTTTTGATGCTAGTCTGCAGGGCGGAGTGGAAGAATGTGTGGGGTAATCAGTTTGAAGAAAATACTAGCAGTGCTGGAAATGGGGCACCAAGATTATCTTAAAAGTGATTTTCAAAGAGGAAGGGTGGGCCCATCTGCTCTGACTTGTGACTTCTAAAGGATGAGACAGTTATTTAGACAGTGGCAAGATACAGGTTACTCTAGAATGTGATTAATCTGCCTTCTTTTGGATGTCAGTATGAGAAGGGGAGGTACTGAGAAGTGCCTTTTCTCTCCGCTGTCTGGAAGAAGTATCTAGGCAGGGAGCTTTATGGAGATGTGTCCCCATTGTAGGTATCTACAGTTGGAAGGACAGCTCCTACTCTTTCACCTGGTGCTTTTAAAAAGGAAAGATGTCCACTCAGCCTTTTCTGGCTTGGCTCACAACTGCCTGTTGTTCTTGGAAACACTGACTGGCCTGTCTCTTGTGTGCGAACTGAGCAGGTCCTGCGGAGAGTCAGGGAAAGGAGGAGGGTCAGCAGCTGGGGTTGTGTGAGTACACTGGCCAGCAGGTCCYAACAGACAGGCCCTCTGCCTCCCCAGTAAGTAGGTTTGGAGGCTATTTCTGGTTAGAGAGCATCCCATGCTACTACTGCCTTTGAGAGCTGTGCGGACAGGACAAATGACTGTAGGAACCCTACAGCACAAGCTGTGAGGGCTGTGTTCTCTCCCATTTGGTCACAGCACCCTTGCCCCTGTTTGCCTCATGTTGCAGTGCTATCTGTTTCCTGCTGTTAGATATAAGGCTGATCTGAATTTCAGGGGCATAAGCCATGATCCAGGGCCCCAGTTCAACAAATCCTCATGAGTCAAGATCAGGGGTGACTCCCGCCAAACCTCGCAGTCATTTCCAAAAGCAAACCCTGGCCTTTTTCTGACAGAGAGAATGGCAGAAGGAACTCAGAAGTGTTATTAACATGCTCCCTGATCTTTCTTTTCCCTCCTCCTGCTTCTTTATTTACTCTGTCAAGATAGCTTTCCTGAGAAAGGCAGCACAGCAGCTGGACTTGATTATTTCCTTAACTTATGCAAACCCYGGGGCTTATGAGAGGGAAGGTGGGCAGCATGCAAGGTTTTAATATACATTTACCAGAAGTTAATGAACAAGCACAGAACCTTGAGGGCATACAGCAATGTTGTCTTTAATTTTATTAAATATTTATGCAGCTCTTTTCTTCTTTGGGGCAAAGTACAGCTCCTCCTGAATATTTTTAATTACCAAGTCACTGCCAGGCATTTTTGACTGTGCAGGTCAGATCCACTGAGAATGATTAAATAGAATGTTGAGAGAAAGAGCATTAGGGAATCTCTGAACCTTTTAAAGTAGCTTGCAGAATTTTTGCCCTCCAAAAAAGAAACAGTAGCAGCCTGGGTCACTGGGGACATAGCACAATTTTGTCTCACCAAAGCTCTTCCTAGAGACTTTCTGTTGGCAATTCAGACTCTGAATAGGGCARGGATAAAACTCAGAGTGTCCTAAAGGGCACAAAGAGCTTTCAAGGCAGTGGCTTCTGTAGTGTCTGTGTTTCCACAGAGGTTTAGTTTGTTGGCATTTGTTGACCTGCTTCAGGCAAAAGTCCAGAATCCCTTTTTATTTGCCCCTTGAATCCAGCCTGCCAATAAAGGCTATGCATAAAAACCCAATCCAGAGCCTATTAAAACTTATGGAAAGCTTTGGATTAATCCTATTGCTTCATCATTGTATTGGCATGCAAAGGGAGCTGTAAAAAGAAGTCTTGGATGTGGTTGTGTGCGCTTCCATCCTTTGGTGGTCCAAGAAAGCATCAATATCCTGGATTACCTTCCCCATGTGACATAGTATCATGTAATCCTTAGACTACCAAGTTGGCTGTGTTGTTATAGTTTAGTGTTGGAAAAACATCAGCTATGGTTTTATTTCAGGCCAGTCATAGATCAGTCAAAGAGTAGGGAGGCCATTAACATACATAAATATACATACCTTGGCTCGTTGTTCAGGAAGTGCTCCTAGTATTTTATATTCTTAACTGCTTCGTTGGAAAAAAGTGGCATTAGATCTTGGAATTAGTCTGATTTGTTCTGAAAGCAAAGACTGCAAAAAAGCAAGCAAACCAAAAGAACCCAACAAGTGAAGTTATTAGAGATTAATAGGAAAAGAAATTAACAATACAATTTTATTTCTGAATCTCTGCCCATGTTTTGTTACCAAATGAAACACAAGTCCTCCAGTKCCCTGCAAGGTTGGTAGTTCTGGTGGTGTCAGGTATTACATACCTTCTGTGAACTGTGTTCTTGCCTCTCAAACTAATCAAGCACTTTGTCTCTGGATGAGCCCAATCCGTGATGTCGTGCCATCCAGCAGAGAGCCACCAACACACACATGCTTTGGGGAACAAAAACATCACCTAAAACTCTGAGCTAAATCTAGTGAATGGGTACAGTGATGGACTCATGACTTCTCTCCGTAGTGACTATGGGTATGAGAGACACAACAACAACCAGTGTGTTCCAGCCTTCTGGTTCAGCCCGTCCTCCCTGTCCAAGGATTGCAGCATTGGTCAGAGCTACTTGAACAGCACTGGGTAAGTGAACCTTGCAGTCTCTCTGGTTTTGGGGACCTTGCAGTAGACAAGAGAACCTGGATGGTTCTTTTTTCTCTGCATCCCGCCTGGCTCTTTTCCAGTCTTATTCGTGAGGTAATGTTTGCAGCAGCATCTGTATGGAACATTGCCTCATTCCTCAGAGGCAGGGAGAAGCACATTAACATAAATGACATGTAGATATTGTATTGCTATCAAGTGATCTATGATCCCTGGAGCCTAGACGTGGAGCTCCCCTTCGCTGCAAAATTAAAACGCGAATCAAGGAGGTCTATCTGAGAAACAGCTGAACATTTAAAAGGACAGGTTCAAGGTATTTCACATCATTTTTCACTGAAGCTCTTCCTATCTTACAGCTTCTATTTATAACAGCTTCTGGAGAGGCTCAAATGAGCAATTTTTAGCCTCATTTTTTTTTCCCCTGCCATTTTTGCTTTGTATATATAATGCTTTGAGATGCCAGACAAGCTACATGTGCTGGTTTCTCTTGGTTTTACCCAGAACAGATGGCCGGTGTTGGTTTATTATGGTAGTATGTCTTTGCAAATGCTGTTCTGTCATGAAGGGGATACTCTGAAACTCTGGTTGCACTGGCTGGTGCAAAATTGCGACGTTCCTTCTCAGGCAGTGCGGGCCCTGAAGACTTTGCAGGGCTGCTTCTGAGTGACGGGTGCTGCGTGCTCGATTGTTATGACAGGGTTGTTCGTGGCTGGTTGATGCGGGTGGCTGAACAAAGTGAGGCTGCTGGGAGTCTGGAGTCATTTATCTTCAGAGACCCCCTTTCAGCTGAAAGATTGCTATAAATATGGGATGTAATTACAGGAGCCCTGGCCAGTATGACTGCCTGTAGCCCTCTTGACAGAGAGCAATAAGAAAACAGTTGGGGTCTGTGTCTTCTTAACCAATCCTGTATTTTTACTGTGAAATTACTAGAAGGGGCTAATCCCCCTCAACAACACCAGGAATAGCCAAGTGTCTTGCTAGTTAGCTAACCTCTTCCAAGGAGAGCCAAGAGAAAAACCCATTCCTTGAATCATTTTAAAAATGGACAAAGCTCTTGGCAGATCATTCCAAGTGCCTTCTAGCAGAGTAGAGGCAGACAAAATGTAATCATAATTAAAAAGCTGGGATGCAGGGTGCAATCCTGCAGGCATGGGGAGTTGGGGGAGTTCTCTGCCTTTTAGCAGTGCAGAATAATTCACCTCCACAATGTGAGTCTGTTCTCAGAGATGCTGCTGACAATCTCTGGAGAAGGTTGGATTGTGATTTGTTTGGCTTTCTCCAATTTAATAGAGCATTAGATTTCTTTGATTCTTCCTTTCAGTGAGGGAATCATGCAGGCAGCTAGCCTTTGAAAAAACACATGCATTAATATGGAGAAACAAAACAAAATCAAAACAAAGAAACTTTTCCGCCCACCGCCTGAGCCCAATCTCCTTTTGTTACTGTCCTCCAGGTACCGAAGGATTGTGTCTAACAACTGCACAGATGGCTTGCGAGAGAAGTACATGGCCAAGATGGAGAAATGCCCTGGAAAAGCACCTCGGGGGCTGCACATCCTCACTACTGATGGAAAGTTGGTCACGGAGCAGGGACACAATGCCACCTTCATCATCCTTATGGAAGAGGTTTGTTAGTGGGCTTAGCAAACCTTTCACTGTTTGGCAGGACTGGCATTCTTTTCCTTCATCTGTCAGGCTACTGAGAGGAAAATAGTGATCAGGTGGGGTCATGAAATGATGAACACTACTGAGATTTAGGAGAATTCATGAGAGAGGGCTATATGTGAAACATACAAACCAGTCATATTGGGTCACACTCAAAGGAGTATTTGGCCAGTTATATACCAGTGATGATGAAGCCGATGCTGAAGAAAGATAAATCTGGTCAAAAATAAATTTCCCCACTAGCTTCTTGCTGCCTCCAGTGAACTGCAGTTTATGGAGTTTGTGAGGCAGAAATGGTGTCTTTATGCTTAATAATTCTGTTTCTGGGATGAAAAGCTTTAGCTGAAGCTTTGCTGGGAAAGGTTAAGAACAGTGGGGAACATTTTCAGATTCATGTGGAGAAGTGAGGGACATTATTTTTTTGCAGTAGGAACTGAGACTCCTCAAATCACCTCTGAGCTGCCCAGCCCATATCTGTTTTATTTATAATGTGGTACGATTTCCTCTGTAGCCAACAGTAGCGTAAGTGATACCAGGCCATGCTGGTGCCTGAAGCATCAAAATATTGAGGCACTTCTGGTGATCCCTCCGAGTCAGGTACCCCTCTGTTTTGTAGCYGATGTCACCAAGGCTTGTGGCTCAGTGGAGGGTTGGATAGCTAAGGAAGGCACTTGGTATGTAGTCAGGCTCACAGGAGGGCTTTTCAAATGAACTTRTGCCTCTTCTGGTCTGTGCTTTGATGTTTAGGGATATATGTGACTGCACCAAAAAAAGCCCTGCTGTGTTTGCAGCTGCTGCATTGCCCTGCTGGCTTTTGRCTGCCCGTGGAAGGTGTCATTGGAGGTCCAACAGCGATTTTCCCACAATGGCTTGYGTTACATCTGTTTTCTGGTTAAACAGAAGGGTCGACTCACCACCTCACTTCTAACATCTTTGGGTATCTCAGGAGGGCAGCCAGGGAGTGAGGGRGTGTTGGAGAACCACAAGTACATTTTGTCATCTACTCTGTCCTGTGTACTTCATTTTAGGACAGTACCTGGAGACAGCTGGGAGCCAGACATGTCATGGTCACAAACATAAGAATAATGACACTAGGACAGACTAGATGCCTGTCTCCTAAGTATCCTGTCTCAGACAACAAGCAACAGTAGATCTCTAGGGAAATCATATTAGAAACAGTGCAAACCTAGTGTCCCTTCCTCTCCCAGTCCCCAGAGCAGCCTCCACTGGCAACTACTAAGACCTTCAAGAATACAAGAAGCTGTTGTAAATCTGAGCATACTGCCATGGAGAAGTTTTTCCTCATGATACCTTATTATTTTTTTTTAAACATACACACTTCTATTAATTTAAATTCTTATACAGTAGCTAAGTGTTTCATTGGGACCACACTAATCTGACAAGGCCTTTTTACATACTTCCTCAGAGGTTCATGCATGCTCTGCTTTTATACAGAGGGGATTTCGTGTCTACCTGGCTGATTCTTTTATATTCTGCAGACTTAACATGGTAAGACAATTTGTATAGACACTGTGAGTGGGAGTTCAGAAAAGAACAGACATAATCTAAAAATTAGGAATCGAGTAGTAATTTATTAAGGAACTCAAGCGGAACTGCTATGTACAAAGAATGATAAACAGATGGGGAATAAGGCAGCAGTCAAGGTAGCTAAAGAGTGGAGTCTTTACAAGGCTTTAGAGATTGAAGARGCAGCTGAATAAATATGTGAGGGCGTTCACCCTATGTCCTTTGTTGAAAAATAAGGATAGTTAGAAAAACATTTCATTGAAACAATTTTTTTCTAAGGGAAGAGGATTTTCAAGAACATGTCTTTGTGGGTGAAGAGCTTATTCCATAGAGAGTTGTGTGTTGAGTTTATTTCTTAAAAGAATAGACATTTTAAAAGGAAAAAAAAAAGGRACACTGAGATTTTGGGCAAAAGTATTCCAGTTTTTCAGTGTGAACCTAAGACAAATGAATTGTCATCAAAGTATTCCTTATTAGTTGGAACAAATAATTTCTGTAGAAGTCTTAATTATTACATACCTTGCTGTCATACAGATTGTAGTGGTTTAACCTGGCAGGCAGCCAAACGCCACACAGCCGCTCGCTCACTCTCCCCCATCCCCGCAGCGGGACGGGGATGAAATTGAAAAAAATTCACAGATTGAGATAAAGATAGTTTAATAGAACAGAAAAGAAAAGGAATAATAATAATAACAATGGTAATAATATATTAATAATACAATATATAAAATGAGTGA
Source organism: Oceanodroma leucorhoa (assembly GCA_030449065.1). NCBI lineage: Eukaryota > Metazoa > Chordata > Aves > Procellariiformes > Oceanodroma > Oceanodroma leucorhoa. The sequence continues at coordinate 1,858,221 of JASVER010000017.1, forward strand.
TGCCCAATGCAATTGCTCACCACCTGCCGAGACAACAGCCAAAGCGATCGCCCCTTCCGGGACCCCTTCCCCCCTCATTCATATACTGGGCATGACGTCACATGGTATGGAATACCCCGTTGGCCAGCTGGCAGCTCTGCTCCCTCCCAGCCTCTTGTGCGCTTGGTAGAGCATGGGACGATGAGAAGTTCTTGAAAAGTAGATTACCTAGCAACAACTAACAACATCAGTGTGTTATCAACATTCTTCTTACACTAAATCCAAAACATAGCACTAGGAAGAAATTTAACTCTATCCTAGCCAAAACCAGGACACAGATTCATTCCTGCCTCCCTCCACCTTCTCTGATCAGTCTGTTTCCTGGTGGGTTGTTTTGCACCTATGTCTACACTCACTTCCTGAGCCAAACAGCAGTCTGACAAGCCCTCCTATGGATATATCTGTGTGGTCTCCATTCAGCCTTCCTACCGTTTCAGACTAACCCCGATTAGCAACTTTGGGATTAGCCATCAGTTCCTTTCTCCCTTCCAGTACACACCTTCAATATATTGATATGACTGACCTTTATGCTGTCCAATGGTAAATGAAGGCTTTATCATAGTTAATTGAAAACTAAATTTATCAGAATTTATAGATTTAGCTTTAGTAGTGTTGTTCAYGGTGGTAATTCAAAATATGTGTGTGGCAATGGCAACGGAAAAAGATGCAGAATGACTGATGATTTTGCTGTGTTTTTAGAAATATGGAGRTGGACTGTGATTTGGACTGTGTATACATGCAAGGGAACATGAGGAGATAAGAACCTTTTTTTACCTTTTTTCAGTCCAAGTTTGAGTTTGAGCACAAAGAAGTAATAGACTGCCAAATTGCTGCTGTTTGGAGTTGTATTCTTGATCAGATCTATGACTCTGGTTTTGCACCTGATCTTTTCCGTGCATCCCCAGCTCCCCTCTGAAGGGTATACATAAACTCCCCCCAGGCCCAAATGGTTGTTTATGTGGCAGCTCCAGTTACTGAACTGTTCTGTTCCCCTGTCTTCTGTTTATGCCATCTCACAGCTWCCGTCTTTCAGTAATCACAAGGTGATGGCAAGGCTTTGTAACAGGTTTGTAATTGCAAATGAGCTGAGAAGGCAAGCAGTGACTATTCAAAGAACAAGCCTGAGCAAGTATTGGAGCTCCACACATCTGTTAAAAGATTGCTAAACTGTGTTTATAGAAAGARATAGCCAGATCCATGTCATATTTTTATGCAAACAATTTGAGAGCTTTATTAGAAGACCCAAAATACATCATCTATATACACTCCACTCCCCTCAGCCCCAAGCATATGTTGGATGAAATACAGCCCTCCTGAAAACAGTGGGAATTTGGCTCTTAACTTCAGAAGGCCTAAATTTCAACCACTGTCCTGTCTCTACAGTTTTTGTCACTTTGCTAGTGTGGCTTCCAGGCAGGAAAACTTTCCCAGGGCATTCTTGATGGGRAGATGACTTTGAAGGGCTGTTCCATGGCAATACTCCTCTCCAYCCATTCCACTACCCTTTGCCTGCTCACTGATTTCAGTACGCAGAGCTCCAATCTTTGTGACAGGCCCTAGCTCATTCCATTTTGGTAGTTTCAGGGCTTAAAGCAATAAAATGTGCCTTTTGAATAAATATGGAAAGCAATGACTTTTTTCCATTTGAAATGCCTCCACTTCATTTCTATTTTAATTTATATTCATAAACTCCAGAATATCTGACAACATGTGTGGGTCCAGCACACTTGTTTTAGTATTTTATATATTGGATACAGAGGTATGGAAAGGAGAAAGAAAACGTGATTGGTGTAATGGGCAGGCTTTGCATTGAAGATCCAACTGTCATTATTGGGTGAAAAGATCATCTGCTACTGTTTAGTCATGAAAAATCTGTTCCTGCTTCTCCACTTCAAACCTTCTCATTTCAGATAGAATTATATTGGAGAAGCAAGGAGGAAATAGAAAAGAGGATTGTAAGCATGAGAGAGGAGCTGCCGCAATGGGTGCGAGAGATTTCAGCCTGAGGTCACCAGTGATGAATCCAGCCTAGATGAAATTTTTATCTGCTGTTCAGTGTCTTCCATATGAGATGAACATGTGGTCTTAGTACATTCCCTTGAGAAGTGGTTTTGAAAGGTTTAACAAGCTGTGGGAGCCTTTCTATCAAATAACTGAGTATCCCMAGAGTGTAATTTTGCCACTGCTAGAGAATTTTTTAGAGTGACTTAAAAAACTCTCTGTCAAAAGGATGTTATTGGCTACTCAATATTATAGATAGGTTTTAGTGTCACTACCACTCTAGTCCTCTATGTTTTCTTTTTTACTTATACTGTATTTTTAATGTCCTAGTAGGACAGAGGTGAAAATGGTGCCCTGATCAAGTCAATAGACAAAACTCCCCTGGCTCCTGTGGAATGGGAATGATAGAGCAAGGAAGGAGGGAGTCTAACATATATAACCAAATATCCATATTTCAAAAACTACATGTAATAACCCTGATTATATGGATGTGTACCTGAAGACTCCAAGTATACACTCAAGGCAAATTCGCATCTGAAAAATACCCTTCCTACACACTGATTTTTTAATGCAGGCATAGCGTATGGGGAAGATAAAGTCTGTGGGGCATGCTGCGGTCCTGATTTATCTACACAGGGGACCTGCTTCAGAGTAGTCTGGCTTCTTGTCTGTGCTCCCAGGTTTCCATCCAAAGGACAAGATCAGGTGCACTTTCAGAGCTGGGACCAGTAGCAGAACACAGCATCCTGCCTGTGACAGTACCGCCATTGCCACTTACACAGGCTGATGGCAACTGCCAGTAAGACAGCAGCTCCTGTGAGTTTGGGGTCGGTGGGAGGCAAGAACTGGGACCTCTTGCCTTTCATGGATGTTTCTATCTCTGCAGGAGCCTTTGTTGTGCACCTTTGGTCTCAGCTGGGTCTCTAACTGGGTTATAACAGCCTGTGATCTACTTAATCCTGATTTAAGGACCTCGTTTTCCATGATCCAGCCAATATTCTGCCTTTATCCTGGCTGTCCTGGGTTGATAAGAAGTCATGATCCAAAATGGGTCTGTACTACTTATGAATGTGTTTGGACCATATGAAAAATCGCTTGCAGATGTGAGGTTCACAGTCAGAATTTAAGCTGCAAGCCATGTGTTTTGCTGCACACAGGTAAACTTGAAAACTACTGCTCAGAGGAAAGCTGGTGCTGTCAGCTCTAAAACTTTTAAGGACTGTCACATGTGTGGTTGTCCCAAGCAATCTTTTCCCTTTGTCTGATCTGCACAGTTTTTTTAGGAAGTCATGGTTTGTTTTGTGCAATACCTGGCCCAGAGGCTTTAGTGAAATCTGTGAGTTCAGTGGTCTTTTCCAGTGAGCCCAGTGGATGTAGGACCCTGCAGGATTTGAGCTGGCTGTGAAGGGATTGAAGTACATCAGAACTGGCTGTGAGTTACATGGTTGCTTCCCTCCCTTAGATCAGTATGTACTGGAACTGCACATTAACTTTGATCCTGACCCTGTGCACTTAGAGCTATAATGAGTTTATGAGATGTTATGGGGTTTGTGAGATGGCCATGAAATATTTCTGAATTTCCTATTAAAACCAAACCAAAACAAAAAACAACAGTTAAATTTAGGAGCAGGGATTTTTTGAATTTTGTTTTCTTTTAAACTTTGGAATCTCACTCTTATCCTCAATGTACCTGGGGACTGGTTTCAGTTTTGGGCTAGGAGCATCTCCAGAAGGTAGTGGTATCTTCTTCACCCATCGTGWATACAGTAGAGACCCTTCATGAAAGGAAATTACTTAGGCAAATGCATTTTATATATATATATGCAGAAACTACAGAGATTTAATCTGAAGCATAGTTTTATTTCAGTTTAGTGAAATCACTGCAGTGGGCTTTAGCTCTGTTTAAATTAGCCTTGTTTTGTGTTACTTTTAGTCAGCTGGGGACAAGTATAAAGTAAAACCCCAAGAAACTGAAATAACAGACACTTCTACAGTTCAACTACAGTGGTTTAGAGCATGATTTAAATTAAAACAGTGCAGCTGCTGCCTCCAGACAATACCTGCAATGCTGGAATCTCTTGTCTGTTGTTCCCTCCATCGTTTAATAGCTGTCATTGACAGTAATCCTAGAAGAGATTTTCTTATCTACTTCATTCTCCTGTGTACCCAGGCCCTATCTCTGTGTTGACTGGCATTAGGCAAAAGCTGTCAGTACTCGATGTGGGACTCCACCTGTATACATTCAGCCATCCTGAAGTTACATGTCTAACTGAAACTAGTCATCTAGACTTTCTATCATCACGGTACAGGGATGGATATTTGCAGAAGATGATTCATGTCACCTGTCTCAGTTATCTTAGGATGGGATGTGTTGGTCTCTTGCTATCTGTCTTTCTCTCTCTTCCACTGACTATACAGGAAGACTGGAAAACTAGCTTAGACTAGACTTACAACATCTCAGTGACTAGGATCTGTTTCTTTAGAACGTCTCGGAGAGACACTTCAGGCATTGTCCTGTCCTGTCCCCAGTGCTCCCATGTGCACATGGGAATTGCTCTCCAATTAGCATCTAGCCTACCATCTCACTGCCTCTGATGGAGGTACTTGTTGGACACCACCGATTCAATGAAATGCTGTGCAAARCCCTGGACACTTCAGTGACACATAATCCCCAACCATGCATTGCATTAAATGACTCAAATATGGTCCCCTTGATATATGCACATTTGGCACTCTGCCCTCCAAAAATCTCTAAACCCAAGATGAGGGAGTAACATCTTTTTACAGGTATAAATGTTTGGCTATTCTAAGCATTGCTKGTGTATAATTACCTGGTGTTGATCTGAGTCCGGCCCCTTTGGGGACTGACAGAATAAAGCTAGGCTTTTTTGGTAAAGTTACGAGTTTGTGTCCATGCTGATGAAATGGAACTGAGAAGTGGGATGGAGGGTAATATAAATCACTCTTATCAGCCCAKTTTCCTGATCCAACCTTCTCTGTTGCAGGGTGATCTCCAGAGGACAAACATTCAGCTTGATTTTGGAGATGGCATTGCAGTATCCTATGCTAATTTCAGCCCTGTTGAGGATGGCATCCGGCATGTGTATAAGAGTGCTGGAATCTTTCAGGTGACGGCATATGCAGAGAACAGCCTGGGCTCTGACACTGCTGTCCTCTTCCTGCATGTGGTCTGTAAGTACTTCCAGTTGCTGGATTCCTTGGGTAAAAAAACTAACCTCACTGAAAATCCCTGCAACTTCAGTRGGGCCTAAGAATACATGCAAACCCACCTACATATGCAGCTCATGCTCTTCCAGAGGCTTGGACTTTTAGACATTCTTCTGTCTTAAGTAAACTTTATTGAATGAAGAGGAAGGGAAGCTTCTTTTAAAACAAGTATATTTGCAGTTCTCACAGGTACAGAGAAAAGTTTGAAAATGTTTCTCAGGCTATCTGAAAGGGTCAGAGACCAAACAGCACATGAAACAAAGCCCAAATGTGGGTTTTCAATATACTTCTAAATCCAAGAGGTTTAGATTAATCTACTAAATTTTGAGTCAGTTATTCAGGATTTGGGAGTTTATGGTGCTTATTAAATAAAACAAAAACATTTTGCTGAGCATACTTCCTGGGATATGAATGTGCTGAGGACTAATGTGCTACTTTTTGTATTTCATGTGTTTGACATGCATCCCTGACCTTTTCTTCCTGTTTGGTAGATCAATGCAATTTCTCTCCACTTGGCAAATGAGCAGACTCAAATATAGAGCCCCCAGCTGGCTTTCTGAAAGCCACAGGAGAGAACAGAAGGTGTGGAACACAGGATGAGACCAGGAACATCCCAGTTCTTTGTCCTGCTCTCAGGCTGCTAGATCTCCTGGGCAGAGAGCTCCATCTGTGTTCAGATGTAACTCATCGTTTTTGCCCCTAATGGTGTTCACAGCCATGTCTGTCTCCCCCTTAGCCTGTCAGAATGTCTTCCAGCCTGTCTATCTTTTACTTGAGCTTTTCTGCTGGAAGGAAGCAAGTCAGAAATTTCCAAAACTCAAGAACTTTTTTCTTCTTTTTAATTTCAAGCTCCCTCTGTGAAGCAATAAATGTTCCTTGAAGCTTTTATTATGCTCATAATTCCCTCAAAGTCAATCATGGCTGCATTTAACAACCTGTTATTAGAGCATTAACTGTTTTTTCCTTCACCTTGGGCCATTAGCTGACAAAAGTGATGGTTACCTGGTAATAACAACCAGCTTTGTATGGATTATCTGATTTTTCTCGTAGGAACCACTTTTTCATGGTGAGGATTTTAGAGCAGAATGCAACAAGGGGCAGTTGCTTGGCCTGGCTGTGCTACTCTACCCTTTTCTTTCTCAGCCTCTCAGATCTCTCCTTTGACTTTTATAGCGTTCTTAGGTGGCCAACTTATTATCATTATCCCTAGGGAAATATTTTTCAAGCATTTACATTCATGCTAACACTGAAATAAGATGATACCTCAGTACTAGACTTTTAATATATTTGAATGTACTAGTCAATATAGGAGGTTTGACCCTGAAGCTCAAATGTACAGAGAAAAATGCCTGCTATATAAATCACCCTTATTGTATCATCTGTCTGGTGCTGGAATCCTGTGCTGAAAAAAAGGAGAAAGAAGGTCCTTGGCCTCAAGCAACAGTAGTTTTCTACCCTGCAGCTTTATCAGTGGTCAGTTGACTTTTCACCTTTCTGGAATCTGCTGTCAAGCTGCTCATCCCTTAATTTTAAAGGAAGTGAAGATATTAGTATTTTTCCTCTTACATGCACTGTCACAAAATATTTGGGGGAACTTGCTATTCTTGGGAACCCAGAGTACTTGCTATGGGCAGATTTCAGGAGTGACTTGCTAGTAGTAAACACCCCTTTGGAAAGGGGGAACAAAAATAACAAGATCTTAGGAGCCAAAAGCAAGAATAGTGTCCCACTGTGCTCAGAGCTGTATGTTCTGGTGGTAAAAGAACAGGTCTTGCTCTYCAAGATCCTTGTAATCCAAGTAGGTGGAGAGGTGATTAATGTCCCCATTTCATGCTTGAAAAGCTGAGAGGTAACACAAGAAAATTGTCTGTTAAAATCAGCAAATTTCCTGCTTCCCAGAATTAATGTCTTATCCAAAAAGACCCATCTCACTTCTTTCTTATTTCATCCTTTCCTTCTCACAGTGATAGTCTATCARTTTGCTGTGTTTTAAAAAGTACCATCCAGAAAGACTCAGTAACACTGGCTGATGTGCAGCAGTTACCAGCTGAAATACAGTGACAGTAAAAAATAAAAAATTAAACAAGAATGAAAACAATGGAGATAGTAAAAGCTTTAAACAAACTAACAAACAAAACCTCAGTATTTTTTACACATGTTGTTTTTTCTGGAGAGGAACTAGCTTCTTAATTCTGAACTTCACGCACTGGACTCATTCTGGACGTTTGCATTTATTAGACACAAATTTACATTGACAATTTTTTATTTTTTGAGTCTTTCAGAAGCAAGTTCTTCTGACTGCTAAATGCTTTGATATGCCAATGMACTCATATTTCAAGTAGTTCCTGCCTTTTTTGTAGTGGTAACTGACTCCACAAAGACTTCTCAAGGTCAGGCCAAAGTCAAAAAGTTACCAACTATTTCCAAAATCATTAATCTTTCTTTTGGATACCTTCTAAACAACTGTCAGGGAGTATTTAATCAAGTCATAAATGCCTAATGTATAATCAGATTTAAATAATCTTGGCTAAAATGTTTTTCCCACAAAACTTGGTAGTGGATATATTTTCAAGAAAACACCTTCTTTCTCTCGTGTCCTATCCCTCAAGATTTCAATAGCAACTTGCCCTATCCAGTGCAAAGCCAATTCATTGTTCTCCCTCAAACTGCGTTTAAAAAATTCTTCTAAAAACAGTGCTGATCCTGTCTGAAATTAGCACTTTGGAAAATATGCATTTCTGGCTTCCTTTGAATTAAGAGTGAGAAAAAAAAGTGTGATTTTATTTTTATTAATCTTGTATCTTTTTCTTTTGCTTATTGACTGCTTAAATTGTYTTGTATTGCTATAATAGAGTCTCACTGCTGACATGGGACATCTGATTTATTTAAAGGAAAGATCTTTACTGTTCACAACTGCGCAGGGAGGATTTAACTCAAAGCCTCTAGTAATGAACTGTCTTCCCACAGGTCCAGTGGAGCATGTCCATCTGAGTGTCCCCTTTGTCGCCATCAGAAATAAGGATGTCAACATTACTGCAGTAGTTTGGCCCAGCCAGGCAGGCACCCTTACCTACTTCTGGTGGTTTGGTAACAGCACCAAGGTACAGCTGCCCTTTAGTTAATTTTTACTTCCTAAGCTTGTTGCACCAGACAGGGAACTCTCTCCGCCCTAATAAAAACTTCTTGCTTTTGCTTGTTTTGTGTTTTAGTTTTTTCCTTATCTTCAAAGGGTTGTCATTATCTGAACTTCAACCTTTGTGAGTTTATTTCTTCCTGTCTTGTGTTGCTCTTAAGAGTCATTACTTTTTTACATCTCATTGTCATCAGCCCTACTGAGCTTTGAAGACCACTGTTACCAGCGTTCACTTGTAACTTAACTGAATTATATACCACTATATATGGGATAATACTGGCTTTCAACACAGTGCTTAAAAACTGCTGTTGTTCAAATAGCCATGGGGCATTCCATTATGTACCAATATGCAGTATATAATGCTGGATTCCAACACAATACTTTAAAGCTGTTGGTGTTCAAATAACCAGTTGTATCTAGAATATCAAGCTAGACTCTCAATGAACTGTTTGTGTCCATCCTTGACCATTGTTCACAGTCTTGGATATATTAGAGAGAGAGGTGAGACTTCTTTGTAGTGAATTTTCAAATGATCAGCAAAAAATTATTATAAAGAGCTTTTTTATCAGTAATTAAAGTAAGTGAAACTACAAGTTGTGGAGAGAGCAGGATTGCTTGTTAGCTACAGGTTTTATTGCAGGCTTTAGGAGTGAGACAGCTGACACACAGGCACTATCCTCCATTATTATGTTGTCCATAGTTGTGAAATGTACAGCCCATAATTTTGCAATGTAGTATCTGCTCTTATTTACAAAAGCAGTTTAAGTCACATTTTTGTTTCACGTTATTGAGTTGCAATTGAAGGTGGGCACTGAGGTGAGATCACAGGAGAAAAAAGGGGATTTTACATTAAATATGGAACTTGAGATAAAAAATAGCAGGCACACAAGTATTTTATTTTCCTCTTTGACAAAGCTGCTTGCATTTTAGCCTCTTACCCTAGCTACCAACAGTGGCAGGAGAAAAAAAAAMCAAACAGTAAATGCTGTGTCTACTGGGATTTTACATCAAGTTAGGAAGCTTACTGTAAGAACTCACCTATTTTTGTGGAAGCATAATTGAGGCACTGGAAGAGCTCAGGAATAAAAACAGCTTACTATAACTTGGCAAGCTGCTGTGCCCTAGCTGAGCTGTGGCAGCCACCCACATACACACATCGAGTCCATGACAAGTACCAGGAAATTCCATATAGTTTATATTGCACTGAAAGAGGGGGATGCAAAATCACATTACAGTTCAGGTATTTTTGGCTCAGTGCTCACACACAGACAGCCATTAAAGTACATCTGAGACAATTTAGGTACTGGTAACTTGATCATCTGCTTAAGCCCTCCAGTGTACCCAGGTGTCAGAGTTTTCCTGCCACTGCTTTTGTCCTTAATATAGAAGTTGGTTGTGAATAGGGCCTTAAAAAATCTTTTTTTTTATATAGAAAGTAATCTAGAAAAAGTAGAGGAAAGCAGTGGTGTTTGCTGAAGATTTCCATGCATCTCTCCTGGTGCTTGCACCTGGGTTGTGAATATGATCTGTTACCTGTTTTATCTTCTAGCTTACACTTCAGACCCATAGGCAACAGAGTACAAGCAGTTATGGATGTGTTTGGGACGGATGCTTTGGACATAGCTGTACATGGAGTAGCTGATCCTAATGATACCTTGGAGTGATTGTACCTGTTGCTGGAATATGTTGAGATGTGGATTAGTAAAGATGGTGCCACTTAGCWGTGACCAAATCAAAGACCCAGAGCACCTTTCATTCTTTGCAAAGCATTATCTCCAGCTACCTCATGAAATGTACTTCAACTTCAACTCTGACAGAAGTATGGCAAAGGATATAGACAAAACAGCACCAGCCACCTTTTTTTTTCAGGACAACAGTCTGCATCGCATCGAAATTCCTTCTGGGATGTTTAATGTACATGCCAGATCCTTCTCAGTGCCCAGTCATGGGCAAACTGTGGTGCTCTTAGTACAGGAGGAAGATGAGGACACTGATTTGTGTGTGAATTACAGGATGAGGTGTGTAATATTGTGCATAGTGACTGGTATTGTTAGGTGATATATTCTGGTTCCATGCTGAGGGATTGAAGCTTCTTTTCCTGTTCAGCCTGTAGGCATCCCAGGCAGAACCAGATGTGTCTTGTGTCGCTGTGCAGTCTCACTAAGGTACTCTCTGTGCTGCTGCACAGACGAATGTTGTCTTAGACTCAAATGACCTGGCTGAGGCTCTTCTGCTGCCCTCCCCACCCTGCTGGAACCATTGTACTGAATTTCTATTATGCTAATTTTTGCAGTATACCCAAAGGCCAATTTGCTTGGATTAACACAGGTCCAGTTTAATAAATGTGTCCAGCTGTCTAATAGGTTTGAGCAAATGAACCTTAAACTACTTGATTTAATTTAGAGTTAGTTTCCAGGTCTTGGTGCTTGAATTAAAATTAAGGAGTTGGCTGAACGTTGAAACTCCATGATGGAGGTGAAATCATCCATGATAACGGAATGTCCAGCATACACACATACGAAAAGGAAAAATTGTAATTTTAAAGGCCATATTGGTTCCTCTTATCTGCCTTTGCACAGAATCACAACCTGTAACCTCCAGGAAGATTGCTAATATCATGCAGTTTGATTTAGGCCCATTCTGCTTGTCCAGCATGTGTACATGTCTAACTATATGTTAGCTAGGCCTCCAGAGCTAGCRCAAGCTGGCACCCTTGCTGAGTTGGTCTGTGAGTCTCCTGTGATCAAACAGATGTATTTTTTTTTTTCTACTGCTTTTTCAGCTCATGAGGAGGCGGTAAAAGGAAGGTGRCATTCTTCAGGGAAGGAAATGTGTTTGCCAGCCTGGTGTATGCCAGTGGTAATTTTGATTTGGCTATGAAAATGGCATAAATGGCCACTGTTGTGAAATGCAGGCAAATTGGCAGTTTGATGGGATAAAGCGTGAGAGCTGGAAGGTGAATGTTTCTTGTTTCCTCTGGAAACAAACTGGCAGCGTGGTGAAGGGACAATAGCAATGGTACAATGGTTTTATCTGCGGTCTTAGACCTCTAAGTGCTTTTGCAATGGAAGCTAGTATCACTATTTCCATTTTAATGGTTTAATCTAACCCAAGAGATTTGTCTATAGGCCAGCTGCCAGATCAATGGCACTGCGAGGGTTAGACCTTTGATTTTCAGTATGCACATCTCTTTTCCCGAACACGGTGCATTTTTCTCAGCTAGATGTGTATCAGTGTGAGAGTTTCCTGTGCAAAAAGGAGAGCTGTAGTGCTATCAAGGACATTTTTGTTTGAGAAGGTGCAGATAAAGCCAGCCTTCTGTGCCAGGGCTCTGAGCTGGCTAAATTCAGGTCAACTTTACTCTGTAAACCATTCAGCCATATTCAGACAGCAATGTCGGCAGGTATTATGCCATGCTTTCAGCCTTCTAAGCGTGGTTTGCCAGCTTATGGTTGGAGCTAACTTACAGGCTCAAAGCATGGACAGGGCCATGCTRGGTGCCCTCACTCTGTCCTAAGCACAGTTGCTCTGAGATGGATGGAATTGTGCTCATAAGAGTAAGGGCTGGTCCTTAATTGGAACAATATGGATTGTTTGAAGAAGCATCTGCATCTTTGRTTTATATTCAAATGCTGGTTTGACCTGGACCCTGTGTTTTGCACAGCTGATGTAGCAACTGTGCTGAGTGTGCATGCCTGTGTGTGTACAACACTGCCTTCTGAAGTGCTAATTCTGCAATTGCTGACTGTGCTCTGTTGAGGTATTCATAAGTTGATGGGTTGCAGTTCAGTGGAAGAATATTTCAGGAAGCATTTACTGAAGTGAAAGAAACCTTTGCCAATGGGACAGTTCTCACTGGGTAGGTGTTCGGGCCATATTTAGACCTTAGCAAGACATGCAAGCTCGGAGCAGTGTTCCTGTATCAGGAAGGAAGGATGTTGTGGCCTGGTGGATTAGTCAGGGGCATGTTGTGATCCTGAGTTTGAAATTACCTCATCCTGATTTTGAAATTACCATCTTTTACCTTTTGCAGCCCCTCATCACCTTGGAGAGCAGCATCTCATACATCTTCGCCGTGGAGGGGATGAACACTGTCACTGTACAGGTTTCTGCGGGCAACACCCTCATCCAAGACACGAAGGAGATCGCAGTGCATGGTACTCTCGCCCTTTTACATTCGGATCTCGGGGGGTATCTAGAGGTGAAGAACAGACAGTCACTGCTAAACCAAAATTAACTCTCTGAACTCCCTAATGCCTGGAGGAATCTYTGAAGACAAACTGCAAACAAAGTAGCTCAGATGTGTCATGATCCCAAAATACAGGAGTGAATTGGATGGGGCAGCTAGCCAAATTTGTAAGCTCAGCACTGTAGTAAAGTGGCTGGTGTGTCCTTTGCCTATTGGTCTGTCTGTACACCCTGACTGGGAACTCCCAAAAGAAAAAAAACACTTAGAGCTGTAGCCAGACTGCCTTCCCTCTGCTTCCTAGCTGTGGAAAGAAGTAGTCATAGTGCATCATTAAGGTGGCCTAAATACTGCTGGTGTTTCTCTTTATACAGTGACTGTATAAAGRGCAGGGGTCTGGAGGGGTCTGGAAAACAGGGGGCAGAAATGACTTTGTTGTTGGTATCTCTGCCCATCTTCCATTCCACAGCTGGAGGTCTGAGTTCTGGGTAATGTTTGGTATGTTCTTGCCATATCTGCACGTCATGGGCTCCAAAAAGCACCCTTTGGCAGACCACAGAGCTTACCCTGTTTGGGGCTCGATAAAGGCTGAGTGGAAGGGCGCTCTTGGCGGTTTTGGCCAGGATTTTGAGATTTGTCCAGAGAATAATTTCCACCCTGGGCTAGTCTTCATTTTCTTTATCCAGTTATTGGCATCCAGCATTTGAGGGCAAGCTTTTCTTTGGATAGCAAGTTTTATTGAGAGACCTGGGCTTCAAATAACTTGGGTTGCACTGTGTAGTTGAACTATGTGTGTCTTGTTTCAGTAATTAAATATAAATAAATGTCCTGCTGGTGACTGGAAAGCTGTATGCTCRTATTTAACAACCAGCTAAATAGATATTTATTGATTGCCTGGCTGTGAATTGCGATGGGTTTTAATAATTTGTTTGTATGATTTAGTAATACCCAAACTCGCTATTAGCGAATGAAAGTAACTCTCTACTTGATCATTTTCATAACGCTCTACATTGAGCATTGCAAAATGCAGTGTTTACTTCTGGGAAACTTGCATCTTTCCACTAGTTTCTGGAATAAACCTGTATCAAGCGTATCTCAGAGGGGTCCCGGCAGGTGATCTTGATCTTTGGTCCCAGTAGGTCTCACAGAGTGCTCCTCACTCTCTTTTTTTAAACACCTTGTAAGAAATTTTGCCATTGTATTTAAAAGATCCAAAGCTTTGAGCTTTATCACAAAGAGAAATTGATCCAGTTGGAATATCCAAATAGTCCTATGCAGCACTATGCTGCAGACTGACCTGGTCTAAGGAAGGAGTCMTTCCAGACCCCCAATCTCGTGATCAGTTCAAGTCTGAGTGCTTAAATGAGTGACACCTTTGGTAAACATGCACTCTGCTAAGTTTGTATCCTAATCTGTGTACTGTGTTAAGTTATTATGGCTCTAGGCAGGAAGGCATGGATTTCTGGTGTTAGCAGTGGAGGAGATTTATTCAGGGTTTTCTCAAATTGTGATTAACAGACCAGAATTTACTCAAAAAATAAATTGGACATGGTACTGGGGGTTCAAAAGTCAAAGGCTTTTTGTATCAAGCTCTGGGTTTAGGCCTTCAGAACTTGAGAGAATTTCCCTGCTCTCTTTGATGCTTGTTTTATTTAAAAATATACTGCACCATCTAAAAAGAAAGAGCAGATCCTGTAAAAGATGCAGCATAAATGCTGTKCTGGCACATCCCTGCTATTCTGTGGATTTCCTAATTTACACTCTTGCTGGTTTATCTTAATCTAAAACTGGTACCTTCTTACAAATGATTAATGGTACTTATTTGAAGTGTCTGGAGATCAGGTGCTTCAAGGTGGGACACAGCACATCTCCAAAAACAGAAAGGAGAGTCTTCTACCCTGAGAACTTGCATCTGAGTGTGGTTCCCATCCTGGATCTGTGCCTCCCACTGGCCCAAATCTATTGTGCACAGTTGTCATAAGGATTCCAGGCTTGGTCTCTGGTGACACCAGAGGGGAGAATTGGAATTGGAGAAAAATTTAAATTGTTCTGTATTTGAAGTCCAGGAAGTTTTTCTTCCTTGCTGCAATCAGTTAATTAGGAAGTMATTTCAAAGTGTATCATGAATAGCCATTGCTTGATTAGCCAGTCATTAGTACCACTGGGTTATGATTTGTTGGGATATTAACCACTCGTGGCTTCCCTCCAGGACAGCAAATGGATAATATCTGCTTTTGAAAACATTACTTGCAGTAAGTGTTTGTTCTGCAGAGCACAATGCATGCAATTGCACAGGCCTTCCAAATTTCAGCCAGATGCCACCTTATTTACTGGTCAACTTCCTTGTAAGCAGAATCTGATGAAGTTGAGTGGCAAAATTACAAAGCCCAGAGGCATCATGAAGGGAAGGCATCCTCTCACCTCTCATTCTTGCTTTCATTTCTTCTGGGAAAAGCCACAAGTTGGCATTAGGGCAAAATCTCCTTTATAAGAACTTTTACAAGGATTCTCTCCTTGCAAGCTTTCTGTCCTCCTTAGTGTTAGCCAGCCCTTTTTCTTCCTTCAGCCTTTCCTCTCTCTCTTGCTTTAAGATAATTTAATTATAGYCTTCCTGTTGTCTTCTGCACCCTTGGCTGTACCCTGAACACTGCCCGTTTAATCTTCTCATTAATAGTGTTTTTCTATTCCAGAGTATTTCCAATCTCAGCTCCTGTCATTTTCTCCCAACTTGGACTACCATAACCCTGACATCCCTGAATGGAGACAAGACATTGGCAAAGTCATCAAGAGAGCTCTAGCACAGGTGAGCATCTGTTTCCTCATCAGTACTAACATGGACTAGGTTGTTAAAACATGCACTTTTTCAACATGCTAGCTTAAAAGAATGGGAAAAAACAGCAGGAATGAAGCTATAATTTTAAATCAATAAAAGGCTTCTTAATATGCTGGATCTTTTTACAGAGGTAAATAAACTATATTGGCAATTTTGTGGAAATATTATAATTATTTTTATTAATGTTTCTGTGGTACTTTTTAGCTTTTCATATCCCTGAGGACTTTACAAATTCTAGATTGTAAGAGTATCATTATTATTCTTATTTTGCCAAATTGATATTACACTATCTACTGTTTTCTACTCCAAACATTTGGGTAGTGTTACTGTGTCTTGTTAAACAGCTGATCCACTTCATCCCAGAAGACAGACATTGTTGGATGCATGAGGAAGATATTTTTACCTCTTCCTCATACTCATTCTTCTAATGCAGCTAAGTGTAACAACCGGTGAACGTTATAAAGCTGTACTCYCTTTCCAACTGGGGAAAAAAATGAGGTTTCAGAGGGAAAATAAACTCACCTTTAAAATACAGGACAAAGAGAGACTTCTGTGGGTGAGAGATACTGAATCWTCCTTTGGGATTAATTAGAATATGTAAACTAGCACTCATTCTTGCAGGAAAGGGGACAGAATAATTTATGATATCAAATAGCCAGGGACTTTGGTTTTGTGTGAAATCAGGAGATAGATTTAGGCAAGCTTTTGTGTTTTTTATAGTCTGCCAAAAATGTATCTTGCTTTTTTTTGCTTCAGCTACAGCTGTTCTTAGAAATGGAGGCTGATTATTTTTACAGGGATAGTACATTCCTGCTCAGCTTTTCTCATTGGCAGCCCACTCAAAATTCACAGTTTGTAAGAGTTCCCTTGATTGTTTTCCCATCCCTGAGAAAACACTAAGTTCATTTGTTTAAACTGTTGTTCCCTTTTACTGTATGCAGAGTCAAGCTTGCAGAAAAAAGAAATTAATTCGGTTGTAACTATGAACAGTTACAAACAACAGTAGAAATCATGTAGAAGTGCTTGCTTGTACATCCTTTTGTGACTATTTGGTTGCAGCCTGGGGTCTATGCTTATAGGATGGATCACCAGGAATGGGCTGCCCCATTTCAGTTCAGGAATGAAGCCAAAGAACTTGAGGTGGGGTAGGACCAGGGAGCTAATGGGGTTAGCCTCATCTAGCAGAGAGTTTCTGAGGGAAGAGAGGCTTCCTGCCCTACTGAGGATGCACAGCTTGGATTTGGGGACAGAGGGCAGTAGCCTCAGTGGGCAGGTCATGCTGAAGACAGTTGTGAGAGTCAGGTGTGGAACTGACTCTTGGTTCAACAAACTGGGCAGTTCCTAGCACAGCCCTCCCGATCAGCCCCRGTAGTAAAAAGTCTCCCACTGGAGACATTAAGTTGTTCATGTATGGCAAATGTGGGTCCCCATAACCTGGTATTAAAAGGTGATTGCAGGCAATTTTCTTCATATGTCCCCGTTAGTTGCACACTTACCAGTGGTTGCTCTGAACCACACTCTCTGGATCTGACTTTGGGTGATTCTTTTGTAGCGAGGAGGTCTATATGGAAAATTCAGATCTGGAGACATGGTAGGTTTGGACTTTGGGTTGAGATCTTTGGGTCCAGGGGTGTTGTCAAGCCTACATTTACTTCTAGAAATGGAGTGAATCATTGGCAGAACCTCTATTTGTGACCCACCAAATAGGCAGAACAGCTCATTAGGACCACAACACCTACAGAGGAACTGGCAAATAACAATTTGATGGGAGCACAGTTTCATGTAGTGAATGGAAACATCAGTAACAGAATAGCAGCTAAAGATCTCCTCTTTACTTTTCTTTTAGGTGACTGGTGTCCCTGATGAACAGGTTTTGGTAGCTGTATTTCCTGGGCTGCCTACTTCTGCTGAACTCTTCATACTGCCCCATAAAAACACAACAGAGAGGAGGAAAAGCAGTGAGGCTGATCTGGAGCAAGTAAGGAAAGGATTCATGGAACATTCATTCCTATCATATCATTTGCAGATGGGCCCCTTGACTTGTGCAGCATTGGAAATGACTTACAATAAGTGTGATGGAACTGAATGCATCTGGGACTGTGGCAGTATAGTTTATGGCACTAATGAAAATTATTTTCAGAGGAAAAAAAAGAGGGCTTTTCTAATATCTCACAGAGATATGTCACAGTCTACCAGCAGTGGTTCTTCCTAGATCAGTGGTGTGTCCTTATTACAATAGTTATGGCCAAAGGAACCTTGAATATGTACTCCCTCTAGTCCCTGGAGGAATGCTAATAGACAGAGGCCAAAGCAGCGAGATAATATACTGAGGTTTACTAAAAATAAATCAGGCTCTTCAGCTCGTATATCACTGGAACAAGACCTCTTTTTTCTGTAGCAGTGAATGGCGTGTGCAAACTATATTTGGAAGTTACAATATCCATCCATTTAGATAAATAGGTAATTACAGTGATGAATAGCAACAGTGATATGCAGGCAAGGGAAGAGCTAGGAACAACAGCACTAGTCTGCTGGAGCTTTCATGGTAGAATTACCAAGTGATTAAATCAGCTCTGTAAAGGCAAAGGAGTGAAGTACTGCTGGAAAGGCTGCTTAGTTCTAGCTAATGTTGTCATAGGCAGCATTTTTACTGCACGCAAGCTATGTGTGAGCCCATCTCCAAGTAACTCTTGGAGGAGTAACTCTTCTGTGATCAAATAATTCAGAGGACTGCTGAATTCCGTGGAAGCTCTTGTCACYACTGAGCAAAGTCAGTGCCCTTTGAGTTGTACGTTTGTCCTAGGAAGCTAGCAAAGCTGGCCTCTTAAATTTATGGTGGTGAGCGTGCAGACTGTTGTGGTTTAACCCAGCCGGCAGCTAAGCCCCACACAGCYGCTTGCTCGCTCCCCCCTGGTAGGATGGGGGAGAGAATCAGAAGACCAAAAATGAGAAAACTCATGGGTTGAGATAGACAGTTCAACAGGCAAAGCAAAAGCTGTGCATGCAAGCAAAGCAAAACAAGGAATTAATTCACTACTTCCCATAGGCAGGCAGGTGTTCAGCCATCTCCAGGAGAGCAGGKCTCCATCACATGTAACGTTACTTGGGAAGACAAACGCCATCACTCCAAACGTCCCTCCCTTCCTTCTTCTTCCTCCAGCTTTATATACTGAGCATGATGTCATATGGTATGGAATACCACCAGTCGGGTTAACTGTCCCGRCTATGCTCCCTCCCAGCTTCTTGTGCACCTGGCAGAGCATGGGAAGCTGAAAAGTCCTTGACTAGTGTAAGCCCTACTTAGCAACAACTAAAACATCAGTGTGTTATAAACATTATTCTCATACTAAATCCAAAACACAGCACTATACCAACTACTAAGAAGAAAATTAACTCTATCCCAGCTGAAAAGGACACTGAGCCATGACTAAAATCCAGTCTAAGACCCCTCTTCTAAAGGAAGGAGAAATATGACAAGTTTGCCATTACTCTTCAAACGTGGATTGTCTCATCCACAATAGCCTATTTAAACAAGAGCTACATGACTAGGATTGTCCTGAATCAATGTGAGTAAAGAAGTGTTACTAGGCCRGACTACCTAACTCAGTTCTGTCGTCCACCAATGAAAAGCCAATATGTCAGTGATTTCCTAGTGGATTAGATCAAACTCACAGAACATTGTGGAGGGTGGAAAGATCCTTAGTTATTTTCCCTCCTCCCCTACCCCCCAAAAAAAAAAAAAATTTGCTAACTTTCTTGGTTTGCTTCCCAGGAGAGGTATAATAACATACTCTGTGAGTCTCAAAAGACCTGTAGGGAGACTTGCATGCAATAACACGCAGTTCCGTTTAAAGCACGTGTACATGTTTCGCTCTAGTTCCTCAGTCTCTCACTTCCCTTCTCTTCCTGAAACCAGTAAGAGATGTTAGTCACCATTCATAGGCTAAATGCATTCCTGAATGTTCTCCAGAGCTTGCTGTCTTCTGTATTGTAACTACCTGTATCTCTTATTATTTCATCAGGTGGTAGAAATCCTTTTTAATGCTCTCAACCAGAACCTGGTCCAGTTTGAACTGAAGCCTGGTGTGGAAGTCATTGTGTATGTTACTCAATTAACGTTAGGTGAGTGTGGAGTCAAATACATAGCTGTAGTTCTCATGAGGCTTGAGACAACTCCAGGAGAACCAGTCTACATCAGAGCACTCACAGTTTGGTATGTGCTACTGGGATATGTAGGACTGATTGTATTGAGACATTGTCTGTGGTAGAAGCAGGAAACGTTAAAAACAGAATCCAGCAGTGGCATCTTCATGCATCATAGAATCATTTAGGTTGGAAAAGACCTTTAAGATCATCATGTCCAACCATTAACCTAGCACTGCCAAGTCCACCACTAAACCATAACCCTAAGCACCACATCTACACATCTTTGAAATACCTCCAGGGATGGTGACTCAACCACTTCCCTAGGCAGCCTGTTCCAATGCTTGACAACCCTTTTGGTGAAGAAATTTTTCCTAATATCCAATCTAAACCTCCCCGGGCGCAACTTGAGGCCATTTCCTTTTGTCCTATCGCTTGTTACTTGGGAGAAGAGACCAGCACCTGCCTCGCTACAACCTCYTTTCAGGTAGTTGTAGAGAGCGATAAGGTCTCCCCTCAGCCTCCTCCAGGCTAAACAACCCCAGCTCCCTCAGCCGCTCCTCATAAGATTTGTGCTCTAGACCCTTCACCAGCTTCATTACCCTTCTCTGGATACGCTCCAACACTTGTACCAGTTTGTACAAGTATTAAAAGTACCTTTTAAGAGTTCCCTATAGGTTAATTAACTAGTGCATTGATGTTTTTCAAGTGTTTCAGAAAATCAGGTGAATAGTGTTCAATTAAGCCCTCATTGAGCACCTGTGGAATTCAGTGGGAGTATTGCTAACTTTCCTGGATATTGGATCAAATCCTTATTGCAAAAGGCTTGTTAATGTTATGACTAGTCAAGAAGCTTTATAGGGACAAAGTACTCATGAAAAGAAGATCGAGGCCTCTTACAGGGAATACATGCCTGAATATTGACTTCTACAAATTAGAACTTATTTAAATTTCAATGCTGCATTTTTGCAGAGTAATGAATAGTCGCTTTAAGCTTCATCACCCCCTTTGCTTTAAATGACCTAGTGTAAAGCTCTCAGCTACTGCTGAGAATTTTGGTCAGCCTAGTGTGAAACTCTCAGCTACTSCTGAGACAGTGATGACTACAGAGGAGATGTTGGATTTATTTTTGCGCTTGTTTTATTTGACTGCCCTTGCAATTATCTGAAATGTGGGGTCTTGTGCATGTGACATTGCCGATAGCCTCTCTGAAAGACTGGGATTCATGTCCCAGGATAATACACTTCARCTTCTCTTTACATGAGACTCTTAGAGAGCCAAGAGCTGGGCTAAACCAAGGCTTGTGACCTATCCTACAGGTAATGCCTTTTTGCCTTCACTCTCTGACTGTTGTTTGGGGATGAGAGTCAGACATTAATAGGAGTAGGCTAGAATGAGTTAATTTGCAAAACTGGGAATGAGATCCAAATATATGCAGTCTCCAGGTTCAGAATCTGGGTTTGTTCTAGTAAGACAGTGCAAAGTGTGGATTTATTTACAGTGCTCAACTATTCTTACATACCCCCCCATGGGGGTGCTGCATTTGTTTCATGACTATTCCCATAATATTTTGACTCAGGTGAAATGACAGTCGGTTCTTTTCCATGAAAGAATCCATAGAAGTAATAGAAGCAGAATACTGGCAGGATCAGACTCAGGTGTGAAAATTTGGCAATGGAACCAGAAGTGATTCTATTTGCATAGACTTTGTTCCCATCTTCTGGATGACAGAAAAAGAATAGAGAACAGTAAAAAAACAAAACCAAATATTTATGCAGAGTGAGAAACACTCAGTTGCTACTTATAATCATTTGCGCATCATTAGAGGCTTCTCATCAGACTCTTGATTCTCAGCACAGTGCTCAGGCCATTAAGATGGTCTGCTCCGATGAGCTGTGGGAATAGCTGCATAAACAAGTTATAGTAATACACTTTATTTAGCTCACCCAAAATGTCAAGGATAGATGGATCAAATCTCCAAAATATTATAAATGTAGCGCGTGCTTGGGTCCAGGATTATTGCTTTGGGCTCCTCCACGTTATGAAAACTGACTCAAYTAAAAAGTCTCTGAGGTCCAATACAAGGATGAACCTTAGACTGCACTGTCTTGAAAAAGGAGCTTGGCTTTCAAAGGACAAGAGAGTCAAATTGTTTCCTACTGATTCATCTTGCTGAAAACAGCATGCACCATGCAGTGGTGGTAAAGCAGATGTGGCAAAGACAGTTGAACTCAAGTCTCTGGTAGTTTTGTGTTCCCTAATAATATCTTGTAAATGTAATGCTCTGCCTTTCCTCCTGCAGCACCCCTTGTTGATTCCAGCACGGGTCATAGCAGTTCCGCGATGCTGATGTTATTGTCTGTGGTGTTTGTAGGCTTGGCTGTTTTTTTAATCTACAAATTCAAGAGGTAAGTTGAGAAACTTTGGGGAATGGGAGAAGGAGACACTGCGTGGTTTACAGGCAATCTAGGCAGAGCAGTGCCTGGATTGCAGATGAGGAGCAAGTTATGCTGGCCTAAGGCTTAGACCAGTATAGTTCCCTATTTCTCATATGTAGAGAGAAGACCATCTACTGCCTTTCCACCAGAAACCTGGTGCTCTGGAAGCTCACCAAGAGCTCAGAATCAAGCTGTGACCTGCTTCAGCAGATTTGTTTGAACCACAGACCAGAAATGGGAACCCTGTGTGCTCACTGAGCACTGAGCTATGCAATGCAGACTTAGTCAAAAATCACATGAGGGATGTCTTCATACAGTCTATATCCATCTGACCAACTGCCTTAGTGCAAGAGTATCTCATCTGTGTGTTGCAAAGTGAATAGTTATTAGTCTTGCAGAGGAACAGGTGTGAATGTTAAGGGCGGGAGACTCAAAGCCAGAAAGGTTTGTAGAAAGCATCAAAATGCCTTTGGGAATCTGTGCTGAGATTTTCCTTGCCARATGTTAATATAAACCTTTTGCTTCCAGGCAGCAGGCGGGACCTGTGGTGGCACTTTGCTGCTGCAAGCTATGAAACAAAATGTGGGTTAAGAWTGGCCTGTTTGCTGAAGGGCTGCCTTATGAGAATATATTTTAGGCAGATGGAGCTCCTTAGGAGGAACTTTGCATTCAATACAGTACTCACTGTGTTAAATGGTCTATGTGCCCAGATCCTGCCCAGTGGCAAAATATTGTATTAGAAGCATAAGCTGAGTCCGACTTAAAAAAAAAAAAGTATATAAAAATTTCTGGACATGAGTATTTCCTCCAAATTGGGAAGCTAGAGCTTTTCCTGTCCAGATTCCAGCTATATGTTTCTCTCTCCAGTTTTTCTGCAGCCCAAGATAAGGCTAGTACTCTCTAATGGTGTTAGTGGGATACAAACGATATTCAAAATGGAATGATAAGACAGGCATGTGTCCTAGTCTCCAGGTTTAAAGCTCCCCTCATTTCTAACCTCTTGCATTAACCATTGTCAAAATCAGTGGGTGGCACTGCTTCTAGTGCTTGATCCTGTGCACATCAAGATCTGTTAGCAAGCTCCCACTGACTTCAGTGGCCTGGGGCAATTTCCAGAGAACCCATGTGTGTGGATCTGCTCAGGTGCAGATTTCCAGGTCTTCAGCATGCCTTGCTTGTTGCAGTCTGAAACCCTCTCTCTGCTTCTGTGATGTGGAATACAGATTCCCAGGTGAATGGGGAATGGGACATGGGACTTGTTTAAGGCATTGATTTAATAATGTGCCGGGGAAGCAGCTGATGATTTCTCTCACTCCCAGATGTAGGAGGAGGAGGGCAAAAAAGTCTCTTTGGGAARTGTGTCAAGATGTATGTACAAAGCTTTGTAAGACGTGCTTTCTTTTGTGTCTTGGTGAGATGGTTTCTGAGATTTGGCCTAGTGTATTTGGCTCTGTGGTCAGGGATCAGTTACCAGGAAGAAGGATCTTTATATTCTGGCTTCCAGAGATCAGTAAGGAGCTTGGTAATCCACTTTGCTTTGGCAGTCTCCAAGTCATGTTATGCTACTACAGCTCATAAAACTGACTCTTGTACTACTTAAGCATCCTGAGCCTTCAGCATAGCAGCCATCAGCCTTGTGCTGTGCTCCAGGGCTGGGAAGACCCTGCCTTGTTAAAATCTGTCTGAAAATGGAATGTATTACAAATTGGGGGTGAGAGGGAAGGTTGTTAAAGCATCRTTTTTGCTTAGCCCAAAGCTCATCAACTTGCTGTCCCCTCTTATGTGCTCTATCCCAAAGAGGACAAACCCTGGTCAAACTGACAAAGTTTAGGATTAAGTCAGATACCCAGAGTGTCCTCAGCTTGATTTTTCAGAACAGAAAGCAACTTTCCAGCTCTGTCTAAAACCTCTGGCTCAATGGATCAGAAGTGAGAGCATGCAACAATTCTTAATGGAAAAAGGAGGTGGAAACAAAAGCTTTCCTCTAGCTCTCAGTGATGMAGAAGTCCATTAGCAATATGTACTTTTCTGATTAACAGTGATCCCAGCCTGAATACAGAACTGCTGCTTACAGGAAAAGGTTGTGGGGAGAACATGGGCCTGCATGAATTTTTAATTCTACAAATTTATAGAATCGGTGCTTTGCTGGTTTGCACACAGACTCCTTATCGTGAGTCCATCAAGTTATAGACTCAGCAGGCATTTTAAACACTGCTGCCAGAGAGGTGCTTGTTGGGAGGTCTGGGTGGAAAAGGAAGGAAGGGGGAAAAGTAGGGAAATAATCTGTAAAAAGGTTGTTTCTTTTCTGGGAGATTGAGCGTATAGCAGGTCAATACGATGTGTGTATGGGTGGTGAGTAATAGTGGGGCAATGGGGCGGTCAGTGTGTATGTGTCCTGGGACAGGAGTGCGGGGGGGGGTGTGTGTGTGTGTGTGCTCAGAGATGTGCGGTGGGATGTTGTGGCCACCTGGAAGGCACAGCAGGATTAGATATGTGTGTATGGTTGCACATATGTACAGCTGTCTCAGTTACTTTTTTGCCTAACTCTCTGAAGTACCTGGAGGCTCTCTGCCTCACAGCTCCAAAAAGCTTTTCTCACCTTTACTCTCAAAGCTCAGAGGACTACCACTTCTCTACCACTGCACTGTTCGGAAGCGAAACTAAGTCTTCCAATATCTCCAGGTGTGTTCTTGTGTCCACAGCTCTACACACCTCCAGGCGTATTCTGGGCACATAAATCCTATGGGAATGCATTTGTCCTCTCTCATCCAATGTGTGCATTCCCTGTGTAGTGCTCATGTCTTCTAGTGATCTGAAAGGCATGTCTGAAGGTTAGAAAGAGGGTAGGAGAAAGAGAGAAGAATACAAGGTTTGTTAGCTGCTGCTAAACATCCCAAATATGTCCTGACTTGCTGCTGGTTGAGAACAGAATGCCAAATCAAGCCAATAGCACAGTTGTTTGAAGCCAGATCTTCACTGGAGTGAAATCAGCATAGATCTATTGAATTCATGAGGGTTGAGGCAATTTCCACTGCTTTCAATCTCTGACACATCCAACAGCAAACAGGTTAGCATAAAGAGATGGCATTTTATATAGCCTCTTTTGAACACATCTTCTTTCTCCTGTGTGCTTTAAGGAACTGAAACAATTCTCTGATTTTTCATTATTTTAGTAGTGTGGACTGCATGGTACAGAGTCCTTTTAAGAGCATTAGAAAAAACAGTCACCTTCCAACAGGCAACTACACACAGATAATCCTAGCAACCCCCATGATGCCTCAGACATTACTTTTCAGTTTTCTCATTTTAAACTTGTATTCCTCCAGGGATTACTATCTAACGATCTGTCTAGGCCTATCAAACTATCTGTCTAACTAACTGACTTTCAAGGATATCGTTCTAGCAGTCTAAGTTAACTTCTCTTGGAAGAAAGAAGAAGAAATAATCCCTTCACTTTCTTGGCTTCTTGAGCAGCAAGGGAAAATAAGTTCCTGCAAACTTGTATGATCTGTAGCATAGCAAATTGGTTTTGCCATAAAGTGGTAACAAATAGACCTTGGGTGGGTGTTATGAGATCCAAGTCCTTTCTGTACTCTGAGGCAGGACCGATTCTTTATAACTTTTTCTGATGTGGCAACTCCTACTGAGTTGGTGTGGGCCTGTCAATAGAAACAAGCCTAGCAATTCTTTTCTCAGTTGATAGTAGTGCTCAAATTGATTTTTACTTTTGGTTTCCAATGCACCGCTGATCATGTAATAAATACTGAAAGAGTTGGCAATTGCAGCTGATTGCACTTAGTTGATTACTGCTCTCTGAGCTGGGTGGACAGTGTCCACTGAGTGCACAACTTCTTATTTAAAAGGGCAGGACCAGAACATTTAGGTTTACAGTTGGAGGAGCCTTTGGGCTCAGGATAGGAAGGTAGTGGCCTGAGATCTGGGGTAGCTTTAGACTGATGTTGGAATTAGTGGATCCTAATGGCACTTTCAGAGCTGAACATCACTGTGGTGCTTTCACCATTCTGAGAGCTGATACTTTGCAACACTGCCAGTGCTGCATTTGTGGGATTCGTCTCAGTTTAATTGGTCTGATTAATCAATGACATGCCAAGGATTTACAAAATTTAACCTCTCATTTTCCTTTCCTGTGCAGGAAAATCCCTTGGATTAACATCTATGCCCAAGTTCAGCATGACAAGGAGCAGGAAATGATTGGCTCTGTCAGCCAAAGTGAAAATGCCCCCAAAATCACTCTGAGTGAGTTCACAGACCCCGAGGAGCTGATGGACAAAGAGCTGGACACGCGAGTGATGGGTGAGAGACAGCCCTCGGCTGGAGCTTGTTTCAAAGTCTGGGTGAGGATGTTGGTGATTGGGGTATTAGGAGAGGCAGCGACTGTGACCCCAGGTGCAAGCAGAGCCTGGGGCACTGAGATAGGGAAAAAAATCTCTCTGTGCAACACAGTAACAGGGAGTTTTTCTTGCAGTTTTTCAGCTTTTCTCACAGTGTTACATGACCAGGGTAGGAACCTGGAAACAACAGTAGGTATATAGGAATTAGTAATGGCTGTGGCTCACACCTGTGCCTGCTCATGACCCTGTTTCTCCTGTGGAGGGGTCCCRAATTCCCTGAACCCTCAGAAGAATCAGCTGAGCCAAGCTTACACTGTTGGTGTGCTATCATTACAAGTGAATATGTCCCTAAGAGCTTAATGAGTTTACTGCTGGTCAGCTGAGCTGTAATAACAGGTTTTTGGCATGCTCCATGCTTATTGCAAATACAAAACAGGATGTGTTACTTTTAAGAACCTTTTTCGTCTTTACACTTACACAAGCACATCCTAAGAAGGAGTAAGAAGCAATACAGACCAAACTGTTGAAGCCACTGCACTGACTCTATTCTGCATTTTCTCCTCCACAGGAAGCATCTCAACAATTGCCAACAGTGAAAGCACAAAGGAAATCCCCAACTGCACTAGTGTTTAATACTGAGAATCCATTTGGTCTACAACATTTCTGACTTTTTATTTGTAATTATTATTGTTATAATTATTATTATTATTATTATGAGAAAAGAAAGAGTTATATGTCATAATTATCATTTGGGAGGGGATGGGGTGGGCTTTTTCTGTTTACCAGGGCTGCATTCATAAATAGCAGGGGTTCTTCATATTTAGGAAATAATCATCCGATGAGAAAGAAAAAGCAAAGAATGAGTCAAGTGTGCAATGGGATTTGAATGCCAGCCTTCTGTTAAATACAGAATGGGAATTTATTCAAATCCAACAGGTAGGTATAGTACCTTAGGCAACATGTTGTAGGTAAATTGTCCCTTTTCAGCCCTTTTCAAAATAAGTCATGAATCAGCTACTTCTTCCTGCCAGAGGGCTCAGGCTGGGTTGTTGGACCAGGCTCTGCAACATGCCAACAGCCCTCGTTTTCCAGTGACGTGCATGTCTCAGCTTTTTGCAGGATCTTGCCTCTTTTAATTGCTTTTAATTTCAGTCACCCTCTGGCACTGTTGACTGCTGAGAAAGGAAAGAAAAATCAGAGCAAACACACACGCCAGTGTTCCTTGGACTGTAGATCGGCTGGAGGGGACAGCACCACAAGCAATGAGGGAGCATGCCTGAGTTTATGAATGCAGCCCAAACCCCGTGCATGTGAATAGCGAGGATGCCGACAGCCTACTGTAGATAATACAATGTACATAGCTTTTTATTTCTTGGGAAATAATTTAATGTTTAGTAAAAGAAGATATGTTTAAAACAAAACCTGAACCACATACACACATGCACGCACACACACRCGCGTGCACACACACACGTGTGCGCGCTTGTACGCGCCAGCCAACCAGGGACCGTGGTGAGCACTTGAATCACGCTTTGGTTCCAAGTGTGTTCCAGTTGTCTGTCATATTTCAATCTGACACTGCTGTCTATAAACAGCATAGGTTATTTCTCAGTGTATAACTGCAAGCTTTTTTTTTTATATATATAGTACCATTTCCTATGATGGAGCAGAAAAAAGATATTAGCAGGACAGAGTATGAGCCTGCCATGAATATTTCAATGAAGTTCATCATCTATTCACCTCTGTCACTGTTGTCCACTGCTGAGAAGGATCTTGGTGACATCCATTAGGAAAAATGAGGAAAACAAACAYGAAATTATCACCATCTCAGTGTGGGCAAATATCAGTGTGCTTGCAGTACCCAGTACAACCTCAACTCAACAGTGGGCCAGGTTGCAGTAGCTTTATTCCCAGTGAGAAGCCATGCTTTTAGCAGTTAAGATGGTGAAGTAAAGTGCTATTCAGGATGTGTAAGAGTAGTAAATTTTGGCTGAACATAATGCATGTGATTAGGGCCTGCTCTTTGGAGAGGGGGATGAAGAGTCAGAYCTACATAACTGAGCTAGGAAAGGTCTTTCTTATGAGTGCTGCAGAATGGCTGCTTCCAATTTTGGATGGAAATGCCATCAGAGTAATTTCTGCATGGTGAGTTAGTGCCTTCTGATTAGAACAGGGAGGTTAATGAAGAAAAGGTAGTGAAAAAGCTCTTTAGGAATATTCTAGTACACGGAGTTGAGGATAGGCCCTAGGAATGGTGGAGTTTTGGGGCAGGAGGTTGACTTAGTGGTGGGTTACTTTTATCTATTTTTCTTGAGGTGATGTTGTTAAAAATGGACCTTATTCTGCAGAGTATTGAGTTATAAGACCMAGCAGGAGGGGAAGGAAGATTGGAGGCATGTTTGGAAAGATGTTCTAGTGCTTGTGTGGTAACAGGGGGCAGAAATGAGGCTAGGTGACAACGTTTGTTACCATTTTTTTAGGATCTGGATACGGGATTCCACATCACCTTTAATATATCTGGACTGAAATGAGGAGATGGCTAGAACGTAGGTGTTACTTGCTGCCTCTGCATTGCAACATGCCACTTGGCTACAAACCAGCCTCAGCTACATGTGTTCACTGTGTTAATGGGATGGAATGTCTTTCAAAGGTTATAATCCTGATGGGTCTGCAGGTGGAGGGAAAAGTGGTTAAACACAGTTTTGCAGAAAAACACAGGAGGTATTTCAAGATTAAAATTGTAAAASCAAAATGTAGGGAAATACTGTTTTGTGTGAAGTACTAAAGCTAAATATTCTCAGTTCTTCAGTCAGGCTTGTGGGCCTTTTCTGTTGATTTAAAAATATTTTTTTTTCTGTTTCCTCCCTCACCTTTCTGCTCTAGTTCCTAATATAAGCTGGAGAGTGATGGCTGTGTTATTCTATTTAACCTTGAGTTTCCATCCATCACATGTGCATAAACTGTTGCATTACTGTCTCTGTTCTACTGAAACACCAAAGTAGTTTACAGTAATGGCCCAGTCTGGTGATAACACTGTTAGCACAAGGCCRTAGCTTCCCATCTAGGTATAGATGGGAGGGTTGTACATAAACAATGGTCCAGTGGGCTTTGAGCTAAATTTTGGGCTGATCGCAGTCTTTTCTGATCATTAGGATTTGAGGGCCTGCTTTTGTGAGCTGCTGCRGAGGACTGAATGTGAAATAATCATTATTTTCTGTATTAATTTTTTAT
Organism: Oceanodroma leucorhoa; assembly: GCA_030449065.1. NCBI lineage: Eukaryota > Metazoa > Chordata > Aves > Procellariiformes > Oceanodroma > Oceanodroma leucorhoa. The sequence continues at coordinate 1,887,805 of JASVER010000017.1, forward strand.
TTTATAAACCAGAAAATGAAGTGAAAATGTTCATTGTTGTTTGGAGTTTTCTAGGTTTTTCTTCGGATTGATCTCATGTCGATTTAAAAAGAAAGGCAGGGGATTATAGTTTTCACAATTTCTTTTCACAATTTTWAAAATTTTTTTTACAATTTTTCCTTTTGCACTCTTAAAGATGGCTGTTAAATATCTCATAACAGATGGGAGGAAGCAAGGAGAAAAAATTGGGAGTAAGCTGCTGAAAAAAATGGAAACATTTTCACTTCTTAAAAAGAAATTTAAACTCAATGAAGGCTGAGAAGTTTCTGAATGATACAGTTAATTTTTGGAGAAACATCTGTCCAGAAAGCCAATTTCAATCCAAAATTATCCTAAAGGCATTACGAAGCAAACAAACAAAATCCATGGAGCCAAAATTAAATGCCAAAAATACTTGCCTGATTCTTGAGKTGGCTCAAACTTCATGTTCCATGAGACTTAGTGGCTATCACTACCTCTCAGGGTAGTTTGTCACACTGCCGGCTGGACCAGAGTGTGCTCCATGCACATTTGGATGTACATGGGACCACATTTGCCAGATCATACCTCCTGCATTAAGGCACAACCATGACTGATAGCAGCTGAGAAAAGCTTGTGTTYGTGACTGAAAGCTGCTCCTTTAGGATACTAGAAGGGTAACGACTGTATCCCAGTGGGATACCCAGGGCTGTATGTATCCATTGGACCTCTGTAAGGTTTGGATTGGGCAACCAGCACTATCCATCTTGTTTGGAAGGTACTGACCTGCGGCATTGGCACAGGCTGGAGCATTGGCCACTTTTATTTGTGTAACTCATGCTGGGAAATAACAACTTTGGGGGTGTCTTTGGGGTTTTYTTCCCCCTGCAAGTTTTAGCCTTGAGGAAAATGGAAGTCCTTGAAGCTGTAGATGATTATTTACCTGAGTAAGGAGGGAAAGAGCCAATACCATGAGTAGAACATAAATAGCTCCTACACTGTAGTTGTGTATAATGAGGAAAAGAAAGAGAGAGAGAGCAAGAGACTGGGTCAGTGCCCTCTATCACTGCCAGCCTTTCCCCCATGATGGATTCTGTTGTATTAGCTGTAATTTAGGAATAATGCATGAGACCTGGAGACTAGATGCAGCTTTTGGCTCTGTATGGCTGTCAATCTGATGTAAACACCCACTAGATCCTCTACTTAGTTTAACCTGTGCTTAAGAACCCCAACACTAAGCCTGGAAGGATCAGAGATGAGACTAGAGTGACTGGGGACTGCAGAGTTTTTCAGTTACAGTTGTCATCAATAAAAGCATGTGCAGCAGAGTGCATTTTCTTCTGGACTAAGCTTTGGTTTCAGGGACGTGCAAAGATGTCCTGTTCTCCTCTCTTTCCCTTCAATCAGTTCCCACACACATTCCAGGTCTGACAAATCAAACCAGAATCCTCACATCCCTTCTGATGATGTTGGACAGTGCATTAAACCCAAACCACCGCCATGATTTTAAAGGATTAAATGGGACAGACAATTGCAATACCTGTATTAAACACAGTAATACAAATGCATGAGTCATATATATACATATATATATATACTGTTCTTGGTTTTATTGTTCCATTTGAATATTTCTACTGTAAAAAAGGCAGTGGTTTTGAAATTGTTGAAAATAAATGTATTTTTGTACATCAGAGTTACCCCTGGCTGCTCTTTCAGTCCTTGTTCTTCTCAAATTTCCTTGTGGCGAAGTCTGCTCATATCCAACCCTATCTATCATTCAGGGTCACGCAAAGTACATGGAGGGCGAGCGGAGAAATGTTATAAGGCAGGATTTTTAAGATAAAAGATAAAAAACTGACCTCTTTTTTACTCCAAAATACTCCAAAAATAATTATCTCCTTGCCTTTCCATCCCACAGGCTGATTCTCTTTGGAGCCCCGGAGGTAAATAGGAGGGGAGAACTACCTGCTTATGCAGACAAGGCCCGGTAAAGCCCACGCTTCCATCTAACAGACTGTAGTCTGGAAGAAGCTGTGGAGTGCCAAAAAGCCCCTCCCCAAAAAAAAGAAAAAAAAAAAAAAGCACACCTTCTTCACTCCTTGACACAAGAGACTGTTTAAACAGGAAAAGAGGTCATGGAAATGTGTCTCTGGACATGCACCAGCTATCTCCCTCCATGGGCATGCATACACACACACACACTCTCACTCCCCTCTCCTTTAGAAAGAAACATCTCTCCACAGCTGTCTCCTTACACTCCTTCCCAGGTGTCCATTACTGGTCACTGGTGGAGGCAAGACTAATGGGTCAAATCTTTTCTCTGATGTGATGCAGCTAGTCTTTGTGTATATATTACTTAAGAATGCAGCTGGTATCTGTTTATTCTCCCTTTTATAATCAATGATCAGTTGTTTCTGTTTTTCCTCTATGTCAGTAAGCTGAAAAGTTCAGGCAACCAAGGACTAGGCTGGGCATCTCTGAGAGTGATATGTGAGAGCATCACAGAAGACCACTCAGCTTTTGAAATCSTTGGGTCTGGCCCTCTTTACAGCAATGCAAGTGTAACACTTCTCTGTTCATGGAATCCGGAAATACAAGTTATAAACAGACAAGCACAAATGATGAAATTACTGTGGCTTAATGAGCTACCACTGAGACCCAGTAATTGACTATGTGTAGAAACCCAGCTAAGTGCAGCTGTGAAGTCAAATGCAGGCACTTAAACATCAGCCTTCATCATAGTCTGGAAACATGAGCAGTAGCTCAGTATTTTGCCTGAATTCAGCTGTTTTTCCTGTGACGGCTGGACTTATTTGTCCCTTTATTAAAGGCAATGTAAGCGTTGTTTGCTACATTATGATATTCTCATGGTTGTGCCAAATACCCCTCTATCAGGGGATATGGTGCTGCCCAGGAGAAGTGCATCATAACTACGCCTGGAGTCAGCTCATCACTGTCCCGTTTCACTCTTCATCGTGGTGCTCAACAGCACCCTTATGACCCAAGGCTGCCATGTTCCATGTTCCATGGTGTGGAACACCTGTAGCATGGGAGAGAAAAGTACCTTCAAGGCCATTTTCCCCAGGTGTTGATACTGAAAAGTTTGGCTTGGTTTGGGTTTGCAGACTAACGATGCTCTTGTGTTCCTTGTGCAGGGAGAGCCTTTCATTGCTTGTATAATGGGAGCACCTAGAGGGCCTGGTGGAGAACACATCCCCCTTGCGCCCGCCACTGAATAAACCATGTCGCAGCCATGTCGGTGATGAAGTGCACAAGTGCAATGAGGCTTGGCTGGGGCTGGTTGCATCCTCACCCACACGCTGCAGCGTAGGACAGAGATGGAGGAAGGTGCATGCCTGAACCAGCCAAGGCTCTGTCTTCACGCTCTTTGGAGCATTGGGCTGGATTTTCCTGCTGTAAGGCAGAATCTGAGAGATACCTGATGGACCTTTTGTACTGTTGTGGAAGTGCCCTTCTAAAATCATCAGCCTGAAAAGGCTTATACTTACTACTTCTGCTTGCCAGGAATGTGCTCAGTCTTGCCAAGGTRGGAGAGGAGCCTCTTTCCCTTGGTTCAGTCCAGGCCTTGGTGCAATCAGAAATACAAGTTCTCATGCCCCAGAGAATTMACCCAAGAGAGGAGGCCTTGTGCTCCAGGTAGCTCCCTGTGAATGCTGCTGCCCAACTTCTTCTAGTCCTTGTTCTGGGGACAAATGAGACATCTCCCATCCAGAACTCATGGCACCACACATTTCAACAGGGTGAGGCAGCGCTTTGCTGGGTTTGCCTTCTGCCCAGGTCTTCCTTTTTCCTTGGCCCTCTCCCTGGTGAAGTACTCTGGTTATTAAGCACTATCAAAGCACCATTGCATTGCTGACATACTATTGTAATACATCACTTGAGTGCTGGTCTGCTGTCATATATCATGGTACTACATCAGAGGACTGACAAGTGACAGGAACCCCAGACCCAAAGACAGATCACTTTTCTAAGCTTTATGGGCTGCTTTTTTTCTCTAAGACAGCAAGCAAAGGCAAAGAAAGCAGTGTTGGACTGCTGCCACAAACCTTTCAAAGCCTTTAAATATATTTATCTATACATTTTTCCCTTGACCCTGAAACATTAATTAAACAAGTCTGCTGATGTTTCTATATGAGCCTGTAGAGATGGGTTTATTTTGGGTCATGGAGGAGAGAGCAATTGGTCACTGTGAACTGTTTCAGGAGACGAGCATGTGTGAGTGTCTGTGTGTGAGCAGAAGAGAAAGGTTTGTCCTTGCAAAACAAAAAAAGGTTTGTTCCTGAATTTCAGATAATTTATTATTAGCAGGTCTCTTGACTATATTTTTAATGCAGTTGTGCAGATAGAGACAGGACAGAAGGTAATTGTGGTGCTTGTTGTTGGGATTTTATCCATGACAATACAAAAGGATTTCCTTAGCCACTGCTTTATGCTAGTTCTACCTGTGCAGGCCCACTGACATCAGTGAATTTAGTCTTGATTTACACCAGTCTGAGCTCTCACAGTAACAGGAGTTACATGCCTACTTCAAGGACAGAATAAATCCTTTTTAATGTCTCGTTGTGAATGTCAAACAGTTTTCAGGCCAAAATTTAGGGGAGATTGTAATACTAATAATAATAAAAAACCACATACAGGGACACAGTGGGGAGGAAAGAAGGAGGGTGTTTATTAAATGAAACAGAAATGTTATGATGATGTGTGCTTTTAACAATCCTGTGTTGATTACATGAACCTGGAAGGCAAAAAGGAGAGAAAAACTGGAAACCAGATGTGAAACAGAGCAAGGAAGAGAGGTGGACCGGGCTGGCTGAGAGCCTGTGGCTGACCAGCATGCACAGGGAGAGGGACACAGATGTTTAATCATTTAATAGCTTTAGCATGAGAAATTTCTGAAGTCTCAGGCTGGATCAACCAAATTAACAGGAGATGTAACACGTCCAGTATATATAAGATGGGGTCATCTCTGCTCCCACGTCCTGAGACTCAACCTTGAAATTCAAGTTTTAAGCAGCTGATTCCCTACTGAAGGCCCAGTGTTAAGCACTGAGGTTCCTTGTAGAGCAGTGGTGGGTGAGTGACGGTTCAGGCAGGATTTGTAGGCTATTTTCAGAGCTCAACTCAGGGTTGCATGTAATCGTATTCAAAGGGTTGGATGGATGCTGTGAAAAAGAAGTGGCTCTTGATGCGGGATGCCTGAAGAGGTCAGTGGGGAAAGGGCAGGAAGATGGGATTACGAAATGCTGTGCAATATTTGTCAGTTCATGGGACTCACTCCTCTTTCCTTGATATTATTTGGACTGTATGCTGGGTGAGGTAATGAGTTAATATAATTTCCTGGGATGGGAGGCAAAGATAAGCTTTTACAGGCAGCTATTTAAATGGGCCATCAAGAACTAAGACAATTGGCTGGGCTAGGACAAGGGATGTAGCTGCCTGTCCTTGTCTTTTTGAAAAAAAAATCCCCTGAAGAGACCCTCAGAGAAAACAGGGAAATTAGAAGAGTTTTAAGGAGGAGAAGAGATGGTGAAAATGAAAGTGAGACAATCTGATAACCAAGATAAAGCAAAGTCAACCTGGGCAGCATCACTTCTTGCCAGATCTGGAAATGTTGGGCTGCACTTATAGTATCCCAACATCACACCCCATCATTTCAGAGTGGTTCCAGGTCTCCTGAGAGTCCACAAGGATTGGGAAGGACTGAGAGCCATCACATGCCACTGGGATGCTCAGGGACAGACAGTGCTGCCAGCAGAAGGAGAAATGTTTCTGATACCTCAAGAGCTCTGCTCCACAGCATGCATGTGCTGAAGTCTCTAAAGTATATTGTAGGCAAGTTTGGGAGTCTAAATCCATTTGCAGCTCTGGAACTTACTGCCTAATAATATCACCTACATTTGGAATAATGGGAGATATTGTTAGGAATACCTGTGAGACTGTGTTTTTAATCTTTTTTTGACCTTGAAATGTTCCTGTCAGTTCCACTTTACAGGCTGCTAGAGATCTGAACCCTGTTATAAGATGCTGAGGGACTTCCCTCTTTGATTTTTGTATAAAACTTCCCTTCCTTTTGTAGGTTACGCAGCAGTCTCAGCATAAGTTTCACCCCCCCTCCACCCATTGCACTTTGGGACTATGAACAATTTACAACATGAACAATATTTACAGTATGAACAGTTTGTCCATTTCTAAAAGGAGAAGTCGCAGAAAGGACAGACACATGCACTCCTGTGGCTTTGGTGCAGGAGAGCCTGGAGATAGTTTTTTGGCATCAGTGGGCACATTCACTGTGGGTCTGTCATTAACTCCGATAGACCTTGGGGCACACCCCCACTCTGCAGGAACATTCACACGAGTCCCACAACCCCTACACCAGCAAAGGAGGAGGATTTAAGAACTGCTGTAAATTATTTATTCATTCAAGGTATTTTCATCAACCTCCAAACATTAACTGATCCTGAGTAGTGGGAGGGAATTGATCCAATTTATTTATCTATCTATTCCATTGAGGAATTTTGGACAAAGTTATTTTAAGAGCAAGGTATGAAGACAATGCAAGGTCTAAGCAAATTAGGACAGACTATGCTAGGCTGATAACCAAGCTCCTCTATATCAGTCTGGCAGAAGTTTCCTGGCTTAGGAACTCCTAAGTCAGTCCAAGGCTGCTCCTCAAATGCCCTTTATATGGTCCGTGGGGATGGAGGGCAAGATGAAGCTGAAGAAAAGACTTAGTTCCTCACTTAAATGGCTACTTGGACTTAAATCACTAACCTGAGGTCATGCATTAGTTTCTGGTTTGGGCTAAGGTGGATCTCTGCATGCAGTTAAGCTCCATCATGTTAGAGTCTGAATTTCTGGTTGTAGCTGCTGCACACCAACAATCTGCAAACTGGACTGAACTTCCCCTAAAGACCACCTGGCTTGCATTAGGACCTCTGACTGCAAGGGAGCCTGAAAGGGACACTTGGATCAGCGGACTGGAAGGTGTTGAAGGTGAAAGTGGGTGGAAAAGACTTTGAAGGGAGGCTGAGGGTTCACTCTGAGCCCAGAATGGTGCTAGGCTTTTTGATTTGTTTTGTTGGTTTTTTTTTTGGTGGTAAACCCCTGCCTCTAATTTTTAAATCAGAATTAATAGCTAGTCAGGAACATTGGCTTCAGAAGTTATTATTATGTTTCAACAGATGTTCAACCAGTCAGATTATTTAATTAGCTTCATGCTCCTTAACCTCATAAATCCATGGAAGCTGTGACAAGGAAAAAGAAAGGAATTAATGATAATAAATCAGTACCCTAGACCTTCTTAATACAGTCTAAAAAGTTTCGATCAAAGCACCACTGAAAAGTTTGGGGAGCAAACCGAATGTCTCTGCCTGGGACATAAATCTCACTTGAGCACAGTTTTGGAGGAAAATGCCCAGGATTCTCAGCCCAGCATCCTTGGGAAGTGGGGAGAGCCTTTGTGTGTAGGGAGCTGGTTCGGCATTGGAGAGACCTGCATACAGTCCCTAGCTCTGCCACTGATTTAAAATGTGACTTTCAGAAACTCTGCCTGTTCCTTTTCCTGTCCTACTTAAACAGTGGGAATGTTGTCTGAAGCAGAGTCTGACACGAAGTACAGCCATGTATCTCCGTGCACAGAAAGCTTACATTATGTCTACATCTGTGGTGATGTAGAGATGGTTACTTTGGGAMCTTCATGGAGAGAAGTGACAGTAATAAACAGTAACATAAGAGCAAGGAGACAGTCATATTCTGACATTTTTTTCTTCTTTCTGTTCCACTGGGAACATGTTTTCATACGCTTACCTAGAAAGCAACTGATTTTCTCAAAACAAAACAAAAAATGGAGCACCCTCTTTGCACAAAAACATTACTGCCTCTTTGCCCTTCCTTTGGCTTATGGCTCTGTTACAGACCTGTTCGTCTCTCCTCTGATGCTCCGAAACCTTTCATTAAAAAGGAGACAATTAATAAATTAGTCTCTGTCAATTATCCACTTCTGCTTCACACAAGTCTATGTTTTCCACCTGTACATTTCTTTTCTTCCCCAGCATGGGAAAATACAACTTCTCAACATCCAACCTACACCAGCCCAGCTCTTTGATGGCTTCTAGGGTCCTAGGACCTCTCACACAGAGAAAATTGGTCAGGTTTACTTATATATATATATATACACACATACACACACACACACACACATATATTTGAGGATTTTTATCAAAATTACTCCAGAGAAGAGGGTAATCATTTAAGATATTATTCAGAAGAAAGCCTTCTTTTTTCTTTCTGCTTCCCATTAACAAGGATGCCTTAGGAGACTGGTTTCCTGATTTCCATACCTCCATTACTCCCTTAACTTGGGTAATAACCCCTACTCCAACCTTCATGTTATACAAAAACCCTTTCTTTTCCTGAGGTGGGTGGATGAATAGATGGCCTAGGGATCTGCCAGCACATCTGTGGAGCAGCAAGGCCACCCCAATCAATGAACATGGAAAGCTAAGTGACAATTTGGTTGCTTCACCATAGTTCATCTGAAGTACTTGGTGCTATTGCAGCTTAGTACTCAGTGGGTATGAATCTGACCTTGAAAAGTCATCTTCCCCTGTTAGGTTTCAAGCAATTCAGTGGGCAAATCTTTCTATGGTATGGCAAGAACTAGCCATTGCCAGGATCCTGGGCCAGCCGTCACCAGCAACCGGACTGGTATCTCTGCATTTACTGCACTCATATGTTACATGATTACAGGAGACATGAGTCAGTGAATCAAAGCATATAGTGACCCACTTCATCCTCAGCATGCCTGGAAGAACAGGGCTTTATTCCCATGCGTAATATTTTAAAATGTGTTGCCCTCATCTTCATTTCAGAAAAATACTTTGCTGACAGACATTTGCCCCTCCARAGACCGACTTCAAACGAGAGATCCTTTATAGAGGAAAAAATCCATTCAGTAAGGGCTTTTTTGTACTCTCATTGGCTCCAGCAAGCCATTTTTTTGGTCTTAATTTTTCCTTCCATCAATTTCATATAAYGTGTCTCACAATACCCCTGCCCTCCATAAACCAGATAAATCAGAGGGGACAGAAACCTGGGCATGGCAGGAACGGATTTGCTCCAGAAACTTCTGAAGGTCAGTTTTGAGTTTGCTCTGAGCTCTGTGCCTTGGGATTTTGGTCAAGCACGGACAATATGGTTGTCCCCCTGAGATCTATAATTAAATGGTTTTTACCTGTGTGGACCTGGTAACACTTGCTCCACAGCGTGCACCTGTCGTTGCTCTGGACTTTGTTATGCCAACTGCAGTAAATGGGTCTGCTGCTCCTGCTGTTAGTGCCATGGTAGGAACTAACATCACCTATTGAGTTTGTCTATTTTTTTATAATCAGATACTTTCCAATGGCTGTATTATGCTTTGTTTTTTTTGGTTATCTGCTTCCTTTCATCTCCAGCACCACCACCCGTTTCTCTGCTTCCTTACTTTTCAAATGGCATCAAATCCCTGCTCAGAAATTCCCACCTATGCAGCCAGTTTAGTGGGGAGGTGAAATTCACCCTTGTTAATTCAAAGGTATGGAAGAGGAGAAAACCCGGTGTAGAGAATGGCCATGCATGTTTGCATGACTGTCACAAAATTTAAGTTCAAAAAGGTCCAGGCAATGTGACCTCCCTCCTACTGAGGGTTAAAAAACATCACTTGCTGCATCTGCCTGCAGCTCAGTGACACCCTTCTGCTGAAAGCATCTTTCTCAAGCCAGGCTTTGATGCAAACTGTGAAGAAATGAGCAGGACTCTCAGCTAATACTCCGTTTATCTTGTTTCCCCCTCCCATCCTGTAGGAAAACAAACAAATGGTGTTTACACTTCTTGCTTTTGTTGCCTCTCTTTAGAAACTATGCTGCCATTATATATGTTTTTCTCATCAATTTTTAGCACGGACAGAATTAAGAACGAAATTGCAAGGGAGGAAAATGTTTGTAACAGCTACATTTTTTATTGATGAGAAATACCTCCCAGGTAAAAGGAGACATTCTTCTTGGATAAATTCCACATTTTCTGCAGAGCACAAGTAGGTAGGCTGAGGTTTTGCATAGTAACCCATCATTAGTACTGTTATTAGTGTCAGTAACCAAACAATCTTCTGTTTTCTAGCAGTTGGAAAGAAACCATAAAAATATCTTTGAGTGCAATCAGGAAGGCTTCTTTTAGAAGCTCCTCTTTTAGAACTCCAATGYCCTTTAAAAATATAGGGTTTTTTTCTTCCCCTTTCATTTCTTTAAGTTTTTTTTTAAAATGAAGAATACGACAGGGATTAAAATGAAAAAGGATCTGGAATCATTTTGACTGAGAGGAAAGAAATATTTGTACATTATTCATCGTACGCTCAGCTATTCATCAAAAGTTTCATTCTTCAACTAAAGTCTTTCCCTTATCTTAAAGCCACTGACATGAATATATATCACCAAGTTAAAAAGATTGAATTACACTTCTCCCGCTGCTGCTAAGATTCATGGAAGCTCAAAGCCCAGCCTAGTCCCTAGGTGTACCGAGCTAGTGCATTTTATGATTTTTGGAGAACAACGCTAACAGGGTTTGTCTCTTCATTGTGATACGGAGATGATTGAAAATGTGCTGCCGTATCGCTTGATAAAAGACCTTTGCCAAAAAGGAGAGCAGCTTTGTCATTTGAGAACATGACCCATGGGGCTTAAGAGACCTACTTGACAGCAAAATCTCTAGCAGATTTTTTTTTTTTTTAAAGCAGTATGTTCTCCATTGCCATTGTTGAGCAACCTGAATAAGAGAAAAGAAGGAGCTGAGATATGATCCATAAAATCTTCCCTGAGTATTGTGTTGCCCCATGAGTACCGGGGRAACAAGTGACATTTTCTTGCTCTGGTTCCTAGTGCTTGTTCAGAGGGAGAGTCACTCTCGGTCCGTACCGCTCTGCTACACCGGCTCGTGGCTTCCCGAGGTGTTGTTCTGTTCTTCAGGTGCCCGGCTTTRCAATGAGCACGGGTGTAGCGGTGTGCTGCAGCGCTCAGTGCAGGATGGCTGCCCACCCTGCCTGACTGAATTTTGCAAGTGCTGGGGGGATCTTTGCTGCCACGGTAACACTTGGAGTACACAGCAAGGTGGTTTAAAGTGAATTTGGTGTGTCTAATGTGCACAGCCAAGACATGTGCTTTGCAGCAGGCACTGTGTGCTGGCTTGAGGCAGAGATGTCTGGAGGCTCTACTCCCAGTCATCTGTGTGATGGAAAATACATAGTGCTGGTTTTAGGTCCTGCATGGGGATCAGGGTCAGTCGCAGGAGCACGGCAGCCCTGTGGCAGGCCGGCTGAGTTGGCCGGTGTGCAGGACATGGCGCAGCCTTGCTCTGGGCAGTGCCAGCTGTCACCCCTGCTGTCACYGCAAGGGGGAAAGCGCTGTCCCTGGCACTGCTGCACCAGGACATAAACTTGGTGGCACCAACCTCAAACTCATTGAGAAGAAAAAGTAAGAAGGGCTTACGAGTGTCCTGAATTTCCTAGTGGGTCTTGATGACATGGGTCTTGGCTGATTTTACATTTSACACACAAGGGCTTAATTTTTTCCTGATCTTTTTTAAGATGCATTAAAAGAGCTAGTTCACACCAAGGGGCCTCAAACGTACAACAGGCAGGAGGCAAGTCCTGAGGATCTCTCTCATACCTGTGTCRCAGGTGCCGACATGGATGCAAGGGGTGAGGCAGGTGTTAGTGTCTCTGCAAACATCCCAGGACCAAGGAGGCACCTCAGGGCTACCAAAAAGATGCTGTGACCTTCAGCAAGATGGAGCTCAGTGAAGAGAAATCCTCTTACTCCTCATAGGCTATGAAGTACGAATTCTGTTTCATGACACAGACTCTAACTCTTAAATAGAGATAACTTTTTCACCAATTTTGGCATGCATTTTGGATCCAGGGCTACCAATATTATGTAGTATCAATCAACAGCAACAACAACAGCAATGCAATAGTATCGTCTAATGATATCAAAWGCTGTTGTACAACTATCTGTTTCAATCGCATTTCAGACCTGGAGCTATCATTAGGGACTTCACTGCGGAACTGGTATATTTTGCACAAACACACAGAGCCCTCCTCAGCCATCTTCTCCTGTAGTGACCCACAAGTGCATTTTTCTGCTGTGCAGGTGGTTGGGCACCCACCAGTCCTTGTTTTGCTCCATAACAAGGACAGTGTTTGATGATCTGCACTGAGCCGTACATCATTCTGCAACAACACTCCTTTGATGGGAAAATGGACCGCTGCAATTTGAGCAGGGCTGAGTTCTGACTTGCCAAGGGCATGTGGAGATAACTTGAACTGAGGGGAGCTTAGGAGAGGAGAACTGTAATTAAAATACCCACTGAAGTTCAGGAAAGCTGGATAAAATAATGATAAACTGGATCAGGAAAAAAATAGTGACACGGTTGTTGTCATTTCAGATTAAATGGATCCAATTTAGTGTGGTGATGGTGAGAAATGTATTTTTAGAATACATAAAAGGCCTTTATATATCTTTCTTGTCCTTGGCAATTTAGCAAATGCTGGTTTTGTGTTTGCCTCCYCCAAACCATAATACTTGCAAGTTTTGCCCCCTTTTGCTGCTGTAAAGTCCAGAAAAGAAGGCTGGGTTTTAAACTCAGCCCACGTAGCCCTTGACTGACTTACCTGTTCCAAGAAAGAGACTATGAGAGGCCCAATGGGAAATCGCATTTTCTGTGATTTGAATACCCTTTCTTCTCCCTARATTATGAAGTGATGTTGGGCAAAAGGTAGCTGAGGAAGCATGGTTTGCTCTCTAGCTGGTTGAGCAGCAGGGCTGAACCAGACAGATGACCAATTAGTGAAGGCAAATAGCACAGGAGCAAACTCTTTTGAGCCAGGCTGCTGCTGCAAATGAAATGAAGGAGTTTTCATCCTGTGCCCAAAAATAAATGAGGTTGAAGTTAATCCAACTGTCCTACCTATGCCCTCAGTATCAATATCCATATACATTATGCTTATGCTAGTGAGTGTTATTTTTAACAACAGGACAAAGACTATGAGGAATTGAGAGAGGTGTCTGCTTTGTTTTCAGCTCCTAAACATCTTAATTTCTAAGATCTGTGCAAAAGCCTAAGGACATTTCTAAAATATGCATAAGAAAATGCTGAAAAATTTCACTCATGTCATTTCTGCTACCAGAAAATGTGCCGGTGGTAGCAGGWCCCTGTGGTATTAAAGAAGAAGGTCACAGTCCATCATCTACTGAAGCTGCAGGACTGGGAGGGTGATGTAAATCAGTGCACTGCTCTGACGCCAGTCATTCACGCCAGCTTTCAAGAGAACTGCGCTGATTTGTGCCAGCCCTGGCTCTGACCCCTTGCAGTGCTGGACTGATGTGTACTAGGCCAAAAYGGGGAACGATCTCTTCAGTGGCTGCCCTTATTTTACAAGTTAACTTTTTTCTGTTTCCCCTGTCTGAACTCTGGAGCTCTCTTTTTCCACATGAGCTGAGCTTTCTTGAAAATGATTGTTTAATGGGAACATCTGGTGTGTGAATGGAAGACTTATTCCTCCTTTTCCCTTCAGTAAATGCTCATTGCATACTTTAAAAGTTGATCTTTTTTTCCCTTCCCCGAGCAGAGAAAAAAATATGGATCATTACTTGACAGAACAGACTGTGCTCTTTAGTTACTTAACGTGYGCGGGTGTAACCTGCAAGCCATGACTTAAGAGCTTTCCCCATAATTAAAAGTTTTCTGCTGTAAAGTCTTGGTTTCTGATTAAAATGTAGCAGTCCTTCCTATTGTTCAATTAGTGCTAATTAGATAATACCTGTGCACAATACTCCTTGCAATTCAATAACCACAATCTGGGATATTTATTTTTTATGAGGGAAAAAATCTTACAAGAAAAACCTCACAAAAAATCCTGAGTTCGTTTACTTATGTGCTGTTTAGAACTGTGGAAAATTAAAAAACTGAGAGATAAGTAGGTATTATTAAAAATACTATTTGCATTCATATTTTCCCTTTCCCTCCCCTTCCCTTCTCTTCCTTCTTCCTATTTGCAATGGAGGTGCTACAGAAAKATGACTTCTGCATGGGCTTTTATGACAACTGGCTTGGTGAACATCTAGTGCTGTTGGAGAATTCATAGGCTCCATAAAGTTGTGTTCATGCACTCTGATGGCTTTTTGGCTAAGCCAGCTTTAGCTGAACTCCCTGCTAGCTGAAAATGATTTACGATGATCCAATGGGAAATGCATAGGCCATGTAGAAAGAGTGGATGTGAAAGTTTTAGTGCAAGGTGCTGCATATAAACAAACACAGCTGCTCTGATGCCAGTCAGTCATGATGACTCCCAGCAGACCTATACTGATTTATGCCAGCCCTGACATGGGCAGATGGCAGAGACCCACAATGTTGGCATGAGAAAGGTGGAGGCCCACCTTCTCAGTGTACTCAGGAATGTCTTAAATGGGAAGCTGGTGTCCCTGATTTGTTTAGGAGAGGCTCATGTACTCTACATATGAAAGCAGTTTTGCAAACCACATGACAAGGAAAATAGATACAACAGTGGGCAACATCCACCTGTGCTTTGAGTTGCAGGATTCTGCTGTGGATCGTCCCGGTACAGCAGCAGCACTGGCTGTAAAACTGAAGTGATGGGCATTGATTTACCTAAATGCATTGAAGCCTCCAGAGAAAACAAAATAGCATCATATTGCTACCCCTAGGATCAAAGCACTAGATAGTTTGGYTAAGAGAAGGTGGGGCAAACTTATGGCATGATGCGGCAGCTTGAGCTGAGAATCACGAAACAGAAGCCATTCACCATTCTTTTGGCATGATTCAGTGTCAGCCAGACAGAAAGTGATGCCAAAGCTTAAAAAATGCCATCCAGATTTCTCTGTGTCAGGTAGAAGTACACTKTCCTGCAAGTTTGGGTCAAAACTAACAAGTAAAATGATTTAAAATGGCATGAATCAGCCTGTGCCTCATCCACCTGCCCAGCCATCCATCTTGGGAAGCACTGGCTGAATCCAAGAGCTCTGCAGTTGTTCCAGTTCATTCCCAGTTAAGCCAAGCAAGGTGTACGCATCATTTGAAACTGCCTGCACAAGCTGATTGCATGACAAGCAGCAAGAGAAAACTCCAAATCAGAAATCAGAGCCTCATTTCCAATGACTGATGTGCTAGGGCACATGCAATGCTTGCAAGGAATCCCTACCCTCCACTGACCTTATGGGCTGGAGCAAGAAGCATCTTGTCTGTCTATCCTTGCTCTACTTTTTTTCCACTCTGCATTGCCAAAAAATTGTATTTTGAATAAAGATGGGAATTTGTTACTTTCAAAATCTACTTGCAGTTCCTTGCAGGGGACCTCTGGGTCAAGTGTAAAAGACCTCTTGGTCTTTTGGCCTCCAGCTGTCTGAGATACTCAGAGAATCTGTGCCACATCATCTGGGACTTTCAAATGAACYAATGTAGCACCAGGATAGCCTACATAGGACTGATTAAAATATATCGACCTGTAAGTGAGAGTTTAGCTGTCTTGAAAAACAACCCACCTCCTCTCTAATTTTGAGGCAATGCGTCCCACTGTCTTCATTCCTGCCTGCGCATTTCCTCTTTTGCTCTGATGAGACGCTGTTCTCTGCGTATGCAGCTTGGTCCCACTCCTCTTCCCCTCTACTGCTTCTCTTTTAAAAATGCAAACATTCAGCTGTTCATCAGAAGCCTGCTGTTTTCCTAGACATTTTACTATCAGCCTTGTGACACTGGCAATTTGGATCATTTTGCTCTAAGCATATTTCATTGTACAATTATAATATCAGGACTGTGTCAGATGAGTTATACAAATGACACTTTGAATGCTTGTCTGTGTGTGGTGTTGTTTTGGTTTGTTTTCATCGAGCTACAGTCTCAGAAATAACATAATGCTCATTTATTTTCTACRTTTAACAACCAACTTGGTAACTACCAGAAACAGCAGTTATACAGTATTACACACCTTCCTTCACTATTTGAACTCCTGAATTCATCATGGAAATGGGCTTGATGAGTTAGATGCAGATAAAAGGGAGACAGAGGGGACAAAAACCAGGGCCAYCACTGCCTATGGTGGCCAGAAACTTCTCTTTCAGTTTGATTTACTGACACCTGCATTTGAAGTAACAGGACTTAATGACAATAGAGTGGCTGAGATTCTGAAGTTTTCTCCCAGAAAGAGAAGAGATGGGGAGGGGCGTTCTGACCATAAACACTGGAATTAGTGCTCCCCCAAAATATCCAAACCAGGATTATTGTCCTAAATTATGTTTAGTCAAGAACTTGGAGCAAAGAGAAATGATCTGCTTTTAGCAGAAGTTTCTTTTATAAAAAGGAACAAATGGTCTGTAGGATGGACCGTATCTCTCTTCGTCTCCTCTCTCACTTTCCCCATCCCTCTGGACAGATCTTTGTTTATTTTTGTAGAGATGAACATTTAGCAGGGGAAAAAAAAATCAAACCCCAAAAGCCATACCCAAACCCTTCACAACTCAATGATTTATTTCTCCAAGTGACTTGTGTACTCTACCTGTGGAGCAACTCTCTACATACAGGCTTCTATTTTGCTGTTTCCCCTTAAGGGGTTATTAACTATGCAAACAACTTCAAAACAAAGAGCCTGGGCCGTTTCATTAGGGGAAACCACCTCTGCTTCCAAAGGCCTCCTGGGAAACAGGAGGAGTTCATTAAAGCCAGGGTGGTGTAAAAGGCTTTGTGCTCATGCAGAAATGGAACCACCATGAAACATTAATGAACTCAATGCATTAGTAAATCTTAAACAAGAGTAGAATTACGCTGTCTCTGGGGACCCAAGTGCACCTCCTTGGATTTTATTTTTTAACGCGAGGGAAAATGTAGTCTTCAAATTTTAATGTGAAGAGAAAAACACTTTGCTGGTGTGAACTGAAGAAGGCAATCAAGCTGGCCCTAGGCCAGTGACATGTAGAAAGTAAACATCCTAATTGTCAGCTGCTGCCTTTTCTCTAGTCAGTGATATTGCCAAGACATAGGCTGCTTAATCCATATTGCCAAATAAAGGCTCACCTGATTTCTTTTCCTTTTGATTTGCCATGAACAGAATCCACTGCTGAATCACTTTTCTTGCTTTGATAAGTAGCTATATGTCTTGCCATTTATAAAGCACAGAAGAGACATTTGGCAATGTTACGTCAACAGCAGGCAACTGTTCAGGCAGTATTGATCCCAATGGAAATTACTGTATAGGTGTCTCCTGTGAGTTATGATCTCTRCTAAAGTTGGGTGACATTTCTCCAAGGAATACTTTGTGCAGCAATGGCAGACAATTTCAAATGCAGTGAAGCCCTGCAGAACAATTTATGCTGAAGTCTGCAAACATTATCAGCCCCAAGAAAAATATATACCCCTCCCCCCGCAAGAAATTTAGTTTAGAAATGATGGCTCAAGTTTGTTTAAAAGTTACTATTGAAAAGAGGAGAGCAAGTCTTTGACGAGAGGTGGTGTCTTCAGCGATTTTTGAGTTATTTTGTCTTCCCCTCCTCTTCTACTACAGGGTGCAGGGAACGTGTCTCACATGGATGACAAACCTTTCAAGACTGGAGGATGTGGGGCAGCTGGGGAATGTGCCTGTGATACAAATTATTTGGGAAGAAGGCAGATAGTAGAGTCCACTGATTATCATCCTGGGAAGTGTGTGTGTGTCATCGGAAGACAGGAATGGTCATCCAGGGCCAAAATAAGGGACCACCTAGCCCACTGCTGGTCCTTCCCAGCAGAGGCCRTTAGCAGAGGCTTACAGAAGAGAAGGAACAAAGCAAGTCTGTGAGATACTTCCTTCCCAGTGCTCTGCTTGCCTCCAACTATTATTAGCTTGGGACTTTCTAAAAGTCTRATGGGGTTTGTGTAACTTGTAACCCTGAAAGGATCTCTTTTCCAAGTACCTCAACAGTCTCCCCTTGACCTCTGTCTGAGCCCACAGCATCCTTCAGCACAGGATACTTCTCCCTGTAGTGCTTTGCTCAGCCTGAGAACCACTGGTCTTGAAGAGAAGCAGGCTAATCTTKCTGTTTTCTCCTAATTGTTTTCAGCCACTGTTTTCAGATACACAGCTATCTTCTGACCCAAATGACAATGGTGTATGATACAGCTGCCCATTGCCTGTGGTGTGTAAAGCATATTGGGGTTGCCTGAGACAAAGAACTAATGAGTCAGTGTTATGTCTAATGCTACTTTGCTCAATGCTAACTGAGCTGCTRGTCTCTGTTCCAGTCCTAAGGTTAATCCAAAATATTAGATCTAGCCACTAGCAAGATCCATGAAGCACCCACAGTATTAAGTTAAGTAAGTTCCCACCTTGCCATGATGCCTGAATGGCACTGGTTGGTAAGGTTAGGGTAGAGACAAAAAATAGCTATGCTCACACACTTTTGTAAGGTGGGTAGCTAACAGGCGAGAATGTTAAATATTCCTTGCTACCAAGAGCTGAGCAACCCCAGCAAGAAGGGTAGGTGTGTATGGGGAGGGAATCAGAGGGAGTATCTTTGCAAGGGCAATCATTCTGAGCTCTAGTTTGATTGTACATCTTTGTCCAGACCCAATATTAAAAACAAACATTTCCCCCCCAAAAACCCTGGCACTGACAAAATTAAAGCTAATGCCACAGAAAGTRCATTTTTAATTTTTCATTTACCTTTTTCGAAAAAGAATGGAATCTTAAGAGTTTCTTCATGTTTGTAGACACACAATATGGTGCATTTCCTGTTTGTCTGAAGGACAAGTTCTCCAGGTATGAGGCAAAGCTTTTATTCTGGTTTTAAACTTTAATGTTGGTTAAAAAGTAATAATGCATCTTTGTGGCAGGGGTTATGGTGGTAAATATTTAAAGGAATTGCATAAATCTGCCCTGTATGAGAAGCAAGAGTTCAGGAAGGATGCTGCCAAATTTGGAAAGGGAACATTTTTTCTTTCTGAAGCAGATCAAACATCACACCATCCTCCTCTGCCTTTCCCCAGAACAAATTCTGCAGAGGAGGTACTTCTGTTCATASTCAATAGAGGAGCAGAGCATCTCTGCCATAAAGGAACATCAAACAGAGCARCGTCATTTTCTTTGTGATCTGTGCATGCCTGGTGCATTGATTTTTCCATGGTAGAAAGCAGAGCAAGCTCTCTCTTCAATGGAGAACTCAGGAAGACATTGTGTAAAAGTGAATGATTGTTAAAAAATGACAGCTTTTCTCTGTTCTTGATTCTAGCTGAGACAAACAGTTACGGGAACATGCTCAGTCTGAGCCTGCCAGCATGTATCCCATCAAACTTTGGGTAATTCACCTAGACTGGAAGTTGGCCATGGGGTTGTTTCTGGAAGACTGATATCACATGCAGCTTGTGAACTATTAGGAAAGTCTAACTTGGGACACCCTTAGAACAGCAGGGGCACGTTGATCCTTGGATGTCCTGGTGGTGCAAACACATGCTATCCTTTAGCCCTCTCAAGCCCAAACCCCATCAGCTGRTATAGCCAGAGCTGTAGCTACCCATCCTGGATGTCCATTTTAAAACCTTCTCCCAGGGGCTGGAGGGGAGACATATCTTTGACTGGATATGGTAATTTTCTCAGTTTTCAAAACTGGAGGCTTGACAGCCTCTGTTTTTTAATTCTAACTGAGGAAATCAAGATCTAAGCTTTATTTATATTTTTTAATAATGAAAGTCAGTTTTTTTACTGCTAAGTTGAAAAGGACCAGAGGGAGAGCTGAGAGGTTTGTCACTAGCTGGGAGTCTGTACCAGTCCCTGGGCCAGTGTGTTCTTTGATAGCACCAAGCTACAGAGCAAGTAGTTTGTATTTTCAAAGAGGCTTAGTCTTGTCGCTTGTGCAAATCACAGAACAAGGAAAATAAAAACCCACCTGTGTCAAGCCTGACTCTCTCTGTACCCSTCTTGACTTACAGGGTTGTAGTATCTACTCCAGCAACAGGCCTTGTCTTTCTGTGCTAAGTGGTGGACACCACAAAGTCGCCACTTGTTGTAAGACCTTCTCAGCTTGGCACATTTTATTAGACTCTCTTTGCAGCCATGATCAGAAAAACTCAAGTCAGAGAGATTTCCAGTGCTTCCTGGGACAGCATTTTCCATCAAAATAATCACAGAAATGCTGGTTGGAAGAGACCTGTGGAGGTCTCTAATCCAACCTCCCACTCAAAGCAGGACTTTCACCAATGCTAAAGCAGGCCAGCTGCGGCTTCATGTAGCCAAGCCTAGAAAGTTGCCAAGGACAGTGATCTACCACCTCTGGTGACCTGTTCCTGTTCTGCAGCAACCTCCTTGTGAAGAAATTTTGTCTGCTGTCCCACCTGAACTGCCCAAGCTGAAATCTGTGGCCACTGCCCCTTGTTTCAGTAAAAGAAGCAGCTCTGTGGATCCTTGCTTGGCCTCCTTAACGCATTTGTGTCAAATACAGGACATTATTTGTAGATCAGGTGCATTTTGTTGGATCATAGAGCACATTCTCCAGTCATTCCCAGCTAGATCTGTGAGCACATCCTTGCCAATCCRCCCTCTCCTGTAGACCATCGGTACAATGCACAACACAGCAGTTGGTGCCTTGCCACAAATGAKTTTTGGTGCAGGAAAAAATCTTGAGGGAAGGGAAAAACAAATACAAATCAGACAGCTCTCCAGGTTGCTCTAAGTCTTGTGTTTGCAGCCCCCCTGCCTCCCTCCGTCCCGCCCCCAGTTAATGAGATGGCCAGGCTGYGAAGGTAGCAGGAATATTAAAAAAGCCCATGTGACAGACTTGTTGCTGCAGCCAGCTGCCATGTTGGCCCAAAGTCGACGGAAGGAAACCAGTTAAATGGTCTTGCCTTGCACTTGGAGGATGATGCTGCTACTGAGCAGAGAAACAACCTTATCAATTCCCATGGAAGGAGGGAGAGCTGAGGAAGATAAGGGGGAAGGCGAGTGAATGGCAGCTGGTGGAGGGTAGCATTTTCCTATTATAGAGCCTAATAGGGATTGGTTTATGGATATCTCATTCTTTTCACGTTTGGCACCTTTCGTCTGAAATCTGGAGACCACAGGCAACACACAAAATAAACTTGGCAACCTCTCAYTCAAAGCTGCTTCTGGATGGCCAAGATGCCAATTTTGACAAACACAGTCACTCCTCACCCTCCCATCCCCAGTATCCTTCCCTCGTTTATGCTAACTAATTCTTTTTCTTGCTCCCATTATGCGGCTTTGCCTGCYGTAATGAGAGAGACCTGCTCATTAGCATCTGAGCCTTTGAATGCCTCTGAGGAGACCACTGCACAAGATCATTAACAAGGAGAAAATAAAAAATACTAAGCCCTGCAAAACAACAGCCCCACTCCCAAACAAATCATGAGACTGTGTTTTCCAGTTAGTATCTTGTGCAGGGGGATGCTCTGGAGACTCATGAGTAGATGTGGCAATCTTACCACTTCCAGCTGACCTAGTCATATGTGTTGTGTCACCCCTCTAGCCCTGAAATGCAGGGCAAGAAGTGCACCTGTCTGAAAGAATGAGTTGATTGTGAATCTCACACCTCGTCAGGATCACAGCCACAGCCAGAATTTGCAAGAGTTTGGGGGAAATACCAGTTCCAACAGATAATAGCAATTTGGCTTGATTTGTGACAGCTGGCCAAGTGAGAGACTTTACTGAATATATATATTTTTTTCCTTCAGGTTCAGACAAAAGGGCATGGCCACCCAAACTATCATCAGGGCATTTGGCTTGTAAATTTAAATTGCAACACAATTCCACCAAAGAACAACTTTTATAAATGTATACCTTGGCTTCTTGCATCTCAGGAAGCTTTCCTCAAAAACCATCATTCTGCAGAAAGCCTGAGAAAAAAGGAAGAAAATAGTCACCATCCTGTGCCTAGAAGATTACTAAATCTAGGATATAATACATGAAGAAATAAGAAGGTATTAAGCTTTACTAGAAGGAATATCCCACTGTTGACTCATTCCTGTTCAGAGTACGGTGTGTCTGTTCGCATACACGTATAGCTGCTGAACATGATCATAACATTGCAAGAACAGAGGAAGTAGGCATGTCTGCAAAATCCACAATATGCATGTTCACAGATTTAAAGCAGGAAACAGGTTTTGATGGCAAAACTAATAATAAAATGAAAAAATTCTGCTGATAAAGGAAACCAGTTAAAGAAATGCGTGCCATTGCAACACACGGCGAATTGGGAGCCAAAACTAGGCACAGGATGGTGTCATTAGGCAATTCACAGTGATATGCTGAAACACTTGGAAGGGAGCTATCTGGTCCAGAAGTGGGATCTACACTTTCTTGGCCCAATATTTTGAAGATATGGAAACAGACAAGGTCTACCAGCAACTTTCCCGGGAGCATACACATTATACATATTTCTGTGCTTGGCAGCAGATCTAAGCCCATATCTTCAGAACTCCCTGAGTTTAACATCAAGTGCATTTTCCTTTCCTTTGTAATCACAAAAAGACCACAGTAATCTGGAGTAGCTCATTCTTAGCAGAAYATGAAAAAGCCCTTGGACAGTTTCCGTTCAGGTGTTTTCTTTGCTTTTTCTGAAACCCTAATACCAGTCTGTGCTTTCGTTAGTTCTTCTTTTTAAAAAAAAAGAACAACACAAAATGTAATTTAATTACCAATAGCACTGTGATTAAATTTGGCCTTTTGCTTTCCTTCACAGTCAACCTCCTCAATTCCATCTCCCCGACGCCTCTCTCTGTAGTATCGATTCAGTATTGTTAACCTTTCCTTATTACTTGTTTATGTTCCCCCATCACTTTAAAAACATCAATAAGAGGTTTTTAAAAAGGACAGAAGCAGCAAATAGAGAGACATTGAGGAAAGGTCAGGGATGCAGAAGGAGGCAGTGCCTGCTTTGTGGAAGGAGCAAACAGACAGTACAGAAAGGTTAGTGGTCCTGCTGCTGAAGTGAAGGAAGGATTTGTTTATTCTACAGAAATGYCTGCTACTGGTGCAGCTATTGCAGCGGACACAAATGTCTGTTCTGCCCAGTCTGGACTCAGGGCTACTGGGAAGGGCTGGACCTCGCTTCAGTAATGCGGCTGAGATGGTCTGCAGGACCTTTCSCTTCAGGGAGCAGGAAGCTTTAGGTGTGTTTGGGTGTTTCTGCTTCCTGTTTGAGCTTAAGCCCGATCTGAGGGCATTTGCTGCTCTGCACGGGGCCGTGCTGGGTGGAGATGTGTTAGTTGGCTGTGACAAGGAAGCGGAGTGGCTGCATCGGTGTGCGACTGAGTGCATTCAGCCATCAGCATTTATATCCTCAGGTCAAGCACTACCCAGGATCCCAAGATAGCTTTTTCTGTTTGGGGCTCTGCTGAACTAGGAAGGCACCCCAGCTTGGAGAAGCTAGCTCAGGGTCCTCTGCTGCCTCCTTCTCCTCTTGGCCCATAAAGATACGCTCTGGGCAACTTAGAGTTCACTCCTGGATTAGATCCTGTCCTGAGTGATGCTAGTCCCTTTGCTTTGAAAGAGACAAAGGAYTGAACCATTACAGCAATAAACTGTCACTGACTTCAGAGGAGACCCAAATACTGCTCAAGGGTCTCCACCAAGAGGAGAAGCCCATTAAGGGCTTCATATTCTTGGCTCCCCAGAGAGATCACGTCAGCTGGGGAGTAGAAGGTTAGTGTGGCGGAGGAGGGGAGAGACACCTCATCCAGCCTCAGCCCTCTAAAGCCTTAGAGATTCCTGGCACATAAAAGGAAACTGCATCTCACTGCTTGCTGCAGTGTTACCACTGCCATCAGCAGACAAGGATCACTAYGATGAGAGATCATACTTGTACTGCTTATTATGAATGCCTGGTTAAATGAACCCTGCTGACAGAGTGTGTGTGCTCCATCACAGCCTTAAATGCAAATGCAGCTTCTATAAGTTTGCTGGGGAATAAAATGTGCTGTGAGAAAGCAAGAAGTAGAAGAGTGGTGACTAATTGAGCACTGGGCTGTGCCCAGCTCACTGAACATGTCAGGGAGCAGAGGGAACTGAAAGTCCCTGAAGAACAGTAAGGGTTCCCTGGGCACATAAAGGTGCTTCAGCAATTGGACTGTGAGAGGCATTATTTATTTTCATATCAAAAGGTGGATTGAGGAAGGAGCCTGGCAATTATACAAGGTTGTGTATGAACTGTGATGAAGGGCTCAGTCCTTGGGATAGTTGATGTTGAGGTCACTTAGAGGGTTAGTATTCATTGACTGTCCATGTTAACAACCTCTCAGTTCAACTCCTCACAGAAGTCTAAGAAGATGCTTCTTTGGTCAATAGTTAGGGCTGCAGTAGAGCATGCCGATGAAGCAGCCTTTCCCAAAACATGGCTAGACCTTGCCCATACATCTATATCCTGAGTATAGGAAGCCAGTTGCCTGCTTTTGAATCTTGCCCTTATGGCCCATGACCCACACATTGTGTCTCTCAAATAAAAAGGTAAAATGATTCTGAGAGGGGCTCTGCATGTGGGTGAGGAACAAACCTGGGATGGTAATACTAGGCATTTTGGAGGAGAAAAATACTGAAAAGTGATATTCATGTCTCGGGCTGCTGAGAAGGCTCTTCAGAGTTGACTTTAAATGTCTGTAGGGATATACCTTGTAGGTGGTGTTAATGCCAGTTGAAAAAGTTCTTCTCCTGAAAGTAAYGAGAGACCTGAAGCAAAACTATACACACACTTCATAGGATCATAGGGATCATCCCACCATAAGAAAATTTGAGTTGGAAGGTACCTCAGAAGGTACCAACTTTCTGCTTCAGCTTTAGAGAAACTCTGACTTAGCAGAGTTGTGTGTAATAAAGCCAATGATGTTGTTTGATGCAATATTTTCTTCAGAACTGTACTATCCTAATGATATATATCCAGAAGCTACAATTTCTACTTTTAAGCAACTTTCTACAGGGACAAAATATTATATTTCAAACTAGTGCTGTTACAGAATTAATCCACAGCTTTTATGCAGCCTCAGTGAGTTATACTAGCTGAACATATATGTTTATATGAGTAGTCTTAACACAACAAGCTTAATAACAAATAAAGCTGAGAGGAAGATTCCACTTTCATAAGATATCAAACATCTACAAAGATCCAAAATTCATTTAAAAGAAAGAGAACTCTGTAATAGGTGCTTTGGRTTCACAGCAGCAGTGAAGGAAAGCCCATGTTCATATGCCTGGCATGGAGTAGAGCCTTGAACTGGACTACTTACAACCCTGGAAGTGAAATTAGCCATGTCACTCCTCTGTCTTCAAGAATGGAGTCTGGTTTCAGATTTTTCCAGTCTCCAGAAACTCTGYCTTGCGCTTGAGAAGATTTTCCCAATGAAACTGTAAAAAATAACTTTTTTTTTTTTCTTCTTTTCATGGAAGTCTAACAGCTGTAATACCTGTAGCTTTCAGAAAACAACCTCTTGCCTTGAAAACTTTCCTTCATTTGCAGGGCAGTACAGGCACAGTGCCAGAAATACTATTCAACATGAAGAAGATCTCCATTCCATGCATTCAGAGTGTTCTGTTAAAAGAAGAAACAAAAGCCATCTTAGTTATTAAAGATACATTTCTCATGACCTTTTGAGAACAGACGTAATTATATATGACATATCTCTCTTCAACTCAGAAAGTTGTATAAATAATATATCTTTACTATTAATTCTGAGAGATGACATTGTGGTTAGAGCGGTTCTTGAAGCTTTGCTTTGGAACACAAAGGTGATCAGCTAGCATCCTTCAACAGAATTTGTAGTATTGGCAGGTGAAAAAAATAAATACCCCAGAAATAAAGCAACATCTTTGATCCTTATGGTGRGTGCAATGCAGTCAGGATATTCAATTCTTATTTTGTTTCTGCAAATAGGATGATGTATGTGGATGAATATTGTGCATTCTCTCACACAATAATGTTAATCACTTACCATGAAAGTTCACCTGGTGGAACAATTTTCACTCAAACTTCATGAATAGACATTTCCTCCCACCTTACTCTTCAGTCTGAAAATGAGATCTTTACTAAGCACAGTATGGCTATTTGTACAGAAAGAATGACTATTTATATTAGGTTGCACAAGGGGATTTGATTTTTCTGAGAGGTACCTTCCCATCTATAAAGAGTGTGTTCTGGCTTGGGCTATTCAGTTACCTCAGCGTTTTTGACATTTAACACCTTAGGCTCCATTTTCCATCCCAAGAAGTAAAGCCCCAGAGTTTAAATGCTACTCATTCCTAATGTTCAGCATTCCCCTAATATTAGGGAAAGGCAAGGTATAGCACAGATTTCTCCTTTTGACTTCCCAGTCACSTGTAGATCTTTACAGTTAGTCAGTAAAAGTGTCTTAAAGCTGACATTTTTCTTTTATTTTGAAGTTCTTTATTCCACTATGTCATGGATATTTTAGCCTTAGGCATATTGTTTCGCCGCTAGTTTACAATAATACTCTTCTGTAAAGAGTAACTTGGAATCTGATCCACATTACAGGAGGGACCATGTACATCTTGTACATGGCATGTCAGCAATAGTTTGGATGTGAGATTGTAATAACTAAAGTTAGTTTATTTCTTCTGGCTGAGGTTGCTTTCAGGTCTGACATTGGCATAGAAGTTAGTGATAAAGCTTACCATCCCTAGAACCACATTTTTGGGCAAGACTTCTGGCATGTCCTGATTCCAGGTATGATGCATAAAGAGAGGAACTCTGCGCCTTCTAGTCTCCCTGAAGACTTGCAGTGCACTTACAAAACCTCACTAGCAGCTAAGTCTACCACTTCTTTTCCATCTAAGTAACTGTTGGGAGGAACAGTGGCTTAGCTGTTACAGAGGCAGAGATGATACCAGTACCATGTTTCTCTTCATCAACAGAAGATATACCTGCAAATCACACTGCTAGATGACAGAAAGGTGGAAAGCTAATAGAARGAGAGCAGTCTGTGTGAGTCCATCTCAGAGAAACTACAACTGCAGCCTTGTCTCCTTAGTCAGGTACCTTTCTTCATTTGCAGAATGTGCAGTTGCAGGGTGAAGTCAGCATTATCCCTGCTATGGGATTTATAGATAAAACCACAGAGGAACTGTCGCTCTGTGCTTGRTTGAAAAACATAGTCACACTTTCAGGGTGACCAGTTTTACAAATGAAAATGAAAAGAGGGAGGGTACTCCCTGGACCATGTGATAAGGGGATGACCTTTCAATAAGTCATTTGATTCAGCATTGGATCTGGGTCACAGTCTCTGTCTTTTGTTGTCATGATGTCGCAGACGACACCAAGTTGGGCAGGAGTGTTGATCTGCCTGAGGGTAGGAAGGCTCTGCAGAGGGATCTGGACAGGCTGGATCGATGGGCTGAGGCCAATTGCATGAGGTTCAACAAGACCAAGTGCCAGGTTCTGCACTTGGGTCACAACAACCCCAGGCAACGCTACAGGCTTGGGGAAGAGTGGCTGGAAAGCTGCCCGGCGGAAAAGGACCTGGGGGTGCTGGTCGACAGCCGGCTGAACRTGAGCCGGCAGTGTGCCCAGGTGGCCAAGAAGGCCAACGGCATCCTGGCCTGTGTCAGGAATAGTGTGGCCAGCAGGAGTAGGGARGTGATCGTGCCCCTGTACTYGGYACTGGTGAGGCYGCACCTCGAATACTGTGTTCAGTTTTGGGCCCCTCACTACAGAAGGACATTGAGGTGCTGAAGCGTGTCCAGAAAGGGTCTGGAGAGCAGGTCTTATGAGGAGCTGCTGAGGGACCTGGGGTTGTTTAGCCTGGAGAAAAGGAGGCTGAGGGGAGACCTTATTGCTCTCTACAACTACCTGAAAGGAGGCTGGAGTGAGGTGGGTGTCAGTCTCTTCTCCCGAGTAACTAGCAATAGGATGAGAGGAAATGGCTTCAAGTCGCACCAGGGTAGGATTAGATTGGACATTAGGAAAAATTTCTTCATCGAAAGGGTTGTCAAGCATTGGAACAGGCTGCCCAGGGAAGTAGTGGAGTCACCATCACTGGAGGTGTTCAAAAAACACGTAGATGTGGCATCTCAGGTCATGGTTTAGTGGGCATGGTGGTGTTGGGTTGACGGTTGGACTTGATGTTCTTAGAGGTCTTTTCCAACCTTAATGATTCTATGATTCTACGATGTGATTCCAGGAATGGGAGTAAAATGAGAGACAAAGAAAATGTTTTGTTATGGAAAAAAATGGAGCCAAACTATCTTTCCAATATTATCTCAGGAACATGAATAAAATCCTTTCTGTTGTAGATTTGCCTCAGYGAAATCAAGATGTCTATCTCCTGTTTTACCCTCGTAACTCCYCATCATCTTCCTGCAAAGGTTGAGATAAGAGTTTTCTGCAGCAACACCCTTACCTAGCCAAGAGCATGGTATGTGCAAGGGAGAAGAGTTTCTCCCTGAATGGCCTTTCTTGATACTCCTTATTCTCTTATTTGGAAATTAGTTTGTCACCCAGTCAGGGAAAGAAAATGAAGCCTAAAYCAGCAATGAATGTTCAGTGGAATAAATATGTCTCTTACACCCAGAGAGTTACATAAGGGTTCCAGTGGTGACAGTTATTTAAGAACTGACCTATTATAATAGATAGGCAGTAAATCTTGATTTACAAAAAACCACAACAAAAAAAGCTCTCCTTGGTGGTTCTAAAGAATTGCAAGTGCTTAATCTCCAGGAGGAGAGATAGTAGAATAAAYGGTTTGCTCAGAGAGATGGTGGAATAAATGGTTAAAGACAGTGTGAGAAAACTCGTTTCAGCAGCGGAGAGAGATGACAGCTAAGCCTTTCAAGTCAGTGGTTAMCAGTGATTCACAGAGATCTAAGTATCTTCTGTTTAAGGTAAGTCTTTGCAACAGGGAAGTCAACACATCTTCAACAAAGTCCAGATGGGTTATCAGAGGAGACTAACAATTACTGATGGTGTTATTGGGGAAGAGGTTTTCGCCTTCCTTTTACAGTGGTTCTGCCTTTCTTAGACCCCTGCTGTGGGTCATCTTAGATGTATACGTTCAAGCTGAAAAACATTAAACTTGAGCATATAATGACTCAGCAGAGAGATCCAGGCTATTGGAAGCAAGACGGCTCTAGGGCTAGAAGTAACATCACTTGTTATGGCAGAAACAGTTTCTGCCTTCACCTGAACTGGCAAACTTTTGCTGCTTTCCAGACCAAGCTACAATCTCTCCACTGTGCTGCACACTCTGCAGCTGTGTGTTATTGTTATGTTGAATGTCTCTGCATCATTCTCCACTGAATGATGCAGACATCCCATGAGAAAGTCTATACCTTCAGTGAAAACCCTCCAGAAACTGCTGGTTACATCTCAGTAGCCTGCAGAACATAAAGAAAGAAAGATGTTGAARGTGAGATGGGCAGCATCTTAAGGACAAGGATGCAGCAGTGAAGCTCATTTTTAGAAATGTATCAAAATAATTATAACAAAAGTAACTACCTTCTCATCAACCCAAAATGATAAAGACTGTTTCAGTTTGTTTTGTCATTTTTTTTCTTGCCAAAACTTTGCAAAATCAGCATGAAGTAACCATTAATTGTGTCTGAAGAAGGACAATGCTTTTCAGGAAGAAAACGACTCACACCATAAGAAATTCCCAGCTCTCCCGAAGAGAAACTGCAGAGTAGAGTTTATAGACTATTCTTGCAGAGAAGACTGTACTACAAATCAAAGCTAGTGCTTGGACTAACATATTAGCGATGGATAAGAATTCCAACTTCTTAAATCAATGCACACAAGCTTAAGAATAATAAGACCAGACAAAATGAAACTGGGGAAAAAGAAAGGTACGAATATTAGTAGTATGATGGAGTATTAGAGGAACACACTAACAAGGAAAATGAAGATTCACTATCTTCTTGTGAAGGATGCCTTTGTAGAAGATATGCTTGGTCTAAGTACATGTTTTGTGTTGGTTAATTAGCTATCAATTAGTAATATCAATGAAGTGTCATAGTTTTGGTATTCAGGTCAGCCTGAATAGATCCTTCTGATCCTGAAGAAGGAATATCCTGTGAGGAAATCACTGAGCACATGTAGCAATATGAAAGTAGAGTCCAGGCTCTTGGCTGTGCTCCGAAGAACTGGATGTTTAACCAGCTCTTGGCTTCTTAATGAAGCACTTTTACCCTCTCAAACATATATTAATGTAGCTCAGTGCAGYCTGTAAATACAGATAGTTTTTTTTTTCATCCTGTGATTATAAGTAGCACTTTCAAGAAAGGATCAAAGTGATACACARTGAAGTAATTTGCCATAATTATGATTATCTACTGTTGATAATTAGTCCAACCAAAAGAAAGAAAGAAAGGAACCAAGGAATTTTTATGAAATCAATTAAGTGGAAAGGAAAAAGAGAAGCTGGATAATGAGATACTCTAAATAGCAAGTTTCATTTATGTGAACTGTGCCGCAGGGCAGACGGAGCATTTGTGGGTGGGCAGAGGATATCATGCCTTGGCAGCAAGCTACCTCCTTCTTTCCTTGAAAGACCACTGATCTCAGTAACTAGAGATCAGATTGAAGGTAGAAAGGTTCAAAACATCAGATGGGAATTAAGAACTTAGAAGAAAATTGTCTTCTCTCTCAGTACACTGTAAATTAAGATCACTTCAGGATGTGTGATAGAGGACATTTTAAGACCATGAAGGTAATTTTTGACCAGAGAAATCGGTGATGGGCAGTCTTAAATTGTTTTACTGCAAAATATTTATGTATGTAACTTCTGCAAGGACACTGTGAGGGTGGTCAAACACTGGAACAGGTTGCCCTGAGAGGCTGTAGAGGCTCCATCCCTGGAAATGTTCAGAACCTGACTGGACATGGTCCTGGGCAACCTGCTCTAGCTGACCCTGCTTTGAGAAGGGGGTTTGGACTATCCTACTCTGAGAAGCCTGGGAAAGTTATGCTAAGCTTTTTGATACTCAGTCAGGTAATTTACTTACTCACGAATACATGGTATGAATGACTAAACAAAAAGTAATTCTAAGARAAAGAAAAAAGAAATAAATTTTTAACAAGGAAGATAAACAATAACTAACTCCTAAATTTTGACTATACCAACAATGATTAACTATCCTTTCCTTTGGGTAGACAACTGCTAAGACACTTCTTCTACCCTCCTAAAGTAACCTTGCATCACAGCTTCTCGTTTTAAGTTTTTCTGGGAAACAAGACGTGATTTAAGCTGATCTGTTCTGTTGCCTGGTTTATTTTTTGCTAGCTGCTCCTTGCTTCACCAGTCTCTATCAGTCTTAGCTTTGCTTCACTCTATTTCTTGACTCACTATATTCTCTAGCTGGCTCCCTGTTTTGCTGCCAGATTTTGCTACTCCAGCTCCTAGGAGAGAATGCAGATCAATGCATAAGTCACAGCTCAGCTCACAGGAAATTAAGAAGTAGATTTTTCTGTTCGTACAGCTGCAAAATCTCCTGCTTCTCCGAGTCTTGTCTCTAGCCTTTGAACCACATTGCTGGAAGCAACTGTTTAAAATTAATGGGATGTCCAGACAGAGCTAATTAGCTTAAATTTCTGTACACTACTATAAACACAAACTTCATCTACTTTACTATATAATTTCTTCTTTTTCAACTATAACACAACGCCACAAAGCAACCATGTTTCAGGCCTGCACTTTCTTCCTTTCCATTCTTATTCTTTTTTCACCACGTCCACTGTGTACACTTTTCCTTTTTTTTTTTTTTCCTGGTTTTCTTCCTTCTGAAACTCATKGGGGAGAATGAGATACAGGAATCTCACCTTCATTTAAGTCTTGGTCACATACCTTTTGTGTGCTTCTAAACCTTTGGTCAATGGTGATCACAAACAGATGCTGGGCAGATCCACTTTTATCATGACTCTCTGTCCAAACCATTACCAGTACCCAAGAACAGATTGTACCAGAAAAATGTGATCTCAGTGAAAAATTAAAGTTTGACATATACTCCTATTCTTTGCAGTATCTTCTTGAGAAAGAAGCAATGCCTCATATTTAGCTGCACCATATTTCTTGAAACACTCTGGAGTGCCCTTCCTCTTAGGAAGGAATATGTGATTGTATGTAATGGTATTAGCTCATAATCCTTGCTATAATATTTATGTTTTAGGACAGCTGGTGGCACTATACAGTCCCTATGTGTACGCACAGGAAAAGAAAGTCCCTATCTCAAACAGCATACTGTTTAAATTGACAAGCCAGACGAAGGCAGGAAGAGACTCTCATSATTCCCATCTTAGAGCTAAAAATTCAAAGCTCGGGGACATTAGACAAGTGTTTTGTCACCATAAAGTGGTTTGCTGTTGAACAGGGAGATGAACAGAATCTCAGGTTCATGTTTAACCGTAACTAAGCTAGTCTTTGAAGAAGCACGATCCAGCAGTGGGTGCTTCCCTGCATTCAACACATTCAGTCTTGTGGGACAAGGTGCCAGAAAGAAGAATCATACAGGCATGACACACACAAAAATATGTGCTATTAGGATAGTATGATAATGTTGTAATTCGATTTAGTTCTCAAATTAGAAAGTTAGGAAGGAGAAAAATATAGACTGGAAAACCTGKAATAAACAGCTACAAAATATGTTTTTGAGATGTGAATCTGACTGTRTTTGGTGAAGAGATCTTGTTAGCTCCTTTGTTAGGGGTATGTTGTGTATGTAACACGGTCAACAATGAGCCTGACTTTCTGTTGGGAGTGCTCGGGTGTGAAGATGACTCCCTCTGGGATGCTGGTCCCAGCAATGAAACCCATTCCCATACTGCTCCTGTCTACCACCAGCCCTCCCACCTCTTTCTCCACTGGCAACTTCCACAGCCTGTGAATCAAATGCCTGTGCTGGCTCTGTTGAAAACCCATTGGATCCAGGTGTTCAGCTGCACTGCTGCAGAAACCGCAGTTATAATGCATCTGGAAGCAGCTCAGGTCTTACTCTCCAAGGCAGAGTACCCAGTTTGCTTGAAGACCTGAGCAGGGTCTCTATATCCRCATGATATCGCAGTTATTCTGACCATGCACTGATGATGCAAGGCCTTGCTGCAAAGGTCTTTCAGCTCCCGAAGGCAAAATACTCTCAGGAGGGAGGGAGCAYGGCCATCTCCAGCAACTGATGCAGATCGCCTCCTGGCTACAYGGTTTAGAGGAGGCACCATCGCGACTGAAGTGGCCATATACACAGCTGAGGACTCCTGTGAGCCTCCTCTGAGCCCCAGGTTTCAGCTCAAAATGCCTGATAAAATGAGAGGGCCATGCTGCAGCCTGCCAAATTGTTGTGTTCCTACTATGATGATGACAATGTGTTTCAAGTGCCCTGAGGCTGCCTGGATAGCGTTAGAAGGCTGGTCTGGGTAGAGGAAAGCAAACTTTTTTGTTATTTCCCACTGAAAATTGCTAGCTTCTTTCTACATGTATAAAGAAAAAGCTGCATTGGCTCTGAAGACTGCGCATCTGAAAAGGTGCAAGTACACAATCTTTCTGTCAGAGCAATGGTGGAAACGGGAATGCAGTGTGAATGTTAGTGATTCCCATAGTGTCAAGCAGCATCATGGAAGAAAATCCATCAGAACTATGAACTACAAAATGTCCATTTTTGCCATAAGAAGCAGYGGCTTAGTGCAGCCTGGGAGAGTATCAAGGAAGTGTTGTTATTTGCTTGCCCTGCTCTTATATTCCTACTAGGGGATCTTTTGCAGTCTAATGTTGG
Organism: Oceanodroma leucorhoa; assembly: GCA_030449065.1. NCBI lineage: Eukaryota > Metazoa > Chordata > Aves > Procellariiformes > Oceanodroma > Oceanodroma leucorhoa. The sequence goes on from JASVER010000017.1 coordinate 1,921,598, forward strand.
AGATGGTGAACTTATGGCATGAAACCTTGGGGTGGAGCTTTGATGTGGTCCCTTACTAAAATTTTTAGTGTCACCCATAATTCTCTTTCAGAACCAAACAAATAAACAAATGAGTTATCCAAGAAGGCTGAAGAAGCTGTGGTCAGAAGCTGAGAACTCATTGTAAAAAAAAATAAATAAAAATAATAGCAGTAATAAATGATCAGTCYTGCCCCGAAAAGAGTACAGTCTTTTTAAGAGCTTTGACATTGACTTTTCCTTAGTGTTGGTGTAAACTACTCAAGAGACCTGCTGTCTTCCATCCCCTCTCTAGCACACTTTAAAATAGAGGGGGGAAGTTTTAACAGCTGAGAAATTGCAAAATGTGACATCTATTCATACCCATCTCAGTCACCACGAAATCACTGTGCCTACATAAATTGGACAGGCAGACAACTTTAAAGCACTTTGGAAGGAGACCTTTAGGGACTGAAATTGCTATGCTTTGCTAGCAAAGTGGGACATGGTGTCAGAGTGATTCTGTGCCCTAAGTTTGTGCACAGAAACAGATACCCATTGAGAAGCCCAGAACTGCTTTTGGGATCACCTTATTATTTATGCAGAAAAACTGGTGGTCTTTTCTTCTTGCCAACAGGCTCATGTGCTTAATGCTGTATGGGAGCAAACAGTTCACAGCATGATGAATCAGAGAGCAGAGCAGTACTTAGGTGGTCTTTTAACACTGAATCATTTTAACCTGTGTTGTTGGAGAGGGTGGACGCAGCTGGTGTGCATGGCTTTCACTGAGTGACTTCAGGAGGTGGCCAGACCTGGCTTCTCTAACGGTTACAATGCTTAGCTCCCCAGAATTAAAAATCCATGCAAACAGATTGAATTGTTTGTGACATCCAGCCATGTCTGAATTTTAAGAGTAGCTCAAAGGAATGGATTTAAATCCACATCCCGAAGGCAAACAGCGCCATAAGCTACTGAATTACTCTTGGCCCTTTTTCAGTATGTGCAYAACACTGTCTCTACAAGCAAATCCCTAACGGCCTTTCATTCATGCATGCATCCAGGTGGTGTATTTAACCTGCATCATCCTCAAACCTGCTCTTCTCAGCATTTAATAATCTACCATCTGGGTCAGTTTCAGTTGTGGGAATTATTCCCACTGAGCAATGTGAATCCTTGAACTCAGGGCTCCTCGGGCCTCTTCCCTCCATTAGAGACCACTCATACATACACCGAACAAGTCCCCGTGGGATCAAATCAACGCTGCTTTGATGTGACTGACATTCACAGCTGCTTCTCATGGCTGCAGTGGCTTTAGGATGACCTGCTTCATAAATGAGTATTTTTAAATATGTACATTTTAAAGTAATTTTAGAAGCATTTAAAAGTGGATAGATGGACAGACAGATAGATAGAGATACAGGCATGAGGCTTGACACAGAGTCCCAGGAGAGTGGGTTTAGGAGAAGACTTGAGAGCATAATAAGCAAACCCCAATAAACCTTCCTCTGAAATGACCACATCTCTTTTGTCCCCTTTAGTTTTTCTGGTAGGAAAATACCCCAGGAAAGAATCATTAAGCTGCAAATGCTCTTGCACCTGAGCCATTCAGCCAGTCAGGGGGGTGAACCCATTGCCACGTGCGCCATTGTGCCCCGCCAATATCTGCTCCTCAACTCAGTTCAGACACAGAGAGCTCTTGGTCATCAAACCTTGTAYTTAAAACCCTCCAGGGAGTCTCTTGTCTGAATAATGAATAAGGCTGTGGAAATCTCCACAAGCTGGAGGGAAAAAAAGAGATGAAGTTTGTCAAACTGGCACMAGTTATTTGCTCAGTGCTAATAAGGTGGTGTTGACAGCCGAGCAGAAGAACAGTTACAGCTTTTTTCACTGCTTGAGGCTTGAAGGACTCTGTTTTAAGTTGGAATACTGCAGCCGTAAGAGTTGGGGGATCTTGCCTCTGTTTTCATCATCACCCTTGACCATCTTTTACTGTCATCACTTGCTGCTGGATTTTCTGGGGGATTGATTATCTGTGACCCCGGTTTTTATAACTCTGGGAGGTTCATGAGATGAATGTKGGTGAATTCCTTACTGCGCCAGCACCTTAAAAGTCTTCACGTCTTTCTGGATATCTGAAGCAACCTGCCTCATCTCCCTGTGCCTCAGTTTCCTCAGCTATGCTGTATAGATAAAATACCTTCAAGTTTTTTTCCTAGCTACAAAAGCGTGTCTCTGAAATCACTTTCTAAAGGGAATATACTTCACTTGAGTTATGGTGGTCCTCCCACGCTACTGTTAGTTGAGATGCTTTGTGCTGCTGCAAAAAGCAGGGCTCTACATTGGCACAACAAAGGAACATACCATCTCATTAAAAGTGCACCTACAGACAGAGAGGTTACTCTCATTAAGCATCGCACTCTGGCCATTCCTGACCCGTGTAACATGTCTTTGCCACATGGACTAAACCAAGCTCTTGCTTAACAGGGACCAGCAGAGCTCCTGAGAGAAACAGAATCGTCTCTGTTGCATGCAGATTCAAGCAGSAACTGTCTCCAACTTCTACGCTGTAGCAAGTAATGACTGCTCAGCTGAGCAGTGGGACATATGTGTGCTTCTGGTCCGTTGTTAAGGAAAGTTGTCAGGAATCCATTTTAAGTGAATCTGCTTTATTTTTCGTCTGTGATGGATTAGCAATCTCGTCAACAGATAAACGGTAGCTTTTTAAGACACTACCTGAATTGTTTTCTRCTGAAGTACGATTCCCAGAAAATTCTCTGTGCCCTCCAGTGCTTCTCTATGCTTTTCATCTTTGCTCTGTGAAGTAAGACAGAGCTATACTACTCCCATTAAAGAGATCAGATAGTACATCTCCATGATCCCCATTAACATCAGGAGTGGATCTGAGGTAAAAAAGGGCATCTTTCAGCTCTCTTCCTCCAGTCCCTCAGCTCCTGCAGACTGCACAGCTCAGTCTGAATTTCAGAGGATTATGGGCTGGAGCCTGCTTTTGATTATAGTGACATAAAGCTGGAGTCCTCTGGCTTTGAGGGACAGGTCTATTGTATTTGCAAACAGACACATGTTTTCAGAGAGTATTTTTTCTCCAGCCTGCTGTGCTGGTGTGCAAACTTCCCCCATCTTCCCCCCTGACTGCCAGCTCCCTTCAATCACTCATTCTGAGAGTTTATTTGTAAATGAGCAATGAACAGGGGGAGAGTAAATGATCTGCTGAGGGCACTGGGATGAACCTGATTAATATTCTGTCATTTCTCCCAGGCCACAGCGTAGGTGACCACAGCCCCATCAGAGAAGTCCCGTCTGCCCAGTTCTTTGGAGAAACAATTATAAAATGCAAATATTGAGAGAACACCTCAGTATCTCACAATCTTCAATATTATTTCTTGGACACGGGTTACATGTAAGAAACAAAGTCTCAGCCTGGGGTTGCTGTTCAAATAAGATGGGGTAGGGCAAGGGGAAGGCTGAAGTGGATGCTCTTTTTTCATGAGCCAAAATCCACTGAACCAGGATGCTCTTTTTTCATGAGGCAAAATCCACTGAAAATCAGGCCAGACACAGCCCAGAAACTTCTTACTTGCACCCTTAACTGACTGACAGGGTCACAGCTCTTCTCCTGCCAGCTGCATCCTGGAAAAACCTGCTCTCATTTCACCAGAAAAAGAAAGGCTTGAAGAGCTCAAGTTGGGGTGGGGGGAATGAAGAAGTCTTCTGGTGTCCAGTCCCTTCTTCCCAGCATACCCAGGAAAAAGTCACGCAGAGCTCTCCTGTGCCTCAGTTTGTTTCCCAGCGAATACTGGTGTCACCCTGAGTTTTTATCCTTTGTCAAAGCTGGGTTTGAATCAGAGGAAAAACCCTTGCAGACCCTGGGTCAKGACCAAGACTATTGAATGAGGTGATGCATGTTAAAGTTATCAAACAGACATCCAAGGAAGCGCCTTCTGATATCACAGCCAAAAAAAAACACAACAAAAAAACCAAAAAGATAGCACAATTGATTCCCATTCTCTGGTAACACCATTTGGTAAAGAATGACATAAAGACAGAGAGTTTCATGAAGAAGTCAGGCCTGGACTTTTTTATTTAGCAGCTCTGCCTTTTGATGAATACTGCAAACCATGTACATTATCAAGCAGCAAGGAACACTCCGAACTAAAAATGCAATAAACTGGAATTTATTGAGAGGCATGAATATATTAGTCCAAAATAAACAAAACAAAAAAGGAAAAGAAATGTTAGAATGGGTCCGTGGCTTCTTTTTATGGTAGGATACTACTAAAGTGGTTCCTGAGTGGGAAAAATGAAGCTCAAGTCTCAGTTATTCATCCTGATGATGGGACGATATTTTTGCCTTGTAAAGCTGTATCATGCAAATGCTATTGCTGTCATACCAACAAGGTTTACGATTTCCTCCTGAATCTTCTTGCTGTTGTTCTCCATTTTTAAAAGCCTRTTAAAATAACCAGGTCACTTGCAAAGAAGGATAGTTTTGCAGTATTCACGCATGGAAATGAGCCTCGAGAGATCTGGATTTGTCTACCGATAGTCTCACTGGTCTCCTACATAAGCTTAAGCAGTGGCTTAGGTTGTGGATATGCAAGTGGGTTAACTCAGGGCAAGACAAGCTGTCTTCATTAAAAACCAAAAATCTAAAGCTTGAAAATAAGATACAGGCTTAAACTCTTCTAGTTGTGTCCCAGGAATGACAAATTTACCCCTGGATTAATCAGGGATAAGCATTTCATTATCTAGGACATCTGCCTTTTCATACACCTTTTCCTCCTTCGTACACAGTTGTGATGAGGCGATTTGTTGGGTTTTATACCCTATATTTCATTTCTCAGTTCAGGTGATGCTTATTCACAGTCCATCAGTACGTTATGTCTTGAGCTGGGAGAAATGTTTTCAGATGAGCAGTTAGAAGCTGAATCAATTCAGAAATTCAGGGTGTTTTGGGTAAATCATTTCCATCAAAAAAGCAAAAGTGAAAATAAGTTGACAAGAGCCCTGCTGTGCTGATTCAAAGCTTTTGCAGACATTCCATTTCTTCTTTTGGAAATAGCAATTATACATCTTTTGCTAATTAAACTTTACAATAATCACAGAGAACAAAACTTTTTTTATAAACTCTGAGTTATTCTTTAGTGAGGGGATCCCAGTTAGAAACACAGAAACCATTTCATCAACCTCAACTGACTGATTTTTTTCTTTGTTTGGTTAGTGGTGTAAATGCTTAAAAGAAAAATCAATCGTTTCTGCAAGGTCTGTGTTTTACAAAGTGAGAGCCATAACACCTCTTGTCTGTGGGTCAACCCACTCCAGATGCTGTGGTTACGAAAGCGTTTCTCTTGGCAGCTGTTCTGATTTTAGCTAACACCCTGTTTCTCCCTAAGCACCCAGTCCCCTTCTTCCTCACCTAAGCTCCCACTATCTTGTCAGCTCATGCCCATCCTTGGCCATGCATTTCTGCTCCCACATGGCTCTCTTCATCATGGTCCTTTAAGGGGCTATCTAGACCATAGAGTTGAGCTGGTTTAAAATAACCATTCCTTACCTTACCCCTTTTTTAAGGTTTATTTTTAATCTGGATCAGTTCCTTGAGTGACTGATCAGAGAACAACGTGATTCACCAGACGGTTACATCAACGCAGCTGACCTGGTATTTTACGTAAATGGGATTTCAGCGGTAAGGGGAGAGGTGGTGCTGGCAGAGGGGAGTTGCAGTTGTCACTGAATTAAACGCTCTGTAACGATGGCCTGCAGTCAGAGCTGTGATTGCAGCTTCCTTCAGACTCCACTGACTTTAATCTACTGCTAACTGTGTAGGTTTGTCAATGCAGGATAAGGCTTAGTATGGACTATTTGGTGAAGAATTTATCAAGTATTGATTTAGCTCCTGCTAGGTTATCCAGCCTTCCCTGACCCTTCTGCTGCTTCAGTTTCATTGTTATTCATGTCTGAATAACTGTTAGTAAAAATTAGGGTTGGTAAAATTTGGGTTTGTAATTGGATCTGATAACTAGATAAGTAGGAGTGAAAACAAAGCAAAAATGTGCTAATCGTGAATAATTACAAGCCCAAATTAACAACTCTATTACCTCTTCTCCAAAACAAACATGCCCCCCTTCAATCTTAGTTTCAGAAACTGAAAGGTAGGGGTTGCAGGTTCCTAAACAAAACCCAGAAAGAGAGATCATTCTAGMAAGAGTCCTCGGCACTGAGACCTTTCAGAACAAAGCTACTGGACTGGAAAATGTCCTTGTCCCAGGTGCACGGCACAGAAGTGGTAGCTCTGGAAAAAGGCAGTGCCTTGAATCTCCAGCATCTAAGGCAGACGTGTGCTCTGCCAAGTTTTCAGAGATGAGCAAGAGCTCAGGGACAGAGCACAGGGGGAAATTTCTGCAAYGCCTTTCATTCCCTGCTGCAACAGAGCAAGGAAAGTAGGACGAGTCTGAAGAGTTCTTGTGAGAGAGAGTTAAAGGCAAATGGAAAATCAGCCCAAACTTCACCCTCCCTCTCTGCAGCCTTCAGTTGCCATTTCAAGGTTSTACCTTTCTGTCATGCTGAGGAGGTGATTTTGGAAATGCACCTTACCATCTTTTACTGGCCTATCATATGAAGCATGTCCTCCTGACAAGTTGCCTTGCATACAGTGTAACATTATGTTAATTGATTGATTGAGGAGAAGGCTGGGCTGTATGTGGGTTGGGTTGATCCCCAGAAAAGATCTAAGCTTATTTTCAAAAAGACTTTCTACATGGCTGTGGTTTTACCACCAACAAGCAGCCTTGTTGCTATAGCCCAGATCGGCATGGCTGGGAAGCTGCCTGTACAGACTGGACAAGTAAGCAGATATTTTTGTCCTTTCCTTGAATCACAATTATAGGAATCTCATTGAAGGCATTCACTCTGCATTGCAGCTCATTTGTGATTAACAAAAAGGAAACTATTTCTCTTCAGAAATACAGGGATTCAAATGTATGATACCAGCAAGTTTTGTACTGCTTATCTGAACCTCCGTCATGGAAGAATGCAGCCTGATGTATTTACTGAGTGCTGGTAAATGGTCTGTGCATTAATTGGAGTTGGATCTTGTACTTTTAGGATTGGAGGAGGCCTTTTGTGCAAAATGGTCACAATGTATCCTGCAAGCCCATGAAACTCTTATGGCTCCATGTGTCATTTAGGGACAGAGCTGTGATTAACAATGTAGAGAGGGATCCTTGTCCAAAAACTTTTGTACCATTCAGGACTGGGGCATTGCCTTCTCCCAACAGAGAAATGTTACGCTGCTTTACAAGGAATTTATAGATGAGATCTGAATCTTGAATGATGCTTGGCAGCATTAAAATGTTCTTTCCCAAAAGACAAAAATACTTAGGTAGTCTGGAAATTTTTGAACTGCCACCAATAGTTCCATAGCTAGGTAGGCTTAATAGGATATGCTTTAAGGATTCAGAAGTAGCAGTTCATTTGAAGGTTGATGTCGCCTTGGCTTGAGAAAATGCCTTTACCTCTCACTGATATCCTTGGGGTTTTTCTCCCCCAAAGCAGCAAAGGAACCCTCTTAACCCATTGTAGTGTCCAGTTTAAGCCTATGTGTGACATTCCTAATAAGACTTGTCATACAGTGGCGGATCTGATCTATTTTCTTATGAGATTGCAAAAAAAAGGTTTAACTATAGTTCAGTGTGTATGACAGTATTCCTCCATCCTTTTCCAACGTTTTACATTACAAGCTATTGGCAAAGAGACAAGGAAGCAATCAATATCTAGATCATTCAGCACCCTGARGAGGGATCTAAACCACGGAGTACTGTTACCCTCTTGCATGTACAGTCCAGAAATACTGCAGCTGGGTGGGCATGCAAATAAGAATAATTTGTCCGCTTTTCCCAGTATCTCCTTTTTGAGAGAAAAAAAAGCCACTCTGAAAGCCTGTATACCTTTCTGTGAAGAGACCAGCACTCACAAAGTGTTCATTTACAATAGTGGCCATTTTTTGMTCTCCCTTCAAGTCTCCTTTTTGCATCTCCTCATATGTACTTGCAATTGTCTCAGCTCCTAGTTTTCCAAGATCCTGGTTATTCCTTCAGAATGCCTCTGGTCCTCCATGTGCAGAGGAACATTTTACTCTTTCTACTCTCCTTCCATTAACATACACAGTGTCCATCTCTTTGCTGCATCCAGCTACAAGTAGGGAACACAACAGTTTTGTTACATCATGACGCTCAGCAAAATAGGTCACCTTCTTTGACATCTGCTTGTTAGACCAGCTTTAGCCTTTAGAAATTTGCAATTGCCACGTCTCTTTTCCCGTGAGGACATTTTGCTTTCGTGTGTTGGTTCATAACATTGTACATGTAACACTTTTACCAGCAGTTTGTTACAGTAACTCTATATATCCTTGGGCATTGTGCAAAGTCCTAGATAGAATATAGAAAGATGAAACAAAGCTGGGATTAAAGCTCCACAAATGCTTTTCTCTTGTTACCAGAGTTGCTGTCCTCCAAGAACACACAGGTCTGAAGTACTCTGCATCTTTACAGTGACCGCAATACTTGCAAGTGTACTGATAAACAACACGTGCTGAGCAGAAGGTCTCATATGCCTCTATGAGACATATATGTGTCTCTATCTCTCTCTATATGTCTCTCTGTCTCTGTATATATGTCTCTATAAATGGGAAGATGGGGTTGAAATGGTTTCTCCGACCTCCCACCTCTCTTTTTTTTTSTTTTTGTGAAGCCTTCCTCCTATTCTTCGTGTCGGTTGCAAAGTATGCTGAAGCAGTCTGCTCCTTGTCACATTTTAGGAGGAAAATGACATTGATATTGGACTAAATGCAAAAAGAGACTTTCCCCTAGTGAAAACTGGCTAATTGATGTCAAATCAAATAACTTTAAAGAGCTGTGATGGCTACAAATCAGATCAGAGAGGGCAATACCAGTTCATTCTACTTCACACAGGGGCTGTGCTTTGCAGTTTAAGCGACAGCACTTTGGCATTCAGGGCTTCTTTATAACCCAAACAAATCAAATCTCAAATCTTTTTGATCTTGATGCCTGACAATAGTTGATGATTAAAACTACTGCAGTGGAGCCTGGGAATAGATTATTATTATAAATAGCTGCAGTCTTGCCATTCCCYGTTCTCTTCTGTGGGTCTGGAGGCTTGAGGCAAGAAAAGCTGGGGAGAATTTAATAGATGCTAACAAGAGAGGTCAAGTGAGACCAGGGAAAAAAGTTATTTCTAATAGATTAATTTTAAGGATACCAGGCTTCTCTGTCTTTTTACCTCTGTGATTTAGATTTCAACCTAAAAGCTAACAAAACATAAAGGATATTTTAAAAGCTAAAAGCTAGTTTCCCAGTGATGATTCCTTGAATTAGAACTGAATTATCCATTGGTCTGGATTAAAGAAGCACASTTTTAGACTGTGTCCACTCACTGTTGCACAGAGAGATGGAAGCTCACTCTCCACAGGTTCCTCAGGGCACATGAGTTAATCCGAACTCTGCTCTGGACATTAGAATATGGTAAATATTTTAAAGAACAACAGGGAGCCTAAAAATCAAACAAAGAAAAATTGTGAGCAKTGATGGCTGACAGAAGGCGTAAGAGGTCTATTTTTTTAATCAGGCGGCTCATCAATTGACTGATGWGGGGGACAGTCTTCCTTAGACAGGTTCATTTGGAGCCAGAAGTTTTAGAGGGCTTCTGACCTTTCCTAATAAGTGTTGTGAGTGGGTAGGACACAGGCACTTTCACCCCAGAAGCCTCGTGGTACATCGTAGCCCCTTGCTTGCACTAGTCAGCCTGCCCAAGAGGCCAGATACTGCACAGGACACTGCCAACACAACTCTGAGGCTCTCAGGTGGTGGGTGGCTTGTAATCACTCRAAAAAAGTCACTTCTATATTTCTGCAAAGAACTGTGAGGATAGTTTTCAGAAGRAAAGTCGTGGAATGGTCTGACTATGGAATATGGGTATGATTTACCATTTCTTTATGAAGATATGGTCCAGGCAAGTTCCCTCCATGTGGAAATGTCCTCTTAGCCTCCACCCTTATTTTTGCTGCACAGTGTAGGGCAATGCTCAGACCAAGTCTGAAGCTGATCTGCCCCCAGTAAGTGCATATTTGTACTCAAGTAATTCTGAGGTTCAAACAACTACCGTTAAGAAGGGCTGCAGTTTTTCACCAGAAACAGAAACTGTCACACTAGAAATAGGTCTCAGGGAAAAAAAGYCTGCAGTTGGGGTGTGTTTCTCTTCCTACCACAAGCAGCAAGGGTTAGAAATCTTACCCTAAAACCTGATTCCATTCAGGTTTGGAGTGAATGCAACATCAGTAGRCACACTGGCAGCAAAATATTTGGCACACATCACTGCTTTCATCTTTTCCAAAGCCCTGGAAGAGACTATTAATTTCTTTTTGCAGATCTTTCATATTAATAGTATGATGAAAACATAGGAATGTCTGTACCTGTTCAATTCAAGGGCTGTCAGAGTTTSGTCTCAAGCAGTAGCCATCAGCAGATGCCTAGGGAGGAATAAGAATGAGACAAGTGATTTTTCAATTTCCCCCAGATACTTTCCCTACCAGATTATTTCATATCAGGAGATTTTCTGAACCTGGTTTCATTTGCCTACCATGCATMGAAAAAAAGGATCATGAAGAAGAATCTTCCTGCAAAACAGGAAAATACACAAGAACAAAATTCTTCGGATTGTTTTTAAGGCAGTGGACTAGATCTTCAAATGGATTAAATTAGCACAGTGGAGATAAGGCTAATTCATTAATAGCAGTGCAGGCAAAATGATTCTTCTTTGAAATTTTGTTGAAGCATATATTTTACATTAAAAAAAAACCATTTTTTTTGTTGTTTCAGATTTCTGTATATAATAAAAATATAGATGAATATCACTAATGAAAACCTTGGAAAATATTCCAGTTTTTGAATAAAACCATTGCTTAGCAATGTTCTATTACTCTTAGGAAGGACAGTCCAAGCTAAATCAAAACCTAAGACCTTTGGGATAGCATCACCCAGATTTGCTCTGTGGCTCTCATTTTATGCCAATTCAGTAAGAAGGTGGTGTGCATTTTCAGGAGATGCATGCCAGGTTTTAAACCTGGCTCTAATGTTTTCATTGTAGATTATTTTTTAAAAAAGAATAAAAATGGAAGAAAAGGTAAGTCGTGCTCAGCTGGGTTTAGTATGAATTAACAACATTCCTTGCAGTAGGGACTTTGCATATTCTAAGGTAGCCAGGCTGTAGATAATTTTTTTTTCTCTGCAGGATGGTAATTAGTAATAAAGACTGAATGATACTCAGTCTGATTGTTGACACACATTTACAATTTATCTCTTGGCAAGCTCTGGRTAGAGGACATTTTCAGAACAGATTGGGAGTTAGGGAAAAGAGATTCATGTTCAAAGACATCCCTTAAAATTTAGTTAGCAGACAAGGTCCTAAAACTAAGATTAGCATTTCAGGTTGGTTTTAGTATTGGTGAGATGTAAAATTCAACTGTTATAAGGGACGGTGGAGGAGAGGAAGGGCAGAGAAGGGGTGTACATTTAGACTAGAGACAGCCGACAAGTTGAACCAGGTGGTGAAACCTAACGGTGAGAAAGCAACGTAGGAGACGACTAAGTTTCCCCACCGCTTTTCTGCTGTTTAGTTRTGGTACTGAGAGAAATACCAGCTTGGTTTCTTTATTATGCATCCATAGCATGAACAGGAGCTGATATAGCAGATCAGCTTTGATGYTGGAAACCATTTGTATTGTGAATGCAAATGGCTACCAATTAAATAAAGCTGGAAAAGAAAAGGATGTCTTTTCTGTCCTTTACATTACAATACGAAGTTGATCTGATGTATGAGCAAGAAATCTTAGGCTGCATACTGGTTATGAGTGGCCAAAAGTAGATGGACAGGAAGAGCTTCAAATGATCATGAGTAACATGAACCGAGTAGAATGGCTCAAAAAATTACTTTTTTTTTCTTTCTTCTTTTTCTTCTTTTTTCTTTGTTCTTTTTTTTTCTTTTTTTCTTTTTTTTTCCTTTTTTTTTTCTTTTTTCCTGAGGATTCTACAGAATTGTCAACACACCCAGTGAGCTTGGCTTTGAGGGACTCATCACAAAGAATTTAAAGGACAKCAGGCTAAACCCACCTCAACCTTATACCACAATATTAACCTGGAAGGACCTTCTTTACAAGCAAGCGTTCCTACTACCTTGTATTTCTAGATTCGTTCAGTCATCTTGGCCCATTCCGTCCTTGCTCCCTCTATTGAGGTTATCCACGAAGAGAATCATTTAATGTCTGTGTGTGGTGGTAATTTTTGTGATGTAGAAATATCTTCAGCAAAAAGATCCCAAAGACATCATGTTCTTTTAATAAAAATTATTCAGCCCAAAGCAAGACAAGAGTTACCACATTGCTGTGTCTTGGATGCGAAATACCAGCCTTTGAAATTCTGCAGCATTGAACTAACAAGCTTGCCTGGCGATGTGGTGTGAAGGGGCAGTGATTTAAAGATYATTTTAAACATTTACTCTGTTTTATTGCAGCGAAGACTTTCCCTTCCCCAAAATTTAAAATTTAAAACGTGCCTCCTTTGGGCATGAGGGCAGTGGTTTTTGCATTCTGAGCTGGAACAAAGTATTTCCTTGATGAAAAAAATATGATTTTGATTTTAAGCAGTAGGAACATTTTCCCATTACATATTYTTCATGCTGTGGAAACTAACCATCCACCAAACATTTCAATTGTGAATTCTCAAACAGCTCTCTTGAAAGACATTTTCCTTCTCATTTTGTATTAAAGCATAGCCCTGAATGTTGTGATTCCAAACAATACTCTCCACGCATCCCCTACCCTCAGATATCAGGGTATCATCCCCAAATCCCCTCTGCATAAGGGAAGTTTTCCATTCCACTTGTAGAACCTGAAAAGCAGTAGGATAAAGTTAATGGGCTGCAAATGAACAGAGAAAGAAAGGAATGATATAATTCAATTTTTAAAGCCCAAACTGGGGAAAAAAAGACAGCCAGAACAAACTTAACCTAAGCACATGATTCATAGACATGTACGTGAAAAAGTACAATGGCACAGATTCCTTCATCTACTGAAGAACTGAACAGACTGCTTTGAGCTTTGGTGTATAACACTGATTTACACCTTCTAAGAATCTGGCCTGGGAGATTAGTGAGGCTAATTCCCCTTTAAAAGGAAAGAAAAAAAATTGCCTTAATCCATTTAACATTCAAACATCCCATTAACCTAAATTAAATGCTTTCTTGTAGGTTTTTAATTTAGCACACTGACCCCCAAAATGGAAAGGCCACTTACAATTACAAACCCCATAGTGCAGCCACCACACTCTCCGACTTGCAATCATCCTTATCATCCCAAACATGTTTCTCATCTTGGCACTGCAAGATGTGTATGCGTGTGTGCCGGCAGATTTTCACCTATATGTTTTTCTGTTAATGCTCATTAATTCATGTAGCTTTGGAAAACTAATAAAGGAAAAGAAATGGATATATGGCAATTATTTTATTTCCTGARGGTTGCTTGGTTCTGTAGAAACGGTCCAAAGGGAGAAAAACCACTTGTAAAGTAAGCACCCCAAGGACAGCCCAGGAAAGTTTCCCTGCATCACCTGGCAGCTCAGGTCTGCCCTATACTTTGCAAGGTGAGGTTAGAGTTCAGGCAGGAGGCTGCCACTGAAAAGGCAGGTTTAGTTTCCCTTGAAGGTTCAACAGAAATCTCTCTCAAGCAGCTCTGAGCTCTCCTGAAAAACAAAACATCAGGGTGCTTCTCATCATGGCAAAAGGGCCTTTTGAAGAAGGATAGGAACATATGCTTTCAGAATGGCCATGCCATGTTCCYGTCATGTGGATCACGCAAGAAAGCTTCAGGCATGAACATAAGCTGGAGAAACAGTCCTGAAGCTCTTGAGATAAAAGGACTTCTTTATGCAACCTGTTGATATGCCATCACTGACGATGATGCTCTGCATTATGCTAGAGAGAATGCATTGCCTAATTTGTTTCAAAGACAGCCCAGTGATGTATCAATAAGGGTAGCTTAATTAACTGGAAGGTGTGTGCAGAGATAAGTTTTTAGGTACCCTAATTATCTATCATCTGGTCTGTTTGCTCAATGCTCTGTATGGCATATGCCTCCCGCACACATTAGTCCGCTGGGCTCAACAGGCTGCTGTGTCGGTTGAGCAATGGAAAGTGTCCTGTGTGCCCTTACCCTGCAGCTGGTATGAAGAAAATTGTAGTTATGAGGTTGCATTTGTCACGCAATGCAACAGGGTCTGGTGAAGCTGTCACTGTGTGCTCAGTCAGGTGAAGTGCCCCACCAAGCTGTCCATTCACATCAGGTCTGCCCAGCTCAGTCTGGCTCCGGGGTAGCTGCTGGGTTGATGTACACAGAGTCAAACGATGAGGGTTTCTGCCCGCTATTATAAACAAAAAAACAGAAAGATCAAGCACCTATTTTCTGACTAAAGACTAAGTCTCTTTTTAGGTACCTGAACTAAAAATTGAGATTAGCTCCATGCTAATACAGGAAGAGCCAAACCTCTGTTTTTAGCTCTCAAGTTGCTTCCACACAGRTGTCTAGATGTATCTCAGTATTGCCACAGCTGAAAATTTGTTGTTGGTCCTACACCTGAGCCTAAACAAAGTTTTCCTCTGCCAAGGGCCTCATGGACCCAAACACAGGTTATCTACGGAAGCCAGAGTTGGTTACTGCTATTTTTTAAAAGATGGTGTGGTACCAGTGTCTGCATTGAGGCTGCTGCTGCCCCTTCCCTCCTCTCTGGTACTCCCCATGGTGAAGGACATGTTCAATTCTTGTCTTTGCCTGTGAGATTTATAAACCTACTTCTTTGCTAGCTCCCTGGCAAACACCCTGTGCACCTCACTAGACCAGTCTGGGGCATTTGCACCAGCTGTTACACACTGTAGAAAAAAAAAATCTTCAAGGAAGAGAGAAAGTGTCCCAAAAGAGGGTTTCACTCCACAAYGGTTAGGGGACTCATGTCCCAAAGATTGCATACCACAAGGCACCTAGACAAACTCCYTTTCTCCCTCCTCCCCAGTGGTTACCCTACAGCAAAGAGCTGGACTCACTATCTGTGATCTGACAAACTTTGGGTCTGTTGGGCACATTTTTAGCTCTGTTTTCACCGGGAAGTTGTGAGCCCCAGTGGCAGGTAGTACAGCAGAAGCTCAGGTTATCTTGGTAGTTATTAACCTTTCAGAGCAACTCAGTTGTCCATGAGGAAGGATTATATTGAACCTCATGACACCTACCAGAAGGGCAGCTCATCAGAACAGAAGTATTGTCCCTCAGCACACACATCCACACCTCTTTCCAACCCCTTCCCCATGAGCTGGTGCAAGAATACCGGTGTATCTTCCCTTATCCAGGCCAGCGAAGTGATTCAGGGCAGGGTTTAATCCACTGAGCATAAATATGTCTATTATTTCTTAGTTTCAGCTCTCCTTTTGAAATAAAAAGGAATTCAATCCGTCAAAATCCCAGTGGATCCACCCGCCTCACAGTCATCTGTTTTAAGAGGGAATGAAATGAATTTAATCTCCATAGATCGTATTGCACACTGCATTGCCAGCTGTCTTCTAGCAGGAGCTGCCGTTGCTCAAAGGTCATAGTACAAATCCCTTGATTAAAAAACAACAACAAACACATTTTAAATGGGTAAAACCATAAGACGCTGCTATAAAGCAGATTATGTGAAGTAGATACTGTTAAAACAGTTTAAAAGCCTCTTTCAGGCATGAGTTTCGTTATCTCAAAGCATATTAGAGAGAGCAATAAATTTTAATAGCCAGCAGTAAAGTGTTTATGCATGGCCCTGAACAGAGCGTTGCCCAACCGCAGAATGTGTTCACTTTGCTGYGCGGGTCAGTCGTACCCAGCAAACAGAGTTTGGGCCCCCATTGGAGTTGGCATTAGGTCTGCTTGGGGAAGAGCTCAGCAGAGAGACCCCAGAGAGCCCGCAAAGGGGAAACGAGGAAACCAGTGCCGCTGCAGGGCTGGCAGGGCAGCAGCTCCGGCTTGCACCTCCCGAGGGGCTGATGCAGTTGGAAAGTCCGTGCGTTGTGTGTTTGTGTTGAGATACAGCCCCTGAGAGGATAGCGTTGAATTTCAACCTAAAAGCAATTGTTTTTCCAGCCTGGCATGAAGGCTGRGGTTCTTCCACGCTGACTTATGTAGTCAGCAGGATCCTGGTTTTACGAGGTAATTGCAAGGCCCCTTGGCTCTTTCCTCGGTTATGTTGTGGTGCACCCTAGGACATGCCAGTATTGTGCCATGTCAGAGATGGTGCTGATGGTCATTTGACATCAGCCRCAAACTTCTGATGGACCAGCCCTGGGAGTAAACCTGTCAGTGCATATGGACACCAGTAAAGTCGTGGCACTGCACGAAAGACAAGGGTCTCATCCTTACCCAAAAAAAAAGAAAAAAGGAAATGTATAACATTTTGTGGGTCACATTTGGGGAGTATTTACAATAACAGCAGAATGAGAGGCAGACAGTAGGAGTCCATGCCACTAGCCAAGACGCCAGGTTGGGATTCAAAAATCTGATCTCCTTTTTCTGATGTGTCAATGACTGTGATGTGCCGCACTGCAAAAGTCACTTTACAAGCCCCCCCGCTTCCCATCTGTGTTTTTATTTAGACTGTTGGATTTCTGCTTTTCCATGCATTTGTGTGGCACCTAAACATAGAATCATAGAATCATAGAATCATTAAGGTTGGAAAAGACCTCTAAGATCATCGAGTCCAACCATCAACCCAGTACCCATGCCCACTAAACCATGTCCCGAAGCACCTCATCCACACGTTTTTTGAACACCTCCAGGGATGGTGACTCCACCACTTCCCTGGGCAGCCTGTTCCAATGCCTGACTACCCTTTCAGTGAAAAAATTTTTCCTAATATCCAATCTAAACCTCCCCTGGTGCAACTTGAGGCCATTTCCTCTCGTCCTATCACTTGTTACTTGGGAGAAGAGACCAGCACCCATCTCTCTACAGCCTCCTTTCAGGTAGTTGTAGAGAGCGATAAGGTCTCCCCTCAGYCTCCTCTTCTCCAGGCTAAACAACCCCAGCTCCCTCAGCCGCTCCTCATAAGACCTGTTCTCTAGACCCTTCACCAGCCTCGTCGCCCTTCTCTGGACACGCTCCAGCACCTCAATGTCCTTCTTGTAGTGAGGGGCCCAAAACTGAACACAGTATTCGAGGTGCGGCCTCACCAGTGCCAAGTACAGGGGCACGATCACCTCCCTACTCCTGCTGGCCACACTATTCCTGACACAGGCCAGGATGCCATTGGCCTTCTTGGCCACCTGGGCACACTGCCGGCTCATGTTCAGCCGGCCGTCGACCAGCACCCCCAGGTCCTTTTCTGCCGGGCAGCTTTCCAGCCACTCTTCCCCAAGCCTGTAGCGTTGTCTGGGGTTGTCGTGACCGAAGTGCAGGACCYGGCACTTGGCCTTGTTGAACCTAAATGAACATGATGATCTAGAGTGGAGTACCTAAGCGTTTCCATTATAAGAAACAACTTCAGTCTGTCAGTGCGAGCAAACATCTTGTGTATGATTGTCTGAAAGGCTTTACATAAAGATAGAGGCGGTGGATTGTAATGTGAACTCTTTCCTGCAGTCATATTCCTTTAATAAATTAATCCTGTTTCCAAAGTGAGCAGATATGCTTCTGGCTTTTTAACACTTCCTTTTGTCTCTTCTTAAGCATGCAAGTCTCCCAGAGCTTTTGCTTCAGACAGCAGGACAGCTGGTTACGCCTGGCTGCATGGTTGCCCGATGCTGCCTGCGTAGCTGCTTGGCCTTTTCAAAACCCAAGGGCTCATTTAATCTCAAGGGCCGCGCTCCCTGTTAGGGACAAAGCTCAGCAACGGCTTGTGACACAGTTAGTCAAGCGCCTAATTCCCAAGTCTGGTCCCTGGACTCTGTTGTGCTGTTCCTGTGCTTTTGCCCTTCCTTCAGCTCRCTGGGAGCCCCGGGTCTGCAGCAGGGAGGGTGCAGTCTGCCTGGGAGAGCTGCTCCTGCTCATGCACTGAAAGCAGTGCCCTCCCCTGCCTGCAGCGCTCCAAACCAGGGTGGGATGCTGACACATTTTTGTTAGAGAGTGGGCAGAAAAGGGAAATCGAGAGGGGCAATTCAGAAAGTCCCCTGCTCATCCCAGCTGAACCCTCAAAAAGGCAAAGAGAGGAGAGGAGAGGAGCTGGAACACTGTCATAAGTAGCAGGCAGTGATGCATATTCAGGATGACTGGAGCAAGCAGAGATGTATGCATGAGCACAGCTTTTCCTTTTCCTCARAGCACGCATTACAATATTCCTTAAATAAGTAAAAAACCTGGTTTTAGTCAGTTCTATTTTTTTCAGCTGGGAGGTGTGGATAGGCGAGGAGGTGAGTAGGAAGGGGGCTTGCATTTTAATTTGCAAACTGGCTAACTTTTTAAGTTTTAACCTCCCTCATCTTTGCTTATCTCCCAGGACTATGCTAGCCTCTCTTGCAGAATAAAACAGGGAAGGGGTTGTGTTACACATACAACATTGTTTGCCTTCATTTTTTTGGGCTGTTTATTACTAGCCAGTCTGCACAGCCCAGATGCCTAGCGGAGCCCTCCAACAGGGTCTGGGAAGGACCTCAGTGAGATCTGCTGCAGGTTCTTTCATGTTGGGCTGGACTGGTGCATTTGCTCTTTATTGCAATGTTCTGTTATTTTATAAATAGGAACAGTGATGCCTGCAGCGTGTCACTGCCAGGTATTGGGAGTTGTTCTGATATTATGCCTTAACCCCAGAGCTCACAGGCACTGGAGAGCACTCAGTGTACCCCCTCAAGGGGAATAAACCAGTCCTTGGCCTTGCTTCAGGATACCCTGTTCATGAAACAGAAGTGCTGTCATCATTGATTATCGATACATTGCCTTGGACTCGTGATCTGCTGATTACCTTCAGATATGGTTCAACCTGGTTATACTTATTTATTTGACATGTGCAGAATTTTGCGCATGTACCCAGCAATGCAAGTTGCTGATTATTACGCGGCTGTTATGTTTGGCTACTTACGAGACTGATCAACCAAGCCAACAAGTAATGAATTCCCTTTACAGCTTGCTGTCCTCATTTGGATAAGCAATTAACTAAGCAAGAGGCTGTTTTTAATTCGTGCTCATAGTGCACAGCTCAGCTGTTACTCCTCATACGGTACAGGGGAACATCTCACCTTTTTCCCATCAGTTATGCACTGCTTCCCTCTCCATCATGTCATACCTAGCTACTGCAGCAAAAGTTATGTCATTATTTTTCCCTCATGTTTTTGGAGCAGAAACTTATGTACCTCTTGGCTCAGGTGGATGAACAGTCTCCTGAAATCACCAAATCCTAGGCTCAGGAAGCAATGAGAATATAAGGCTTTTAGGCCACCCATTTTAAAAGTGACCTATGTGAGGTGAATGCACATCTTTTTGCTGAATTTTGGCAGTGGAGCCATAGACAGCTTTCGGTATTAAGGGTGCTACTCATGAGTTTCAAGACTTTTTTTTTTTTCGATGAGTCTTAAAAAAGACTACACCTGGAATGGGGTCTCTGTTTACTGGTTGTATAGGAAATATAGGCTCCTAAATTGTTAATTAAACCAGGCTTTGATGCCTCTCCATGTATTCTAATCAGCCAGATCATCAGCTAGTATAAATGGGGTAAGACTCACAATCACCAGTATTTACAGATCTGGTCCAAAGGTCTGCCCCCACAGCAAGATTCACCTGTTCTCTTCCTCCTGCTAGACAATGGAAGACTTCTTTTTTTTTGACCAAATGTATATGTGTGGGGGAAAATATATTAGAACTTAGGAAATCACTACAAAGGAAAGGACATGAAGTTGCTGTGTGCAACAAAATTGCCTCAGCATTTGGAAGGTGAGAGGAAAAGGGGAAGTAGGGAAAAAGAATAAAAAAGAAAAGGGAAAATACAAAGAAATAAAAATTCATCCTTGTTGCATAATGTACCTTCTGGGGATTTTTAAGAGTAGTGGAATTACATGTTACTTATTGTTAATCACATGTCTAACAGGGTGTTCAGTATCTGCTGACATAAGTAGCTAAAGGAAACAGGGGTATTTCTCTTGTCAATATTTAAATGTCTCGTAAAATCCCTCCTAACTGGATTATCACCATGCTAGAGCTGTCACTGTGCAGGTCTAGCTGCCAGACTAGTACGAATAACAGAAGTATGTGTTTTTGTGTGTGTCTGTGTTCGTATACAGTTTTGTCCCTCTTTCTCTTTGCTTTAAAGAGAGATCTGGGACACTTCAGCTGGGTCTGTGCAGAAGAGTGTTCCACAGCTAACCGGCAGACAGAAAGGCTAGGACACTTTTCCTAACAATGAGAGCTGACGACAGGTACAAGCTTTTACTGCCTATCCCAGTGATTCCAAAAGTATTAGAAACCTTGCACACATCCTGAAAAACAGTAAAATGGACAATGAGATAAGTTTAAAAAGCAGTATAGATGTTCCTTTCCACTTGAGCCAGGCTTTGAAGCATTAGAATTCAAATTTCTTAAAAATGAATAGCTCCAAACCCTTACTTTTTAAAACAAATTAACGATGAATTTCTAATGTAACAAGACTCCAGAAAAAGGGGATTTACAGAAATAGACTACTACACAGTTCCTAGTAGAGTAGAAAAATAACCACCATTCCCTTCAAGACTAATAACAATGGGAGAAAAAAATAATTTATTGATTTTAGGGATGAATACATTAACCCATACATTATTAAGGAAACAGAAACAATTTTCATGCAACTGAAATGAATGGTGTAATCGGATGATTTTTTGTGAGCCACTTTCAACTGGTTAACACCAGTCAGCACCAGTTATTGGTTGTTTAGCTCAAATGAGCCACTGGGGGAGTGGGAAAAGGTGTTTAGTTAGGTTGGTATCTAGCTTATTTTCTGAGTTGTGGACATGGCCCTGGAGGATCTGCTCTTCTCAGAAACAAGAATTATTGGGGAAAAGGGAAAGGGCACTCATTAGGACTGAAGAGTAGAGATAGATATTGTCATGACTCTTCACATCACACTCTACTACTCTCTTATGTGTGAGCCCATCTCCCTCTGAAGTCACTAGGAATACTTGGGGCTCCCATTCAACTTGTAGGAACTACTAAACTAAAGGTGTGATGAGCTGCTTTAAATGGATAGTTTGCTACTATGGAAGAGGGTGGTCTTCCTTYTTCCTTCTCCTCCTCTGCCTTCTGATTCTTTCTCTTTCCCTGTGCCAGTTCATGTGACCCCTGCTGAACTGACTCGGCTCTCAAAGCAGGCAGAAAGCACCTTACTTTTTGCTGCTTGTGGCTTTTCTGATCATGTATTGAGCAGAATCAATCCACCAAAGGTCAGGCGAGCATCAAAGCCTGTGCAGATAAGCAGAGAGATCATAGAGCAGCTCTGCCATTTTTTGGTATCACCAAGATTAATTCTGTTTGTCTCACCTTACTGCACCTTAGAGAACAGAGAATAAGGCACCGTTGGCAAATGTGGGAGGGCTGAGGGAATAGGTTGTGGGTAGGTGTAGCTGCAGTTGTTTCTGAAGGTGGCAGACTTCAGTGAGAAGAGCTGTCACACCTTAAGCTTTTGTCTAGAGGTTGCATGCTCTGTGCTAGCTCTTGAGAAGACTGTGATCATTCTTGTCTATTGCCACATAGCATAAATATTCTATGGCTGCATTATAAGATTATGAAATTATAATCATCATAGGATTCAGCTAGAAAGGAAAGTTGGCTAGATGTGAGGAAAATGGTTTAAAAGTAAGAAGAAATGTTCTGTCAGTGAATATTGCTAGGAGAATAACTCTGGAGACTGAAACCTTTTTTTATTCAGGTTGGTCAGCATTGGGTGAAAACTACAGTCCACACCTTGGTACAGGCTGTTGTAACAGCTTAGAGCCATCAAAGAGAAGTTTGATTCCTGCAGTCTGATTTCCCTGATATCTTTAATGGATTAGCTGATGTAATGACAAACAGGGAAGGTGGCAGGATTTCAGACGTAGACAGATGTCCACTAGGAGTCTGAATGACTTAATCTAATCCTCCTACAGAGGACTCTATCCATAGCAGAGTAATGACTTCTGAAACTAAATCAGTTCTTGAACGACAGGTTCTTGCTTGAGTTCATGACTCCAGTGCATCTATCCTTACTTACACAGTAGTTCCCAATTCTGTTCCCAATTAATCTAGCCTCTCTGTTGACATCAGCACACTTACTCATGCAATTTTGTAAGTAAGAGCACAGTCAGGCCTCTAGAGAGAAAAATCTCTCTATTTCCTGAAGCCACATATTCCCCAACTGCTTGTTATTTCCAGCATCTTCTATTTCTCCTGGCATGAAGGTACATTTCTCACTTTAAATTGACTTCACCCAATCGTCTTTCTGTTTTTCTGTCTCTTGTACTATATTTGTTTCCCCTAGAACACACCCACTGCACCCATTACTGTAATGATTTAATGTCTCTTAAATCTCTTCAGCCCTCATCAGTGAGGTTTCAGTTTTCCTGCTGCAATGTTTAACACAACTGTACTGGAGGAGGGGGTGGAATAAAGGGAGAAAGGACAGCTTACATTAAACTGTTCTCCAGGAAAGTGACTTTTACATAGCAATTTATGAACTGGGCTCTTCTACCTTTCCAACTTACATAGCCAACTCTTAAATCTTTTTCCACACCTAAAAAATCTAAAAAAAGTATTGTTTTAATTCCATTTTATGATCAAAATCCTATTTCTACAGGGGAAAATAAAAAAGCAAAGTGATCTGCCTTCAAGGAACAAATCAAAACTGAAAGTGTGACTGGGGGACATATGGTATGGCAGAGATTTCAACTCATCTCGAAGATGGACAGAAGTTAATGACAGTACTCTCTCTTTGTACCTGTCTCTTGGCATTTCTCACATACTTTTATATTTTGCTTCCTTTCCCAGTGGGATCTTTATGTTTTGAGAAATTAGAAATTTTTTGTGGAATAAATATTTTCTTGCCCTTGTGTATGTCTTTGGCTATTTGCACATTCCTCTACAAAATACAAGCTCCCCCTCGTGCTTTGTTTCCACTGCTGTACCTATGCTGTGGGCTGTGTGACACATAATGCAGAGGGAAATGCAGGGCATCCTTGGAGGAGTACGGGTTTTACAGGACTGCAGTTCAAAGCTCTGTTCACAACTTACTGCATAATGCTGGTAAAAGAGATGTCCTCCACCGGCTCTTCTAGAAATCTCCAGTAATCACTCATCAAGATATTGGTGCTGCAGGATATTCACGGGACGCCTAGCAATGCCTCCCATTTTGCTTAGGTATTGGCAATGTCTTGCAAGGGAGACTGTCTCCTGCTGAAATATCCCACTTCATAAAGACCGCAAGTGGTTTTTAGAGGTATTGAAGGAGATACTGCAGTGCTAAGAATGGTATTCAGAGAGACAGCTGGATGTGCTAAGTAAAGCTGAGATCAGGAGATATAACAGGAATTCAGCAATGGGCAATGAAACCGTGTATTACCTGAGATTTATACCTTTCTGCAGCTCTTGTATTGCTGGTTCTGCTAAGAAAAAAAAAAAGACCCCCAAAAAAGTGCTGGGTAAGACATACTGGTGATGTGATCACACCTGGCAATTCTAAGGATGCTGCAGAGGCCGCTACATCCGGAAAATTATAGAGGTTCCTTTAACAGCTCTAAGCATGGGACAAGCTGTTATATTGTTGTAAGATAGCTTCAGGAACTTGTAGTTCCAACCAAATCTGCAGGCCTCGCAATTGTTGAAGAAAGCAGATTGAAACTGGAGTGGGAATTCCCCCTGCCCAGGGGAAAAGAAAGCTGCAGGGGCAGGAGAGAGTTAAAGCAAAGCTCTSCTCTCAGCAGAGGGTGAGGTGTTCAGATCTCCCAGCAATATATCTTCTGGCCAATCTTAGCTGCTAGCAAGCTCAAATAATTGAAACAGGCAGTTAAAGGAAAGAAAAAGTGAAACACTTTTAGAAAACTTTTTGGCTACTAGAAAAGATGTTCTATAGCCAAAAGCTGGAGCCAGTTCCAGTTCCGGTCTGCATTAGTAACTATTGCTCTGCATCTGCCTTCCAGAGCTCAGACTGGCCTTTGGCAGCAAGATGGTACCACGCACCATTGATCTTCCAAATCTTGCTCAAGCAACCAATGCTGGGAATACAAAAGCGAGTACTTTTGCTCTCCAAAAGGACTCCCAGAATAAAAGACATATTGAATGTATGCTTGAAAGAGCATACTGTTAAGGAGGATCTCATGGCAAAAGAGCTCACAGAAGCAAGAGCTACTTGACTTTTATTTCCTTGTTTCACTCAGTAAGTGACTGCTGGGAGAATGCATATGAACTTGTACAAACAGCATCATAGCAGAGGTTACTGGTATATAATGTAAGTCTGAGATCAAGTAAGCAAAGCTTTAGTAGGCTCTTGTCAGGGAAAGAAGGAAAAGTTTTCTGAGATAAGGGTGGTCCTGTGGCAAATGGATTGTTCAGGCCACAAGAGATATGGATCAGATACAGAGACATGTGAAGATTTCTGTGTCCTGAAGTTAAGAAAGTCAGTTCTCTTGGTGTAGGGAAACTGATTTTTTTAGTATACATCTCACCTAATCTATTGAAGACATCTGTTTTAGGATGCCTGAATTTGGTTGGATAACCAATGTATCAGAGTAAAAGAGCTCTTCCTGACTTCAGAGGCTTACTGGGATTGTATATGCTATGGCAGAGTCAACTGATTACCGTGGTAATGGGAGATCTAGACCTCACAACCCACCTGTTCACAATAGCAGAAATAAATCCTCCTTGCCAATAGTTTACATCCACAGAAACATCCCAAAGCAGCTCAGGAATGCCAAGGCAGACATACTGGAAGTCAGCAACAACTATGCATTAGCAATTATTAGTGGTTTTACTGCGTTCATCAGTATAACTGAGCTCCTAACAAAATCTATCCAAAACTATAATCTACAGGACTGCCTGTTGTTACATTATAGGGCTTTTAGGAGGGGAAGTGAATAGTAACTTCTCTCCTTCAGGTTGCCTCATAAATTTATACATAAACAACCTTTCTAGAAACTCCTTTTTTTGACTCAAAGCTGAAGATTGTTTTGTATCAGTGTTATTCAAAGTGAAAGCCCAGAGTTGGAGTGAGAAATAGGGGAGCTAAGATGAGTTGCAAATTCTGGATGGTCAACTTGAGAGCGATAGCATAGGCCGTATCTGTCTGAAAATGAATATCTACAAAGTGGACTCCTGAATCTGAAGGAATCACCCTGAGCCCTCTCAGGGTGTGAGGAGAGGAACTGTGTGCAATTTCTTTCAACATAAAATAGATATTTGGAAGTTGTTAGATGGATTGTGTTCCAGATGTGTAATTATTTCTCTCCACTGACTGTGAAGAAGGTATAATAACTAGCACAGGTAGAGATGTTCACACCGTACACAGCTAAAGTTAGGTGAGGTGAATCACAGCCCTGGGTCTGATCCTGTGAGGCATCAGAGTTTACATATTTCATTGATACCAGCTATAGAGGATAGATGCTTCTGAGAAATCTGAAGAGCAACAAGTGGGTTCAAGCCAAAAATGGAGATACCCTGGATAGATAACGGTCCCTGGAAATTGTTGGCCTTAAAAAAACACATTAGATGTTCTTCATCTCACAAGCATTGCTATTAGTAGTAGAAGACATTCACATTGCTTTGCTTGAATTGGTTAACTGCATTCTCTAATCCACCCTCTTGAGGAACTTCTGGCGAGATCCCAGCATATGCATCTTCTATTTTATGTGGTGTGAATGCATGCCAGGGAGAACTTTGATCCCTCTCACCATCCGCAGCAACTCATTGCAGTACTACAAGACAGCTGGGTCAGTCTCAATTACTTTATATCAGATTCAGTTGCTTAATTGGAGACCATGCTGGAGAAACTTTGTGAACTTGCAGCAAAAATAGCCCAATTAAATACATTTTGTTTCTGAAAATGGACCCAGTATATGAACTAGCCATCTCCTTTTTCAGCAAAACTTAACAATAACTAAATGAAGCTAACATTTTCCAACTCAACAATTCTCTAATACACAGCATTTAGGTAGGGAATAAAAAAGGCTTTATTAGCTGACCCAGAAATTATGACCAGTGCCCAAGAAATAGCACATTCCTAGCAAAAGAAGGAAATGCAAATTGTTCAACTACAAAAAAAAAAAAAAGACAATTGAAGAACTAGATACGTTCAAAAGTCTGGTTACAGGAGAGGGAACTTTTCACCAGAAGTGCTCAGTGACCAAAATCATAATGCATTGATAACTATAGACRCTATTCTATATCTGAAAAGATGCTTCTCACTCCAATCTTAAATCAAAAGCAGCAGAAAATTCAGTCTCTGCCCTGATTTCAGTGGATCCAGTTGGTAGCTTGGATACAGCATGGCTGAACATTTCAGATTACACTGGGGCTGAACTTAAACTTTGTTACCGTGGAAGATGGAGAGCTGTCACACTTGGGTGTTTTCTTGACCACTTCAAATGAGAGACCAATCACAAAGTGGGGTTCGAACTTGTAAATTAGATGCACGAAGAAGAAGAGGAACTGGGTGGCAAGAAGTTCTAACATGCTGGGTAACAAAATGAACGGAACAAAGCAGATGGTCTGCAGTCTCATTCATGGCATGAAAAAGCAAAAGAGTAGACACTGGTGCACTGTCTATAATATTAAATTAACATACCCCTTATGTGGAACTGAAGCCAGACTACTGGTACAGTTACTGGGGTAGCAGGAGAGATTTCCCTTGGCCCACACCAGAACTGTGACAGGTCCTTCTGGCTCATTTAATTTCTGTTAAAAAAAGCTTCATGATAAAGAAAGCACAGATGCGGTGTTGTTTGCTTGACTGAGGGGAAAGATGATTGCAGTGTGATAGAGAACCCAAGCAAAACAAATTTTTGAGAAGTGCAATCTTTCCAGGACTGAAGCTTCAAGTAACAGCTGAGATGTTTCAAAGAAAAAACACAGCACACCTCTACAGCAGCCTAATCCTGCTTATCTTCTTCCCAAACTACTCCCTCTGTTCCTTCTCCAGGAAAAAGTTAATGGGCCAATGCCACCCCAGAATCCTAAATGAGTTTCATGCAAACTGCAACAGTGTTGGATGGCTTAAAACAACAAGGCTGGCAGCATTATGTGCTCTGAGTGAATTCCTTGATAAACATTTCCCACTTTGTCTTCCTTTCAAATAATTCACTTTAATTAGTCCAATCCTATCCAAAATATTATTCACTCATACGCTTCCTCTGAGGAGCATATGGAAGTTAATTTCAGCCATTGGATATAAAGATTTATATTCCTGCTCCTTGTCATCACCTACTGAGGTCCTTTCTAATCCCACTCAGCCACTCCACTTTCAGAGGGGTAAACCACCCCCTGCGGGCAGAGCACAGCGATCCCAGATTTACCTGATATTTGTCAAGCCACTGTGCCTGCTGACAATAACCTGTGGTGAGGATGCTTATTTCGATTTTCCACCGTTCATTTCTGTTGGTGGGCTGGATGACAGAAAATGTTTCCTGGTTCTTTGTTGTAACTGTCTGAAACCAGACAGAAGTGATGAGGAATTGGAGATTAGCACCTCATGACAATGTATAAGGATCAGCAAATGGAGAGTTAAGCACACATATGGACTGCTTCAGAGACACTTTTTGCATTTATTTTAGTGCTTCTGTCTTCTGATTTTAAAAGGTAGATGTCAGTTTTGCTTTTCTAAATAAACTGTCTATATTTCTAGGCAGGGAAGTTGCATATGCATTGTCAGGAGTGTACTACAAAAAAATCCTAAATAAATGAATATGCTTGGTGGAGTAGTCAGTGTTTGGAAACTGTATTATATAAGGGAAAGCTTCACAAGCTGAAGGAGGAAAAGAAAAGAAGGATTAAATAAATTCACCCAGTTACACTATTCCTTTCATTGGAAGCAGAATTAGTCATCAGCTAATGAGAGCTGACTCTGGGGTCTCTAACACTGCACTGTGACCTATTCAGTGAATGCATTCATGCTATCTGCTGAGTAAGACAGTGTTCCCAGGAAGGTTTTGGGGGAAAAGGGGAAAGCTGGAAAAGGATCATGCAAGCTGTGATTATAATAAATGCACCTATACACAGGCATTTCCTACCCGTTTGTGAAGCCTTAATGTTCTTCATGTGAGGAAGCTACATTTTCCCAACCTTGATATCCTGGGTTGGATTAGGGTCCTACAATACTGGCTCTTCTTGCCTTTGATAACTCCTCATCTAAAGTGTCAAAGCACACAAAAAACTGTCAGAGAAAACAGAGGAAGAAATAGGTGAAAATCGTTGGAGATCATACAAACCTCCTCCCAAATTAGTGTTTTACCCACTGAAACATACCAGCTCCTAAAAGTATGCATTAGGCCATCACACAAAAAACCCTCAATCCTGTCCAAAAGACAACAATTTTTCTTCTTTCTCCTCCTGTACCCGCATTTCTCCTCTTCTGTCCCCATTTCATCTGATAGTTTAATGGCATATTTTACCTCATACTGATTCTCAACTCTCTATTTTATTTCTCCCTGGCCTAGTAACAGCATTGCAAGGCTCACATTTCAGTTTCACCCTGTGGAGAAGCAATGCTGATTTGCTTTCCTTCAAGATGTGAAGCAACCCATTTATGTTTAATATTCGCTCTTCAGTCACACAGCGGCCTGCATTTAACTATATTTTTATGCATTATAAATGCACATACATTTGAAAGAATAAAATTCCCTCTACCCGACATCACTCTAAATGGAGCTGAGGTGAGCTCTTGTTTCCCTGAGGCAGCCTGACATTTGAAGATCATTTTTAACCATTTCAGTTTTGAACTGTGCTTTTTTACATCCTAGCTCCTTGTGTTGGTGGGTCTCCAAGCACTTCCCAAAATAGGCACTGAGTAACCCTCCAGACAGTGTGCTAAGGAATATAAATGTAATTTTTATCAGAGGAGGAAAGTAGCTGAAAAAGAGAACTGGCAAATTTAGGAGAGGGCTTGTAGGGATTTGGTGTCTGCTCCCATGGATGCCTGATGCCCAAGTCTCTGATCTACGCTGTGCGGTGCATGGTGCTCATAAGCAACTGGCTCCAAGGAAAGGTTCCAAAATCTGCTTTCCTTCTAAGACTTGGATGATAACTGATCAATCTGACACACACACACACGCACAACTGTACTTCTCATGTCCTGGAACACTGCCATTGCGGGCTGTGGTTTGGCTCTGTCCTGGTTTTGGCTGGGGTGGAATTAATTTTCTTTCTAGTAGTTGGTATAGTGCTATGTTTTGGATTTAGTGTAAGAAGAATGTTGATGACA